>VXAK01019998.1:47155-82856 GCA_013399435.1 Arenaria interpres
GATGTCAAGTGAGTAATTTCAGCATGTGGAAGCTACTGCTGGGAAGGGATGCTCATGTGTTAGTTAATGAGCAAAGGTTGTCTAGCCTATGCCACCTCTCTGGAACGGACTGGGTGCTGGAGATGGGACAAGTGGAGCTTGACTCAAAATAATATGGCCTGAGCCCAGCCTCTACTAATGAGTCATTTTGATCTGGGAACATTTCTTCGGTACAGCTGCCTTCAGATCTGAGCGTTGACATGCACGGTTGAAGCCTTCAGAGACGTAAGGGAGTCAGACAGAGTTTCCAACATCCCCTTCAAGAACAGGGGATTCAAGTTCTTCAAGCATCAGGCTTCATGTACAGAGCCTTCTTCCTCAAGTGGCACAAGTGTTGGAAGTGGCCAAATCTTCTCAGTACTTTCTCCTCAAAAAAAACCCCGCATCCACAGATGTTTCCCACATAGAAGTTGGAAGAAAAAAAATGACTGTCTTAGATCCTAGACTCTATGAAGCTGAGGATTTAGCCATCTATCTGCAGTCAGAGGAGAGGGGTTCAAACAGCGATAGCTCAGCTACACTCCAAACTGTTCCCTGACAGCACCTGGCTCTGTTGGACAAACGATGCTCAGATAGCGATGCCCACATTCAGTGTGCTGGTAGCTGCTGGGAGCAGGAGCATGACTTGAAGAAGCCACAGGATCCCAGAGCAGCCACTGTGGGACAGCGAATCTGTCTATAGGATCTCTAGGAAGAGGTGAATCCCACAGACACCCACCTTTACTAGATCCAGTTCTTTGCACCAAGGACAGAAGGGAGGCTGAGGGCCTGCTCCCAAGCAGCAAGAGACCTCTGGAGACCAGGATGATCCATTTAAAGAAAGTTTTGCAGGTATAGAATAATTTACAGCTGCCCTATGGCAGACCAAGGCCTACTCTATCAAGAACGACTTAATAAAATAGTTTTACCTTTGTTCCCATGATTCAATGAATGTAGGAGTAGGAGGGAAAAACCCAAGTGCCTCCTACATTCATCCAAACCTTCCATTTGCTTCTGACATTCCTTCTTTCCCTTCTCCCCTTGGCCTCCTAGGGCCAATAACATTTCCATTCCATAAGCTGGAAACAATTAATGCAGAGACAACAGAAAAACATCCTTTACAGATTAGTTCACATAAGTAATTGCATTAGCATTCTCAGCAAAACTGCGCTGAAGCCAAAAGGCTCCTGGCTTCAGTGACTGCAGGTGGTTCCAATTATAGTCACCCCCTTACAAGTAAAAACACAGTCTTGCTGCAAGTGACAGTGATCCTGCTCCTACAGTAATTGTGTGACATGGTTATGATGGTTGACTGCCAGAGACGTGGCTATCTAGTCTCCAGAACCAGAAGAATGTGGATGGAGTTTATTTACTATAAACATAATTATACTACTACCTTACAGCAGTGGTGCATTTTCTACATAAGGCTCATAAAATGCGAGGCATCTGTATGCGCAAAATGTAAAGTGACGGAGAAAAAAGAAAAAACAACTCATTAAAATCCAACAGATGAAACACAGAACAAATTCCAGAGTCTTTGCCAGTATTAAGCTAACAGCAATTACAGCCACCGGAGACCAAAACTTTACAGATGTCTGCATCCCATCAGCACATAGTTCCAGAAGGACAGGTAATGGTCCTTTTGCCATGGTTTGAAAGGCCACACTAACCTGGACATGTACTTCCTATCTGGATGGAGCTGCTGCTGCTATAGACCTAACAGTGGTGTTACAGTACTGCGTTAAATGTTTAAGTACTTATCTATTTGTTTAGGGAGTTTACTTAAATGGAGAGGCAAATTTCCACGGCTTACAACACTTGCCACCGCACTCACGGCACAATGCCATGATCTACAGCCAAGCTCGATGAAGTCGAGATGGGGTAGGGAGGGACCAAACCAGAAGCTGCTCTAAGGCAGGCAGGGCCAGTGCCACCAGGTGCACTGCTCACTATCACATTTGCAAATCCTTGTTTGAATTCTGGCCCTGGTTAAAAATGACCAGGGAAACAGAAGGTAAAGACATCTTTCTCCAAAGGAGTGGGCTGGAAAAGGATAACTCAAGGGTACATCTATGATTAGATCCCTGGTGAGTGGAGCTTTTTTGGAACAGCAGAACTAATACATGTCTTTGCCTTTGGGCCAGTGTGCGGCACACACAAGTCACCGAAAGGTGCTACTTTTAGACCTAAGTCATGTGGCACGATCCATACAATTAAGAAGGAGCCCAGAATTACCAGGACACAGGTGCTCAGACTGCTGACTTGGGCTGATGGCCACAGTACTCGTCTCCAAGCTGCTGTCCTGAGCTGCATGGTGTTGCATGAATGTGAGTAGGTTCAACTGCAACCTCCAGCTGCAGCAGAGCCTTGTTCCTTCTGACAGGTTCAGTTCTAAGAATCTAAGGGGAATTTTGATTAATTGACCGGATAAACTATTTCAAGGGGCTGTCCCGCTTCCAGCCGGACAGCCTCATTCAACTATACCCCCCAGCATGGAGCAGAAAAGCCATTCTTTGCAGAGCAGCCCAAAACCCAGAAGTTAGCATTTCTTCCTCTTTTCTATCCCTCTCTAATCAGCTGCCATCCCGAGCAAACAGCTGACATGGTCCCAGAAGTCAGGGAAGAAAATAATTTTGAGGTAAGAGTCATTGCTTTGGGGATGAATTATTAGAAGCAGGGTGTAAACAGGCCTGGTACATTTTAATGCATAAGGGGATTTAATTAAGCTTAATTTCCTCTTCCACTATTGCAACTAGGAAGAGTCTGTGGATCTGTAAGATGTCAAACGTTTAAACCTGACAAGTTAATTCCTGCATTGTGGAGCCAAGAACAGATGTGAACCCATTAACCTCCACCTGTTGTAAATCTCCAGCGAGTTCTGTGCGCTCAAGGGATGTCTCATGACCATTGAGCATTACATGGCTGGTCAGGGGAGATAGTCTCGTCTGGTCTCCAAGAGCCCCCTTGGGCTTCAGGGAGCCAGTGGGCTCTGATACTCCCTGACGTTCGGTTCATGGCACTGCCCGAGTCCATACGAGGAGCTGGGAGACCTCCAGAATCTCTTGGAGGGGAGGTGGGGGGAAACCACAGAGCTGCTGAGGTATGGGTGAGCTCCTCTCTAGCCTAAATCCACCCTGAAATACCAACCTCAGCTTCTTAAGCCAGTGTGAGCTATGCTGTGGTGGTCTCCATCTCTGTTACTGAAAAGCCCACCCAGGATATAATGAAAAATATTTGTCATTATCATTATACTTAGTTTTGGGTTCAGTGAATCGACATTTCTCAGCAAAGAAGGATTTTACTGGAAAATTCCTAAACCAGATCTAATTTGCTCCTGAATGCAATAAAAATTCCAGGTCTTCAAGTGCTGCAGCTCCAGTGCCTGAGGCAAGGTGGAGTGATGCCACCTCAGCAGGGACCTGGCACACAGTGCTTTGGCCAGCTCCTTTCCTCTCGCTCTTTATGGACATTCCAGTTTGCCTTTACCTTAAACAACCCAGTCTGCAGTGGACAACCGTAATATTAGACAGATAGCTTGCTCCTTTTTTCACATCTTACTATTCAAGCTGTCTTGGTGGTCTCTCAGTCAGAACTGTCTGTAATCTTATGTTTGGCAGTGGATGATACAGGCCAACATGTTCAAGATTCAATGTTTGTCTTGGTCTGGAGTGAGTCAACTTTGCCTTTCAGGCCACGGTCATCTACTCCCTTATGGTGTTCTCCCCCAAACCTTGCAGAAGAGGCTCTCGGCATCACTCTCTTCCTGTCATTCCCTATTAATCACATGGAGGTTGGAAGAAAAATACCAGAGTAGCACCTTAGTATTTATTTATGCTAAGATAAATAAAATGAAAAATAGTAATTGTGTAGGAGTCAGGCAATGCCCATCCAAGCTGATGGGCAGAGACTTAAAAGTTATGTACAGGTCAAAGAAATATAGCACCACATTGTAGGAAGAGTAAAGTTCCTTCAAAACCACCTTCTTATTTAGAGCTTAGTGGAATGCAGCCAGAATTTTCTCATCAGTTATGCAGAAAATGAGTTTAATTGCTGGCCTTTCAAAACTAGACTTGTAAATGGACCTCCTTGTCACAGCAGTGGCATCTGACCGCAGCTCAATTGCTTTGTGTCGCATCTGCGTGTTTAAGATATTGCTGAATCCCTGTGGTCAGAGGAAGACGTTGACCGTGGAGACATCTGAATCTAAACAAGAGTCACAGGGCAGCAGACAGCAAAGAGCTGAGGCTGTTCCAACAGTGCTGATGCACAAAGGCAGGGAAACACAGACCTCAGACCGTCTCCTTGTCTACGCACGCAAGATCTACATCAAAGCTTTGACCAACCATCTTCAAGAATTAAAGCCATCATCAAGGATTTTGAAAAGCTATGCCTCTGAAGGGAAAGTACGTGTGAAAGAGCAACCAGTTGAGTACCCTGGCCTCACACTGTTAGATCTGTATTTAAGGGCGCATCAAAGAGCTCAGATACTTTCCCAGTGGCAGTGAAATGCCTTAACTGCATTTTCAAGCCTCACTTAGTGACACTTGGGGCTCTTAAGCATTAACTAAGAGTGAGACAAAACATTTCTCTCTGCTAAGATGTGCCCCTCCTGGCTGCCTACACATCTGCAGAGGCTCAGAGGCACATTTCTTTCCCACTAAGTGTCTGGCTTAAATTAGACTCAGAAACTTGTTCCAGATACCAGAACATGGAGAACTCGTGACTCACGCTCCGTCATGCCTATTCTGGCCCAGGAGAGCCTGGTGCCTCCTATCAAGCAAGGAAAGGAAAACCCAGTGATGCTTTAAAAGGTACAGCAGGAGGGTGCTGCAGCATCAAGGAGTTGCCAAGGGGTCTGTGCATCACAGATGTACTCAGCCAGGACTTACATGCAGAAGTCAAGCCTCTGATACAGGTGATTTAAGGTCTAGGATAGAGATTCACTGTCCACAACGCGACAAACACATGCTTCTGAGCAATTCCCAAGGGAAAAGTCGCTCAAGCACGGCAGATTGTACCTTGGCAAACCTGCACAGTGAGGGAGATTCCACCTTAAAGGGAGCTGGAGGATTGATTACGTGGTGACAACCAACCAGTGAGATATCCTGTTTAAAACTCTTGTGATTGAGAGCAATCATATGGATACTATCCAAAGATCCCCACCTTTCTTTTCAGCTGCTGTGGTGTCTTTCCAACTGCTGAAAAATTTAACTTGGTTTTCCATATAGTATCTGCAGTGATAGCATGAAAAGAAAAGGAAAAATAATTGCAAAGGGATGTTTTCTTTTATACATGGAAAAATACAGGCAGGATTAATGTCAATACCACCTGCCTGTGCAGGAAGGAGACCAAACCCTTTCTTTTGCCCCACGTGCATCCTTCCAGGGTGCCTGGGTAACAACTGCGAGAGACCAACCCTAAAAACCAAAAGTTTAGCAGCAACCTACAGAGATGATCAGCAGAATGGAAAGGAGGATTTTTAGGGATAGAACTCCTGCAGTTCTCATGTGATGAATTTCTGGATAGCGAGCTGACAATGTAGTGCACCATGTTCCCAAGGAATCTGGTAGGGACCCCTGAGCACCATGGATGCCTCTGGCCATTCAGTCAGCAACGCTCCTCTTCATCCCACACCAGGCTCAGACCTTCCTTCCTCACGGTCTCACAATAAAATCAAGTGCTCACAGGGCTGCCCACCTGGGTGCTTTATTTCCCACCCATAATTGAACCCGATAGAGTCCATTCGAGCAGAAAAGCTATGAATAAATTTGCTGCTAAATTCCACATTTTATCCCGTAAAAAAGCCTTCCTAAGATCTGACTACTATTAGTCGCTAAAAATTACAGGAATCCTTAAAACTTCATTTCCTAATGCAATCTTTTTGCCTCTTGAAATGCACGCTGCTCACCAAAAACCACCCAGACAGTGAAATGCGATTCAGTCTATGCACTGCTGCGGCCAAGCTCACCGTACACCACTGACTCGTTTCAAAGAAAATAAACTCATATAAAAAAGTGGATACGGATTTGCTACCACCAGCCAGAAGTTAGAAAATCAACAAAAGAATTCTCAGCGTCAGAAAACTCTTTTCTTTCCATTAAGGTATCATAGTGAACAGAGATTACTGGAAAGGGAGATCAGAAATATCTGTATATGAAGGTAATTGTGGGGATGGTAGAGACTGAGTTATTATGATAATTCATTCTTCAAAAGACTCAAGGTTTTAGATCTGTACTTCTCCATTTTGAAGATGCTTAAACTGAAGAACACAGTTTCAGAGTTAATATGCACACTGAGGATATTTGCTTCATTTCATCTCTATTTCAATACCATTACTATGAAATGAATCAGTTTTTAAAAGCCTAATAATGCCTTTTGCCTGAAAATGAATTTAGTGAATTCATAAATGGCAGAAGTTGTTTAAAACAGCAAATTCCACAAAGATTTAACGTTACATTTTTTCCATGTATTAGTGCTCCAAAATATTGCCTCAATACCAAGTAATGAGTGAGCAGAAACAAGAAAATCCTAGAAAAGAACTTGAGAGGGGAAAAAAAAAGCTCAAAACACCAAGTGCAAGACAAAACAGGGCTCCTTTCCCTCAGGTGGCCACTGCTCCCACCAGCCTCGTCGCTGGCTCATTGCTCTCCATTCAAGTTCTGCATGTTATTTATTTTCCTTGAAATTACATTAACCAACAGCTTAAAATGCCAGCCCTCTGAGACAGACAGCTACCATCAGAGCAGGTACAACGTATATACCTTTATTGAAAGCTTCCCAATGGCCATTCCGGCTGTGAGACAGCCCTACGGTAGAGACTGTACCGTTGCGTGGGGCTGTCACGTCACACAGCACAACTGCCTGTGTTGAGGTATAACCCAATTTTCTTTTTTAGAGAAACCTTCTATCTCACCGTGCAGATACAATGGTTACAGAAGATGGCCTATCTGGAAGGGACCAAGGCTTCTGAACTTCTCTCAGGATATGGAACAGTGGACGTCTGTTGCTATTTAGACTTTTTTTTTTTTTTAAAAAAAAAATACTGGTCTTAGCTACAGTTTACTTTTCCCACTTAGAAACGTGGAAAAGTTTGTTCAGCTTAAAATTTCCTGTTTGGCATTAGCAGCTGCTGGCTATGATATTTATAAATATTTCAGCAGACATTTCTAGGGGAATCTGGTTACAATTAAACAGCAAGCAATGCAGCCCTGCCGCCCCTCACTCCCAGGCAGGGTTTGTGCCGCCTGAGGTTACCTGTGGGAGAAGAGGGGTTGCTGCTCGGCGAGGCACGCGTTAGCAGCCAGCGGCGTGACTTCAAGGGGTCTGTTTTTAAACAGGAAAGTGAAATCACTTGCTCGTGGTGTCCAAAAGCAGTAGCTGGGGAGGCACATTTGGTCAGCAGGTCTGGGACCACCTAGTCCGAGCATTACTCATGGCGCTCCGCTTGCTCCCCAAAGCCCCTGAGCATCCCCAGGTCGTGCCCTGCAGAAACGCAGTTCTCCAAGCTAAGCAGCCCTCCCTGCCCATCAGCCCCACACATCCCAGCATTTCATGCTCTCCCTGGGTACACCCAGTCTCCGTTTCTCCCAATTCTTGTTAATACCAACCTAAAGCTAAGCAAGTTGGCGTGAAGCGCAGAAGGAAGAGCCCAGATGAAGATGACCCTTTGATTTCCCAGGCAGGTCTGCTCACAGCTTTCTGAATCATTCACATCTGCTGAACCAAAGGCAGGTTATTTCTCCCCAGGCAGCCACCACCTCATTTCAAGGCTTCCCAGGGCCAATTTCTTCCCATCTGTTTTTAAATAGCCTCAGATATGATGTACACTGCTCTGGTCCTTAAAAAAAGGCCTTCAAACATCTCAGCATCTCCTTTGACTCAGCAAAGCTTTTGTACAGTTGATGGACGACATCCTGCATAGGTTTGCTTTCAAGCCTTGGTGCCATCGTCCAGTGATGGCAGAGAAGAAAGAGAACGTGGCTTCCCAATGAGCCAGCTCTCTCCAAGGAGTCAGGAAACCCAAAATAAACAATGAGGCAATGGTATTGCCTCAGAAACCACTAACCTGACACAGCAGCTGCCCTTTTTACTGTAAAGGTACTTAGCGGGGGAGAGATTACTCACAGGAATGGCCGGTGGAGAGGACACATGTACCAATGAGTTGCTTTCCCCCAGACTGTCTGGTTTTTACCTCCTTAACACCACGTCTTTCCCTCTCCCCGTGTAAAGCCAGGGCAGTCCCACAGCCCCTATACTGTGCCCCAGTTGCACCAGCCACACAGCTGGGACTTCATGGCAAGCACAGTTCCCATACCAAGCCCGAGCACTGGATGAGCATTGTTCTTGCCTTATCTGTGCACCCAGTGGAGACCATCTCCCAAACCTGGACCAGGAGCTTTGCAGGCACAGCACAGGACCATGTCTGAGCCTGCACAGCTCAACCAGTCCTACTGTGGCTCATGGTTCAGTGCTGATCCAGCTCACGGTGTCCCATCTTTTGGGACTTAAATGCTTCCCAGGCATTTCAGAAAAGCTTGGAGAACAGGTCATTTTATTACTCTTTCCCTACATTTCAGGGTAACAGCAGCAAGAAGGTAAGGTAGAAGCAGCCCAAAAGAAGAAAGCCCATAAACAATTCTGCAGTCAAAAGCTTTTATGGGAGAAGCGACTTCAAGTTCCTCATTTGCTGATTTTACGCAAAAAGAGGCAAAATATGCTGAGCAAATAAAAGGTATAATTGCACAGCCTCACCCCCAGTTTCCGGCCGTACGCAATAGCGCCGTGAACTTCTTAAAGAGCAGCATTTCCTGAACCTCAAGTGCTCGCAGATGGTGTTGTCCTGGAGCACTTTCTGCTGATGTTCCATGGTTCCCTTTGTCTTGCGTGACTACTCTGCAGCTTGGGTTTGTTTATTCCACTTTTTCCTGCTCTTTAGTTATGAGCTAAGGAAGGGAACCAGGCACTTTTGCTAGTTTAATCACTTGCTGGTGCCAGTGCACGTCGGTGGGGTGATTAACGGGGTGTGTCACTACCATTCATGTGAGCAAAGATTGCAAAATCGGGTCCCTTTAGCTTGAGTGTGGGGATGGATGTCCTGTTGTCAGGGACGAGTCTGTAAATATTTCTATCTGAGCACTTCGGGGTCTACATGGTAGGAAGGCTGAGGGGATCTGTTATCTGTCTAGGAGAACCAGACAGACAGACTTGGTAGAGCACCCTGACCAGCCAGATGACCATCAGAAGCCAGTTCCAAGCTGGAAGCCACATCACCACATGAGCTTGTCTGGTGTTCAAAGCCACGAACACCACTGTTTCTTGCTAGGAGAACACCCACCGTGCTAGGTATGGGGATGCCTACAGTTTACAGAAAATGGGTATGTCTTCAGACTGGTGTTACAAAAATCAGCCTTCATTATAAAGTTATGACTGCAGTCACTGTCATCATGACACTTCACCTTTCTTCAGAGCCATCCTCTGGCTCTTTATAGGGTTTGGTAACTCCACAAGTGCTGCATGTACAAAGTGTTGTAATACTTGGGGGTTATATGGGATTGCCACTTAACGGTCACTGAAAAAGGCCACTTATCCCAACTGTATACTTTGAAACAAAAGCAGAGAGCTAGAAGAACTACACAGAAGCACTGGTGGAAATCCTGAAATCTATGAATTCATCATCCCGCCTCCACAAAACCACAAATTCAACAAATGCCCTCAGGAGGCCTCCAGGTTTTACACAACTATTTTCCAAACAGGAGATCTCTGTTCTTCTTCCAGAAGTAACAGTTAAAATACAACCAGTTTTGAATAATAGGGCTTGATGCATAAGCTGCATGTGGAATAAAAAAAGGAAGGTGTGACTTCAGAAGTCAGATGAAGTCCCATTGGAAAGACTGACTGAACAGAGAAAGAAGAGACAGGTGGCAAGGGCAAGTCAAAAGCCCAAGAGGCAGCCAAGCTCTCTAAAAAGCTGCAGAAAAATCAAGGGTAAGCAAGGGCAAGGGAAAGAGATGTGCCTGGGCCAACTCATGACAACTCTGTAAGGAATTTTTCAGTGTACCATGAATGGCAGCATCCAACAAGTCCTTCCTGTCACCTTCCTTCCAGGAGGGGATAGCTGATCCTCAGCAAAGTTATTCTACCTGAGGAGGAGGAGAATGCCTTCACGCGGCGCCGTGTGCTGCCTGACTCACTGCATACTTGATACCCCTCTGCTCCTGCACCAAACGACTTCTAGGAAAAGTGCTGAGCTTTCGCAAAGCATTTACTCATAAAATTATTACAAAACAGTAAGGCATCATTCGTTGTTGGAAAGAAAATCCCCCTAAGTATTTTTCTTTGAGGAATTCACAGATTTCAGCAAAACTTCTCAACAGCAAAAACAAAAAAAGGCAAAACCGAAAAGGACTCCAAAGAAAAAAAATGCAAGAGTTGCCTGAACCACAGTGAGATGCTTCCCATGCTGATTGCTGCTTCGAGCTCCTTTCACCAGCACTAGTATTACCCTTAGTTTTCCTTTTCTCTCCTCCTGAGACAACAGCCAACAGGTGCAATGACTTTCCAATAAACCACATGCAAAAACAAGAATTTATGTATGCCAGAAAAGCAGGGAGCATGATTTCTTCCAGTGGTGGCATGTGGGTGGCTTCACCCCTGCCTTCAGGCTTGACTTTCAGGAGTCATCCTCCTGCAGCACATCTGGCTGCGATGCCTTGGCTTCATCCAAGCCTCTGCCTGGCCTTTGACACCCACGAAGGCTTTTGCCTTTCCACTTCTGACACAGTGAGCCTCAGGGAGCTGCCATCGCCCACCCCATGGCCAGATCCCCCAAGCATATGGGGCAGGTCAACTCCAAACCTCCTTCATGAGCCAAGCAAACAGTGCTCTGAGGTTTCCATGATGCTGGAAGAACACATGTTTTCCGCTACAGCACTGCATGCGAGATCTCTCCTGGGACAAAGCACAACTCTGCTTTTTCTCTTGCTTTAAATATATTTGCAGAAGGCCACTGGAAAGGAAAAGAATTTTCTAGAAGAAAAGCATCTCTGGCTCTTGTCTCAAATGTAAATGAGCAAAACCACCGCATTAAGCTTCCTGAAATGCAGCATTTCACATTGAACAGTTGCTTTTCCAGCCCGTCAGAGGTGCTGCTTTCCTTTCACTGCCCCAAACCAGGAGAGCCCTAGTGTTCAGCTGGGACAGGAGCAACCCACCAGCTCAGCCACAGTCACTAGGCATCAGCGGCATTTTAGGACTTAGCAGAGCACACACTTAAAAGCTGTATTTTTCCTAAATGGATTTCTGCATACATTTAATTATTTTGTTGAACTGGAGCCACTGCAAGTGAAGGAATCATTATTCTAAAAAAGTAAACAAGGGCGGCTGCACATTCCTGCAAATTTTCAATAGAAAAACACTCTTGACTCCAGGGTAGGAAAAACGCAAGATTCTCCTCCAAAAGCCTCATATTTGCTCTCAGTTTGGCTCCTTTTGCCCCAGCCCTGGAGGGAGTTCTTGCAGAAGACAGCCCTGGGTAGAGCTTGCGGTGGCATGTCCCCACACACTCTGGGTTTCAGGTGGAAATACTCTGACAACATGAGAAACCAAAACCCACTGGTGCAGTTTGGTTATGTGCCGAACACCCCAGTGGGTTTTGCCACAAGAAGGCTGATCCTGAATGCTGCTTGTCACACGGCTGCCCCAGGGGCTCCACAGCAGCCCAGACCCTCACCCAGCAACGCCTTAATTGGGCTTCCCACCCCTATAGTGTTGCTGCCTGGAGACTCCTGGAGCTGTGGGGTGGGATGCGGTGGGTTCACAGGGAAACCCCAACTCCTCCATCCCACCACAGCCCTCGGCTGGGATACCCCTTCAGGTTCCCACACCCAGCCAGGCTCACAGGAGCTCTCTGCCCCTCAGCCAGCACTTCCCCAGGAGACTTATGTTTCTCTTCAGCACCAGCAACTTCCTTCTTCCTTTCACTTCCACCTTTTGTCACATTAAAAAAAAAAAGTCTTTAGAAAATGACAGATAAGTTTTATATTCCCATCATCTCAGCACTCCTCATTTCCTCATCTTTCAGCTGCTCTCCTCTCGCTTCCTCCCTTCGCGCTCCTCAAAGGCTGAAGCAATAATATCTTGCTCCCTTTGGTGGGGTGACTGCCGCCACCCGCCTTCACTCCACAGGGATGTCTATCTCCCCCCATGATACAGGAGTCCGTGGGGGAAAACATCCCCGAGGCATCACTGAATAAAAGCAAGAGATGCAGTCCCTGCTGATCAACTAAAGCAGCTCAACCACGGCTGCTGATTTAAGCCAGCTGGGTAACCCTCCCCGAGCACAGGGGGGTGAGAAACCAACTTGGAGCGGGAAAAGGGAGGGAATTAAGTCATCTCAAGAGTTTCCACCAACATGCACTGTCATCTGGAGACACCAAAACCCTGGGGGGCTTCCAAGCACAGGACCCGTGGGAAGGCACCCTGGGATGGCTTCCCAGGATGCGGGATCCTGGGGAAATTATAGAGGCAACACAACGGGAACACCAGGCCTGCATCCGTGGCACTGTGGGGAGCTGCTGCTGGCACCCACAGCAGCTGTGGGGATGGAGCAGGCAGCAGGAGGGGCAAGGGAGAGAGGATTGCCAGAGGGCCAGGGAGGATTAGCAATGAGAGAGACCAAAAAGGGAACTGGATTGAAAGGATAACACACCTCTACCTACTGTAAAGTCTGCTGGGACTTGTAAACCTGGTGTCCCCTCAAAGCAAGCCTAGCAACATCAGGCCATATGCAAAACATGAAGGAGATAATCGCTGCATCACCACCATCCCCAATGCCTGCCCATAAACCAGGCAGGGGAAAGCCCGGACTGTATTCCCAGGAGATGAAAACTGCTCTCTCAGCAGATGGGACTCCTTGGAGCTACTAAGCACGTCAAAGCAAAATTTCCTCTACGCCCATCTATTCAAGTGGCTTCATTTTGCAGAGAAACACTATATTAGTCACCAGGCCAGGCACCCAGAAGGTATCAGAAAGAGGCACTCACCTAGAGGAGGATTAGATCTGCTTTCCACCTTCCCACGTCGTGAAGGACTTCATGCCACTTAGTCGCGCATCACAGAGGACAAAAAAGCAAAGCAAAAAAACAAACAAACAAACAAAAAAAGGCAAAACTCTGCCCTTGCAATTACATGTACTACTACTCAGCAAGATGCAAAGTGGTTTTCCCTCTCAGGCTTTTGTAGGAGTTAGTAATTAATTATTCTAATTGCAAAAAGCTGAGCCTCCCCCAGGAGTCAGTTCCCTGATAGGACTCCTCTTCCTTGGGCTGCTGGGTGTAGGTGGCTCAAAGGGTTCCTCATCACCTCTCTGGCCTTAAATAACAGAACTGAATCACGCCAGAAAAATAAAAAGATGAGACGGAAGGTTGGGGAAGGGAAATAAAAGAAGAGCTTAATTATTTTTCACACATTTAAGTTATGCAGATGGCTCACAGCATATGGGATTTCACTTTGGGCTTTTAATAGAAGAAAACCTACCATCCTGTTTCTCAGCCAGAATGATCAAAACAATTTGGGTTTTTTGTATTCTGCGCTTGATACCCCTTTTCTTTTCTTTTTTTTCCTCATAATCCTGGGTTTCACCAAGGTAATAACTGGCCGGGGAGTGAATATAAAGCCCTGGTGGGGTGAATCAGAGCTGTCAGCACTGTGCCATGGAGCGCTGAGCTCCAGCTGTTGGTGAAGGTGGCTGAGCATCCCAAGGGAAGGATGCGCACGGCTGCCCTGGGCTCCTTGAAGCGTGTGACAGCGACTGCTCGTGAAAGCACTGCCGAAAAATGATGACAGACCAGGATCAGGGAGGATAAACGCATTGCCATTCCTCGCTAGCAACTATTAGACCTGTAGATACTGATCCAACCACATCTGACCTCCCTCCTTCCCACTGCTCAGGTGGTCAAACCGTGCCATCAGGCGATTCAAACCAAACAAAACAATCAAACAAGCATTATCATCACTTGTCATATTTATATTTTTGATTTTATTTTTAATTTTTATTAAAAAAACCAACCATTATTAAAAATGAATCATTTGCTGGAAGGCTTCAGCCAGGGAGAAGTCTCATTGCAATCTCGTGAACAAAACGCAGCGCAGTTAAAACCCATGGGCATAAACAAAACACGATAAAAAAAAAGAAAAAAGAACAGCTCAAACCATAGCTTATAATTATGCAGTTTCCTCAATGTCAATAGAGAGGCTTTTGTTAAAAGCCTTCAATTCAGAATTTCATGGAAGACTTTAAAAACATAGGGGAAGAAGGAAACACATGCTTGTTTAAAAAAAAAAAAAAAGGAAAAAATTTGCTTGCGTAATGGTTAATTAATTCAACAAATTTACTTCCTCCAAAGCAATCGCTGCTCGCCCAGCCATACAGTTGGCCCCTGGTGATGTATTTGCTCAGAAAGCTGAACATACACAATACCCGCCAAGTCATTCTGGCCAAAATTTCCCAGTTCTGGCTCTGGTTTGGTGGGGGTTTTCAGTGAGATCATACCTGGCTTCCTGCTTTGGGAGCCTGGGGTTTGCAGTGCCAGTAGGTACCACGAGGATTCTGGAAAGGGGGCTTTAGTTCAGCGCCTTTCGGACCTCCCCGCAGTGAGACAGCACCAAGATGAGCGCTAAGCTTCTCTCTGAGCTCCTGAACCAGAGCACAATTTTAGCACCTGCCCTTGTATGAACATATCGAGCCCAAAACTGGGTGTGTTAAAAATTGCAAATTAGTGACTACTTTGTAAAAATCAAAAAAAAACAACAAACCCAACCCCAAACTTCTCCTCAGTGTGGGAACTTTAAGGTCAAAACCAAATAAAAATGGTCTTAAAATATATACATATATATATGGCTTTCCATTTTTCCTATCCATTTCATTGGAAACAAAAATAAATTTAAGGGTGGTATTTGGTTTTTAAAAACGATTCTGTCCTTCTCTTTAGCTGTCAGACGGAGCGGACGGGATGGAGGTGCTGACTGCGGTTGCTCACGACACGGCTCAGAATCCACCCGAGTTCTCCTTCATCCTCGCCAGTAACCGGGAGTAGACGGGTGCTGCAAGGAGAAGACAGAGTTGGGTGAGACAAAGCAAGCATCTGCCTGTCCCCCCCCTTTGAAACTCCTCTTTAAGGGGCAGGGATGTACAATGGAAATTAGAAACAAGGTAGAGAAGTTGTTTTACCTAGTCGAGGATTCCTCTGAGAAACCTGCGTTGAAAGAAAATATAAGGTTTTTCATAAATACAACAAATCTCTGACAGCTCTAAGAACAGTTTGTATGTCAATATATTTAACCCCGGTCTCTGAAAAACTATGGATGAATGACTCCTCATTATTGGAAGGTGACGTATATAGTACCATGCCAAGGTTACATTCACAGCAGGCTTCATGTTGCAAAATGTATTATTTCTTATATAATTAAGTCGTGTGAGAAGAGAGGATTGGTCATTCCATGAAACACGTGCTCTCACTCTCTTTGGAAATCAAAATCTGGACGTGACATTATCTTCCAATCATCACTACCAAAATGTAATTTCAGTAGTTCTACAGAGAGACTTTTTTTTGTCCTTTACCTTGGATAACGCAGATGCCTGTTTGAAGATTTCTAGTGCGGGATCCGCAGGCTCGTCACCTCTCTCTTGCGGCCTTAAAGCTAAGGGTGGGACATAGATAGCATTGAAATACTCTTCAAAGCACACAGGCTGCTTCCTTCCAATATTTTGGAGGATGTGTTGAAAATCCCAGAGCAGACTAATCCTCCTCAATAAACGGAAGCAATTGCTAGCTGTCACCTCTCCCTCCCAAAGCATCTCTGCTGTAACGGTGCAGCTCTAGATATTGCTAACCGAGGACCTACCCTGAGGCTGTAACACGGAGTTCACGGCATAAATCACACCATTCGTGGCCATGATATCACTTTCAGCAACCGGCTCCTTGTTGATATGTATTACATTGTTTTTCTGTTCAGGAAAATGAAAAAAAAGTAGAAAATGAGAAACTTTTGTCATCAGTGGTTTCCAGTTTTATTAAAAAAGCCCTCACTTCGCATTCATTCATTTACTTTATGACTGTAGGCATTTTTATTCCTCTTGCCAATTAAGGAGAATATAAAAACAAATCATAGCCTGAACAGTTTGTCCTGGAGTGGCCGGTGGGCTTTGGAGCACGGACTTTCTTGGTGCGCTGGCTGGGAACGCTGTCTCGTGGCAGCAGAGCACATCCACCAGCTCCCTGGTGGCAGCGGGCACTGCTGCTCGTGCCAAGAGGGGTGGCTGTGGAGATGGCACCAGGAGAAGGCAGGTGAGGACTGGATGTGGGAAGAGTCTAGCACGCAAGTTGGCCAACTCAATGCCCTTGGAACAACTGGCCTTTCCATTTTTATCCTGCATTTTTTTTTCCTTGTGCACGGAGCGGGTCTTGAGTTATTTATTTTCTGAAATAATTTTTTTTTTCCTCAGTAGAGGATTCTATATTTTCTTAATGTCGTGCAGAATTTGTGAAATGAAATTATACATCTAAATAAATCCTGCTGCGTTAAAGGAGCCCATGCCGAGATCGTTTTTGTTACACTAAAAAAGATGTGTTAGCTGAACAAGCTATTCATTTAATTTATTTATGCTTTTTCCCCCATGACTCAGGTTTAAATTTATAACAGCTCCTGGAAATCATTTACAATTGGCCTTCTGGGGAGAAAGCTGAAGCAAACCACATTTCAAGACTGCCAGCTTGTTGAAATGAAGACATGGCAACATTCCCCCCACTACAGCCCAGAAAACACTGTTTGGTGGGTCTGTGCACACATATAGAAGAGGTTCCCACACCACCCAAATGCACACAGACAAACTTTGGTCCTCAAGGTGGACAGCTAAAACACAGCCCCCAGCCCTGCTGACTGCAAACCCCATCTGAGGTGACTCACCATGCTGATTTCCAGTTTATCTCCCTGCATGGACTTCAGCCTCACAAGGGCATTGACTGCGCCGCTCACCAGGATCTCATCAGCGATGTGGAACTTGAGGATGTTGGCAAGCTCCTTGGCATTACCTGGGGGAAGACAACATTTACATTCGCAAAACAGCATCAACGCTGGCTTCCCATATTTCATGTGCTGCAATGACATAACATGGAAAATACCATAATTTCCTGAAAGTGCAAGGAAAAAAATGTAAAATTGAAAAGACTGGGAAGAAGGACCACGGTTGGAGCTGGTTAGGATATCGAGGCCATTCCTGCCTGGACAGGTCAGGATCCCATCGAGTCCAGAAGGACACTCTTCCAATGTCCAACTTTGGTATGTACCAAACCTGCCCTATACATGAAAACCCTATCTCTTGTTTTTTCAGTCCCTCATTCTCTCACTGTGCACAGCATGAACCTGCTTCAGTTGCTGCTTTCACTTCCCAGGGAGGTCTGGGGGGAAGAAGGCCTATGTGAAATAAGGAAGCAGATAGAGCACACTGGGTATTTGCAAACGTCAATACTTTCACCAGGGCCAGTGTCACTTGGTGATCTTCCTCAGGGCTGAAACTGAAGGATTCCTGGGTAGTAAGGAGGAAAGTGCAGGAGAAATGTCACTAATGGCTTGCAGGTTGCTGGCCTGATCCCTGTCCCACTGAGTGTCTCGTTCTCTAGCTGAGCTTTGAAGCAGATCTTAGGAAGACAAGGTGCTTCCCCTTTGCCGTCTGTTTTTCTGAAAAGGCGATGATGTGCACAGCATGGGCCAGCAGCCCTCCTCCATCTTCTCCTTTGGAGGATGCAGTGTCAGTGGCAAAACCCACAGAGAGGTGATGGGGAACAGCTAGTGTAAAGACTGCCTCCATCTACAAAACCAGAGCAGCTCCTTCAGCAAGGGGGACTTTCACTGTCCACAACTGAATACACCGGGAGCTGTTTTTCCATTACAGTTTTTCTAGGGTGGCCCCAGTTCACACTGCATGTTCTCACCAGTATGATTCACTTCATCATCAGAAGCATAAGCTAAATATTTGCGTGAAGAAAGAAGAACATCTGAAGTGTCTGCATCTGGGATACTTCATTCCTGTAGCCGTTTACAATAGCTGCAAAACAGTTCTGAAATATTTATGTATTAAGCACTAGAATGGATGTGCAGCCTGATATTACCAGTTCCTCCATCCCTGCACTTAAAAGGATAACCAGCTACCATGGGCAGATGCTTCCCAAATTATGATGTCAATGTTTGGTTGGGGTTTAATGACGAGAAGACATTACACTCAAATACCTGGCATTGTTTCCAACCACAGCTGGTTTTCAACATGAACGAAATAAAAGATTGTGCTGCTTATCCAGGAGAGTGTTATTAAACATTCCCATGCATTTTTCCGCACCCAGCCTGCACGCCTGTGCTTTTCAGGATACTGGTCTTTGTCTGTGCTAGACTGGAATATTTGTTGTCTTCTCAGGATCAGATTGGGCTTCCTGCTTTGTCCATGTACACATAGATGGAGCAACAGCTCCATCCTTTCGCTACTTAAATTTCATGCAGTGTAACTTGAGGCTGAATGTGGACCATACTTTCTATTTCCAAAACTTCCTTTAGACACCCTGATCCTATGTGGATCTGACTGCCACGTTCTCACTTCTTTCATCCCTGACTTGCAAGGCAGAGATCTCATTGGTTCCTCTAGAAACACCTTGGGGTTATCTTGCTTACACCAGTCAGCACAGCCAAATTTAAGTCATAGTGAGTTTGTAGTACAGAGTACAAATGTGTGTTCCAAGCATTAGAAAAGTATAAACTCTCACACAAAGTGTGGGCTGAGTGCCATCCTCAGTTTTCTGCTGGACAGGGCTTATCCAAATGAGTTGTGTAGGAAGCTCACACTCTCAACAGACAGGGCCAAAGAATGAGATATGGCAGAAGAACTTAGCCATTCCTCCCCTACCATGCCAATAACCCACAGTGGCTGTTCATCTAAATGCTCTGAAAATGCTCACCCATTAGTTTGTTCAGTTCCCCTTGGGGCATGGCTCGAAAAGCTTCGTTTGTTGGAGCGAACACCGTGAAGGTACCTGGCCTGTTCAAGTTCTCCGTTAGACCTGCAGACTGGATTGCAGCCACCAACGTACTGCAATACAAACATACATAAAACGCTTCACTATAAGTTACTTCTGGTGGTCATGATGTGTTCAAAAGAGAGCTGTGAAGTTACAATTGCAAAATCCTGCTGGGGTCCAGCAAATCATAGAATCATAGAATTATTTGGGTCGGAAGGGACCTTAAAGATCATCTAGTTCGAACTGCCCTGCCGTGAGCAGGGACAATTAACCAAATCAATTAACCAAAAAGTTGATTAGGTAGGAAATGAGCCTGTGAGGTCCAACCAGAACATCTGAGAAATGGCAAAGCAAGCTGGGAATGCTGAATCATTGGGGACCACATGGTAGTGAGGAGACAGAGAAGGCTGGCCACAGTGGCTCTGATGGGCAGAGACGGCTTCAGAGCCAGCTTCTTACTGAATTAAGTGGGACCACACACTCTCGGCTAACGGTTCATTGAAGGGTTATTTGAAGTCTTGCTCCCTATAATTTAGGGATGAGACCATGGTTTTGGATGCTCTTTCTATCTTTAAAAAAATAATACATATAGTCATGACTACGACCCATAATAAATAGAAACCGCTTTGGCAGCTCTTCTCCTAACTAGCACTTAAGAAGAGCAGAAAGGTCACCTGAAGCGATGGTCTCCCTTGAGAACATCCATCACTGAGCCCGACGGTGGAGTCAGCATTTTGTCCACACTAAACAGGGTCCCAAACCTTCCTCTCTTGTCATGGGCAGCAATGCAGGCGTTTTCAATGCAAAGGTTCTGCAAACAAAATTGCACCCAAAAAAAAAGAAAAAGATTTTATTAGCATATGCTTCAAAAGAGAGTTTTTAATACTTTCCACAATGCTCAATTACACTTTTTACATGATATCCATAACATTACAGACATCAAGCATCATTCAAGCAGGAACTTACATTGCGGTACACAAAAACTCTCAGCTCCCTGTCACCAAGAGTCTGTAGTTTCTGCCCATGGAAAAGATATTTAGAGGAGAGCTGGTCTTTAACAATGTGGTTCAGAAGCAAGTTTTTCATGTTGCTGTCAATGATGGGGAGTCCATCTGCAGCAAAAGTATGGAAGGAACCAGTCATTCACTTAAAATGGCCATTGAGACACTAAAAAAGTGCAAATACAGAGTAATTTTAAAGCTAGATGTCTATAGCTGAGACATTGGAATGAGCATTTCCATGCTCCTGCACTGAAACTTGGCTGAAGACTGTTTGAAGCAGATCTGTGGCCCAAACAGATGGAAGAAAGGGTTTTACTCCCCAGTTTACCTTTGAACACATCGTTCACTGGGGCAAGGAGGGTCACTTGCTCACTGCCGGTTAGATGAGAACTGAGACCAGCTTGTCTGAAAAGGTCCATAGACTTGGAAACTTCAGATTCTTGTGCCAACTCAAACAAGGTCTTAGCTGAAAAGAAAAGCAACACATAGTAACCTTGCATTGAAGGCAATCCCCCATAACTACAAAATATCTACATCCTCTAAATCTAGTATTTCCTTGGCGAAATAGACAAAAGAGAAGCCACAGAAAGAACGATGCAGAGAGGCACCAGTACCTGAGTCTGGGATCAGCAGCTCATTAACAAAATGTACGACACCGTTGGTAGCCAGGACATCCTTGTTGGCAATGATGGCCTTCCCGTTGAGGGTCAGCTCTTCCCCACTGCAGCCCACGTCCAAGGTGGTTCCTTCCAGAGTCTCCATCGTCAGGCCAGCAATGATGGCCTCAGCACACATGGCTGACTTCAAGATGTGATGGTTCAGCAGGTCTGTAAGAGAAGCAAGTGTCTTAGTGAGCTGGAAAAATCAGCTATGAAATTATTGCATCTTTTAGGGGTCCTGTTCAACAGCAAGGGCCTCCTGCACAGCACTGTATATGGGGCTCCACTCCAAAAGATGTGAGTCATTTTAATTTGGGCTGGTTTTAATCCAGAAGCCTGGGGGAGTGCCTAAAAAGAGTAATTTTTATACACCTTTGTCAACTTCAAAAGGTTTTATGTGGTTATTTGACTCATCTGTTAGGGGGAGTTACATTGATTAGATGCTAATTTTCTTGCATCTTGCTGGATTGATAGAAATCCCCATCACATATAGAAGTGCTAGAATAAAACTTGGAAAAGGGACTGCTTCAGACCTCTCCTCCATATCTGGATAACACTCTCTCTGCCACGTCTACATGTCTACCATGTCTACATCCAGAGAAGTCTTGGCTGTCCAGTTTAAAAAGCTGGACTCGGTCAAATGTGTTTACTGCAGCTGGTACCAGAGTGTACCAAGGAGCTGTTCACATGCCCTCAAGAAGGAATTCAGAAGAACTGAATACCCTTCAGTCTCTCGATGGGCTCAGTAATCAAACACTTACCCCTCAGGGCTTCTGGGTCCCCCAAGATCCTGTTCAGTGTTTCTCGTGGGATCTTCTCAAAGGCTTCATTGGTTGGAGCCAAGAGCGTGTACTGGCCTTCGCTTTCCAGCAAGCTGTTGAGGTCAGAAGCAGCCACAGCAGCCTTCAGAGGAATGAGAATAGAGGGTAAAACACATTCAGCCAGAATACAAAGGTCAGCAACTTTGTCCAGATGCACACTAAGGGCCAGATTTATTAAGGCTTTTATAATTTCAGAGGACTTACAAAAAAACATGAATAGCTTCTTTCAGCTCTTTGGTGCCTTTATAAATTTGACCTGGCCCCGTGGTTCTTTTGTGCTCCAGAAATTTGAGTACAAGAGCCCTTTTTGGCAAAATAGAGTGCTAGTTCGAATACCCCAATGTGCCTGGAAAGGGTCACAGCAGTTCCAGTGAAGAATTCAGATCAGAACCCACAGCTGGCTAACTGCAAAACCCTTGTGCTTTTTAAGTTATTCCTTAACTTGGCAGATACCGAGGCAAATAAATTGGTGGTCATAAAATCTGAACAGTTAATATCTCCTAAGGCTAAGATTCCTATAGAAGAGTGAGAAGCCAGACTCTGTCTACATCTCTTTACTGACAGCAATAGCAGGGCAACAATTATTCTCATAAAACCCTACTTGCGCTGATATCAAATGCTTCTCTTCCTAAAGTAAAAGGAACGATACCGAGGCAAGGATTTTATCAGCAGGTTTAGGGTCACAGCACCCAGGGACCAGCAAGCTCTTCGTGACAATTCACTGGGAGTGGGACGACTGACCACCTTTAAGGAGCCCTGGAGCACGCGTGGGGTGGACTCACCCGAAGAGTTTCCAGGCTGTCCTCAGTTTCGATGATCTGCTGAATGCTGTTGGTCGTGGTGGCGATGACTTTGTCGATGACATGAACCACTCCGTTGGTGGCATGGTGGTCAGCTTTCAGCAGCCTGGCACAGTTCACAGTCACAATCTGCAGAGGGAAAGAGCCACGGGGTGTTACGTGCACTAAAACAAGAAGGTAAAGCAGCCTCTGCTGGTTTTCCATTTCAAACGCAGCGAGCGCTGTAATATTGGATCAGCAGGAGCAGAAATGCGGTTTCCTAAAAAAAACACACGAAGAATGAGAATGCTCTATCAAGAATGTTTGAAACGGTTGGTGTTTAAAGAGCTTTGAAAATAATCAGTGGTTTTGTCTGCCCTGCATCACCAAGACTAAGAAAATATGCAAAACCCAATACTCTAGGCAAGCAGACTGTTATACAGCAATGCGGCCAACTTCCCTGCAACAGCACCGACGAAACTATCTGCTTATAAATATTATTTACAAGCTCCTTCTAAATACGTATCCTAAATCGATAGCTATCAACATAAGCATTGCAGAGTCCTAGAGGTCCAAGGAGAGCGTAGGAGGTGCAAGGCAGCACAAAAGCAAGCCCATGGTGTGTAGGTTTAACAGAAATGTCTTACCCCATTGGGATAGTGGTGAATCTGGATAGGCAGGTCCTGGTACATTGAGTTCAGTGTTGTCCCGTGTTTCAGATCATCCGTGAGGACCCTTTTGTTCACCATGTGGTAGCGAAGGGCATTGAGTAGCTCAATGTTAACATTACTGACTAAGGAATCCAGAGTTTCCTGAAAAATCAGAAAAATGCATTTTTCAGTGTTGACAAATACACTGGGAGACCTTCCCCAACAGCGTTGTCCTCACAAAAGGCTCAGCTGGTGCAGGTTTGGGGTAGAAGATTGGTAGTGGGGATAGCCAAAAAGAAGCCCCTTCCCTGCCCCAGTAACTGTTCTTGCATTTTTATGGAAAAGTGATTTAAATGTGGGCTGTAACTGGATAGTGTTCGTACAATTGGGACTCTCCCCAAGATGCTCCACTAGGGTTGGAGCACCAGCAGGACAGCAGCGACAATTTCAGGAGTGGAAATTTCACAAGACACAAAGTGAGAAAATCAAAACTGATGTAAAGGAGATTTATATGTAGTGGGGCATAGGAACACACTGATGCAGAAAGGCTGCAGGTTTACGGAGGCTCTGGTTGGGACTGGCTACTTGTGCAAATTAGTAAGAACAACCAGAGTGGTTACCACCAGTAGGGGTCAACAAGAAAAACCAAGAGCAATGGAAAGTCTTTTGTTGTGGGTCTTACTGCAATCTCTAAAGGTAAGAAGCAGGGAAAACTGAATGAGGTGATTTTTCCATCCACCTGCTGGAAAGCATCCACATCTATCTAGCGCTAGGTCTTTCAGAAACAAAGCTCTGGAACTGATAGACCAGGACAGTTATATTCCTACAATTCCCATCACAGAAATTCAGAGTCTTTCCCACATCGGGACTGTCTGTTCCTGGAGAGGAACTGGATTCAGAACCCTGCAGAGATGGAATTCCTCTAGAAAAAGCCAAAAGACAAAGAGAAAGAAGAGGAACTATATCTTACGGCAGACAAGGATGCCCAGGCCTCATTACTCGGGGCAAAAATTGTAAAACTTCCAGGTCCTTCGATTTCTGGCCTTAGGTTAGACCGGTCAGAGTAGAGCTGCGTGGTGGCAGACCCAACAACTCCCAGGGTTTCATAGATGTTGGAAAGCGGCAGCGCTGAAAGAAGAGAAGGTTATGTTCCCAACACATCATTCATCCTTCCCGCACCGCACTGAATTAAAGGAGAGCTGCTGGTGAGAACACTTGGGGAAGTGAAGCACGTCAGGGAACTTGTATCTATTCATTAATTAGATAATAAATAACCATAACCTGACAGCTCCAGCCTCCATTACAGCGGTGTAATCCAGGCTCTCCTGCATCTCTGCAGGTTTAAATGGAGTTACTCTGGATTTATATGGACATGAATTGAGGCAAGCAAAGGTGTTCATTGCTTTCACCCGGTCCTTGTTTGTACTCGCGCTTTTGGTGTTCGGAGCTGGCAGTTCTCCGCTGGCCTCGGTCTCCGCTGACCCATCCACACCAGCCCACGTGGTTAACTGGGCGGCATCAAACTTTTGTGGAAGGAAGCGCTCAGAAAGCAAAAGCAGAATCTGTCTTTCTTCAATAAACCCAGTTAATTCCCCCCCAACCCCCACCAATGGCTGAACTCTATTTTCTCCTAAATGCAGTTTTGCTAACCTCATGCTTGCCAAAACAAAAATGAGCAGGGGTTGGCAGAGCTGTCTGCTACCCTATCATTCCTTTGTCTCGCGTTTCCAACACAGCTATATTACTCTTTGGAATAAGTAGTTCCCCATGGCCCTCTCCTGCTTGATTAAGTTTAATTATAACCAAGGCTTTAAGTTGTCTGGAACATTTTGGAGCTGATCTGGCACTCAGCTGGTGCTCTGCTGAGTCCATTTTTGACGTGTTCAAGGAAATATTGTGCAAAAATTGCAAAAATGAAATCCACTTTGAGTAATTTTCTAACATTTCCCTTTACTAGGCAGCTGTATAATTTTAAGAAGTCTGAAAAATGTCAAACATATTTTTACCAGCTGGGCAGCCTTTTTCTCCAGGAACTTTTTCATATCCAGGACAGCACTCGTAACTGATTACTCTGGAACAAGAGATGGATATGGCAGATTAACTGACGGCGTCTCCTGCTTTTTTCCTATTTGCTATAATGTTTGGGGTTTTTTTTCCCATCTATATTTGGTGATGCTTCTAAGCAGACTCTTCTTTAGAAATATAGACTTGAACAAAAGACAAACCACAATTTTTATCTCCTTCAGGGCTGCATGTTGCCAATTTCTCCACAAACCAAAAGCAGACACAATTTCTTTTCAAAACCACGTTTTCCAGGATATTTTGTGCAAACAGTGGATGGAAACCGATGCCACGGTCCCAACAAGATAACCTACGCGAGACGCTGCAAGCGCTGGTTCATTTTGGGCACATTTCCCGTGGGATTTGGGGATCTCCCCGGCTGACTGCTGCTGTCACATCTGATCACTGTTGGGGCAACACATCACAACTCCGGTTACAGCTGCTTGGCCAAACCAGCCAAGCCTTTCCCCTTCATTTCACCCCTTTCCTGTCCACCACCAGAAATTATTTGCTTGCTTATGGCAAAATCCACAAGACAGCCCTGGATGGGAAGGAGCATCCTTGGTCTTGGATGCACCGGCAGAAGGGCTTGGGATAAGTCCCTCCAAGGACAAACTTCACTGGTGGTGGCATGTGCCTCCATGGGCACCCTGGGCAGTACCGCAGCGCACCCATCTTTGCTAACGTTGGATATGTCTGTGTACCCTCAGCACAGCAAACCCTGCTGCTCTGACCAAGCACCATCCCCTGGTAAAACCACAGGGGCGAGAGACCCCACCCTGGGGACTCAGGGCTGTCCTGCAGATCTGCAGACCCCAAATAAGCAAGAGCCTCCTGAGTGCTGCATCCATCGTCAGCAGTTCAATGGGAAATGAAGGTCATCTGATTACCAAAGCTGGCCATTTGAGGGAATATGTTTTGATATTAACAGGAGGAAAAAGGAAACAAAAGGAAAAAGGAAACAAAAAAAATCAATCGAGAAGTTGCTCATTTATTTCTCACAGGGGATTCTTTCACCTTATGCTTGGTGTGAAAGAAGCAAGGCCATCTGATTGATGGGCTAAGACAGGGAGGGAATAGGTGTTCCTCCCAAAGACAAGCGTTTCCTCCGTGCTCCTGGTTGGATTCGAGACAAGTAGGATGCTGTAGCGCTGAGCCTCAGCACACTCACTCAAAGAGAAAGGAAAATCCTCAAGCTTCAGATATTTGTCATCATTTTAACACTGTTAACAAACAGTGGAAATGCCTGGGGTTTAAGAGGGAATTCTTCAGGGTAATTAAGAGCCAGTAAGTGAAACAAATACCTGCTTTTCTGTGACAGAAGCAAATAAATTCTGTGTCACGGTTTCCTAAGAGAATTACAAAGCAAACCCAGACTGATTGTCTAGACATTATATATTCCATGTGGGAAAGAGTTTGCCTAAAGCAATCCCTTCCTTTGACTACTGGAGATCTTAACACCCTGCTGCTCCACTTTCCCCAGCCCCCCCGTCTCGTGTTCATTAGAAACACACATTTTCTCCCCCCACCACTTCCCTCCCCTACCTCTGATTCCTCTTTTTTTCACCCTAGAAACTAAATCCAGTCTAGACAGTTCCCCTGGTTCAGACCTGTAATCAAAGACGAAGAGCTGATTAAAGAGAAATCATTCCAAAGTTCAGCATAAGTAATTCCTGAGTGCTGACGTAGGCTTTAAAAGGCTTATTTATAGATCGATCGGAGATTAATGAGCTGTGACGAAGGGGCAGGAGGCTGATGCACTCAGCCTGCAGCGCAGGGAGCTCGCCGGCTCGGGGCTGCCCCAGCAGCCAGGCGCCTGCCGGGAGGGGAGGGCACTGGGAAGGGATGGAGGGACCACATCGCCTGCTTTTCAGCAGGTTCATGGGCATCTCCAGCACCATCCCACAAGGGAAGAAGCACAGAGGCCAGTAATGGGGCCAGCTCCACCCATGCAGGGGCTTATTCAAGCCCCAAGTCTCACTCGCCCACTGAAGTTGACATGCCAGCACCATCTGGCATTTTGAGTTGAGTACCAGGAAACTTCTGCCAGGTGAACTCAGAGGTGCTCAGCCAAGTGAGCAAACACTTGGCTTTTTTGCATCTGTAAGGACAGGGTTTGTAAAAACAGCTTCAGCCGTTTGCCCCACCATGTCTGGTGGGTTTGGTGGAAACACAAGGAAACACAAGACCACCCAGCCCACCCAAAGGCACATGGGCATCATTCAAGAGGTTGCTCAGGGCTGGATGAAGAGCATCCTCGCCGCTGGTCCTGCAGCCACCTCCAGCCCTCGGGGAGGAGCAGCACAGCCATTGCTGAAGGCTGCTCTGCCCCACGTGCGGGACTCTGCATCTTGATGCTACAGGACCCTACACATCCATATGGGATCCTATGGGATGACGGGCTGCTCCTTTGACATGTCCTCTTCCAGTTGGGTCGGAGCCACAGTCTGCTGACCAGGGAGGAGCATTTCTCTTACACCACTGCGGGCAAAGAGCTCATGGGAGAGAACGTGGAACGCTCACAACCACTGCACCATGTACCAGGTTGTGCACAAAAGCCTTTGGAGTTGCCAAGTCCATCCCCATTCCTGGTGCCTGCTCAACAGCTACACACCACCACACTGGGACACGGCGGGTGCCAGCGATGCGGGTTAAATAAGCAATGCCCTCGTACAAAGAGCATTAGTCATCCGCTCTGCAACCCCTCTGCCCACAATTTCCTGACCTCCTCATTGAGTGATTTCGAGTCATGTCTCTTAACTTTTTCAGCTGGTTTGGAAACACTGTATTTCTGAAATGTCTATCTGTGTCTGACGGCAGAAGGAAGCTTCCTGGCTTTTATTAGTCATTGTTTCACTGCTGTTGCAGTCTTAGGATCTGAAATTAAATTTTAAGTGCATTTTTCAAGGTAATAAAAATAAGCTTAGGCATATATTAGTGAATAAAGATCCATTTGTAATAATTTCCTGTAATAAAATCCATATGTTTTGTTTTTGTAAAGTAAGTGCCAGAGAGTGATTTTTTTTTCCCCGAACTGAGAAAAGTACATCAGACAAGAAAAGGAAAGTTAATTTAAAAGAAAGAAAAAAAAAAAAAAGGAGAATGTATTAAAGGGAAACTTACTGCCACTAGTCATTCATCAAAAATAATCAAACCCCAAATTTCTGTAAGTTGTCTTTTCATTCTCAAGACAAAAAAGTGTGTGGGGACGCCTTCAATTGCAACCCCAATGCTGGAAGAATGAGTCCTGTGCATAAGGGAGGTAGAAAAACATAAAAAAACCACAGGCACAACGATGAGAATATACTCTAAATAAACTATTTCTTTGGCTTTGGAATAACCAACAGTGGAAAATTACCTAATTACCAAAACAGTCTTGTTTCAGTGCTCATTAAAATCAAAGCAGTGTCAGACTTGTTGCCAACTGTCTTATCTCACTTCATCAGCAAGTAATGCAACAATAAAAAATGTCCATAAATCCTCTATCTAATTTCTCCCTGACTGTGTGAGCCAATACCTCAGCAAAGAGAAGAAAAACAAAGAAAAAAGCAGGAAAGAGTCCTGATGCATGAATTGAAATTTCCATCAAGAACATCTAGCCTCAGTAGAGCATTTCACCTCCATGGACCAAAAGATGCTGCTCAAGAGGAACGCCTGCAGAGCCTCACCAGCCCCTGCCTTACAACCGTGACCTATTTGCTTCTGGTAAGAGCTATGGAGCTCTGAGTTGATGTACCTGGAGACAAGACCAGGCACATCCAGGTCTTCTAAGCTAGCTTTCCTCGCTGGTGCAGTCGCTCTGCAGGAGCTCAGCTTTGCTTCTCTTCAGTACCTAGTCTCTCACTGATCTCCCTCCCTCCTACTTACTTGAAACAGTGCTCAGAGCAGGAAAAGCAGATAAATCAAAGCGGTCAAAACTATCTTCCTAGAGCTAGGTATTGGTACGTGCAGCACACATCCAGCTTGTGGCACCACTGACCCTTTAAGCAACTGAGAAGGATAACAGCCAGGTTAAATGTGAAGTAGGTGAGATGGGTCAAGTGTCTCCTATCCCAGGTGGTGCCACAGGTGGGAAAAACCTCTTAGGAGGAGGAGGGCAATGACCATGCTTATCCAGCTCCACCATCTCACCTGAGCTGATGGCATGGATCCTCCTGCCAAGAAGAGGACCAAGCACACAGCTTCAGGAGAGGACTTCTGATCTCAGATCTCAAGCAGGGGCTGGATCCACCTGGTTATGCTGATGAACATGCCAAATCCTGACTTTTTCTGGGATTTAAAGGCAGCTGGTGTTCTCAAAACCTCTCATGGACCAGCTCAGTCCCATAAAACAGGCCAGTTTTGAGGGTTCATGCTGAGCACCATTAACTGTGCCCACATACTCTCTTGGGTGCTGGTGCCCTGAGCACACCATAGCATCAGGCCCCTGACACTGGTTTAAGAATTTGACTGCTACAGCAAAACGCATCATGTCCTTTATGGCCCAAATGTCTCCTGATTGCTTCCATATGCCAGGAACATCATGTCCAGTGGGAGCCATCACCAGCAAACATTTGTAATCAGAGCTGTCCCAGGGTCCTCCGGAAAATGTGAGTCAAGGCACGTGTCTTTTGTTCTGCACAAGCACTGCTAAAGGGCAAAGTAGGGCTCAGGCTCAAAGATGACTAGAAAAGGAGAAGAAGACAATAATACCCATTGTGGAGGTGATGCAAAGTGAAGAATAGCGAGCAAATTCCGTGTATAATGGGAACATTAGCTCATAGGTTAACAGGCAGGTTAATGCTATGTATGCTCTTCTCTCAGCGACGCATCATTGGATTACATACTTGGGTAAAAGCAGAGAAAATGAGGTTAGAAGAGATCACCCCCTCTCCTCCAATGACATCATGAAACATTGCCAGATGCCAGTTGTTCCACCTCTTTCTGGAGATAAGTGGATGAGTTTGTCAAGTACAACTGCACACTTGGGTTACTTGAGCTTAGTTTCTCATTTGCTTCAGAGCTGAAGAAATCTGTGGCTTTGCCTTTCAGTGCCTCTAACAGCAAAACATCCACAGCTGAGTCATGTTTTCTTTGGAGACCTACTAAGCTACTCTGTTATCAGAAGAGGCAATGATGATTCCATATTGCCATTCCATAATCTTGTCCATTTTACGTCAAAAAAATCCACCATTTGGCCAAGATGAGAGCCTGAACTCTAATCACCCAAATAAAGTCTTTCCAGATTTGGTGGTGTTGTAAAATTAAAGGGAGGGACCTGTTTGGTTTTTACAATATTGCCTCTTCTTTTTGTTCTTTTATATTTTTTTTTTCTCCTGTAAAGACAATTGGACATACGGGAAACCACTATACATCCTCACTATATGGTAGTGCAATATATCCTCCTGAAGTACACAATTTTGTCTTTTAGAAGAATTAATGGGTAGCACGATGAAAGGCTGGAACCCATGCACAGCGACAATTCTTGTTTGGCCCTCCCTCCTCACAACACCAACACCAGACACGTGAAGCAAATGCCAACGGCCAAATGAATCCCATCACAGCCAAACCCATACAGGCAACCAAAATAAAAGCTTATGACAGTTCAAGATCTTAACATCTGCTGTTTACTACAGAAACAGAATTTATTTAATGTGCAATAAAGAACAGCATGTTCCTAAAGATCTAATTACAAATTACATTGGACCATACCAGAAATGCATGAGATGATTTTCTGCTGTTGTTCTTCTTGATCCTACAGATCCAGGACCAGGCTCTGCTCCCCACAGCCAGGGACGTTCAGGGCATCTTTGCATTGATACTGGGTAATGTGGTGGTGTGTGCTAAAGTGTGGGCCAGCAAACGTGTCTGAAAGCCCAGTTTGGCCTACACCAAGGAAAAAGATTCTCTGCTCCTGATCTACGGCCTGGCAGAGAGTCAAGCACGCATATCCTTAATTATCTGCTGACTACATCTTTCAAAAGAATGTCCCGAGGCTGCTTACACAGATACTTTATGCAACAGCTACTTGAATATTATTGTTTGCACTTTTAGACGTGGAATTGGCCTGCAAGTCTAATTAACTTTCCTGGTGGAGTCATCAGAGAGTGTTGGCTAAAACCGACACCTCCTTCTCCTTATTTCTGTTTTTCCTTCCAAAGCAAACATGTGTAGCTGAATTTTACGTTACCTCCAATATCCATCAGCTCTGGGTTGCCTTTTCCCCCGCCCCCCACTTTCTTTTTTAATCTAGGCAGCATTGAGCCTGGCATGGAGAGAGACCCAGCGAAATACGAGAAAACATCTGGTACGCGCTTCATGACAGCATTGAGAGCTACGTAAGTATACATAGAAATGCAATTAGAATAAACCATCAGGGTTTGTATTGACATGGTACTTTCCATTCTTAACATCTAAGTGTTTTAGGATTATGTTTGCTGTTTGAGAGAAAGAAAACACAAGGCATAAGTATTTCTTTGGGAGTAAAAGGCTAAAAAAATAAATTCTTCAGATGTATACACGTTAAGCCCACGCCGTGGGCCCTGACACCTCACATCTGTCGCACTATCTCCTTCTCCCCCCCAGCGCCCACCTCCTCAACAGGGTCTCTGGGGAGACCCCGGCCGGCGCTTGGGTACTTACGTTGCCTTCCCGCAGATCTTCCTCTGGTACCACTGCTTGCAGTTGGTGAAGTATTTCCTGTTGGTGCCGATCAGCTTCTGCACCGCGCACACGTTGGGGCTACAGGTGACGACAAAGCAGAAGAGGGTCTGGTGAGCTTCCCTCCTCTCGGGGCTGACCCCCCAGCGCGGAGCCAGCCCCCGCCTGACAGTACCCAAAAAGCCCCGCTGGGGTTGCAAGGGAGGAAACTTTGAGAGCCGCAAGTCAACTTGCTAGATCTGACTGTATAATGACTCTCAGGAAGCGGAGGAAGCAGTGAAAGAGACCTCTCTTCACTCTGCCAGGGTATCCCGTTCCTCACAGAGTGAAAATCTTGACTTTTCACCAAAATACCAAGACATTAAGTTAAAAATAATACTTTGGTCAGTATTTTTATGGTGAACAGCTACTTAGAGTTTGGGATCTCAGCTAAAACCTGGAAAAGTTATGCAATAGTTCAAATCCTTCCCCCCAAAAAGCCATTATTTTATTGTTTAGGACATAAAGAAGGACAGATGCTTATCAGCCTATGGACCAACTTGTACCAAAACCAGAAGGGGTACTTTTGCTGTATGGTAGACTCAGCTCATTCTGGACGTGGACATTGAGCTGCTGATGGGGAAAATGAGCAACTGGCACTGCCCACTCCGGTTTCAACACACCAGGTATGAGATCACAGACAGACAGTGGCTCTCATAAGGTACCGAGAGCTGCTTCACAACCAGAAAAAGTAGGCACTTGGTGTTACACGTGTGAATAACCCCGCTGAGAGCTGACTGCAGCCTTACAGCTTTCTAAGAAGCGGTATCACAGCGACTAAAGATGTGGTCAAACAGGAGCTGGGAGTTTACTTGCCGCTGGTTTGGCCAGCACAACCTTTCCCCGCTCAGCCTGGCTCATCATCTCCATGGTCTGTGGCCAGCAGCCCTGGCCATGGATGTGGACAACGATGAGATATGACTTATGGATCTGGGTTGCAAGGCCACTGACTGCCCCTGGGCTTGCGCCAGAGGTGTAGCAAACACCCAAGCAAGCTGGGGGTGCTCAGCTCAACTGAGACTGGGTTCCCATCACCAACGCCACGGGCAGCAGCACCAAAAGTATGCGCAGTATCGGCTGCCAGGCAGATGGAGGGAAAACAAATAATTAAGCAAAATACATAAGTCATCACTTCAGCCCGTCAGACGTGCTCTGCACCGTCCAAGGCAGAGTTTTCATTTGCGCAAATGAAACTCTGGATGGGGCCTAGAGATGCTGTTGTAAAGGTCTTGTTGATCTGTTTAGAAAAACAGACAGCAGCCTGTTTCACGCTGGGTCTGACCGAGACGCTGCCCGCTTGCCTACCAAAATTAACAAAAACAGAGTTTGTAGCCCGGCCACCAAGTCATCCTGCTGCCGTACTTGCTTCTCACTGGCATCCCATATTTGTCTCTCTCCAAAACGGACCAGCCTGCCCATCATTAACGTGAATTAACGCAAGGGTCTCCTATATGTTGGCTAATTCCTGCGCTGGTCTCAGCAGGAGTTTGGCTTGCCTTCAATGAGCCTTTGTTGATGTGGCTGCTGCGGAGGCAGGATCCTACCCCGTGCAGCCCCAGCACCTTCGTCCTGCCCCGAGGGGAAAGTGAGGGCCCGAGGGACCCACGGGAATTAGGGTCACCATTTCCCTCGTTACTGCCATATCCAGTAATGGTACTTTGTGTCTGCACTAAAGCATTTACTTCCCTTTCTATATATAAGGTGAGGGGCACGGAGAAAGAATCTACTGAAAACAAAAAGTTAGAAATCACAAAGCCAAACTTTCAGCTGGTGCAAACTGGCCCAGGCTCAATAATTTCCACACCAAATCATCGCTTAGAGAGACGTCTGTGCTCCCTGACTCAGCCCACCTCGGCTACCCTGGCCCCGCCGCACCGAAATATGGTTCCAATTACGTCGAAATTCCAAACCTTGCCTCGATTTCAGCGTCTGGCTGACGGCAGCGGACAATCCCTCTAATATTCATCTTGACAAGCCTGGCTACTGAAGGACTTGTTTGATCATTTCCCCCGTATCCCCGGGAGCAGCCTGCCAAGAAAACCCTTGCGCCTTCAGGACAGTGTTGAACCCGGCGCTGCCTCGCTCCCTCCTCCCTACCCGGGACAGCAGATCCATGGGGCTGCTGCTCCCTCGCCGATTTATCAGGGAAAACTTCTTCCCAGCTTTCCCTCAGTGCGGAAAAAATCCCCCCCCCAAGGCCGTGTTATCAATGATTCCCACAGGCAGGCTGTAGTAGCGGCTCCCCGCGGTGCGTGTTCTGGTCCTTTGCCCAGTCTGGCTTAAAATGAATTTGTCAACACTCTCCCCTCTCCTCGTTGGAGTTCATCACCTCTGCCATGCCGTTCCCAGCCAGCCGCGCTGACTCGAGGATAAAACTGCCTATTGTTCCCCTTCAGCTGAAGCCTTCCACTTGGCAGGCAGCAGCTGGGAGCTGCTGGGGCAGGGGCTGCCTTTGGGAAGGGGCAGAGAGGAGCAGGATCTACCATACAGCCCCAGCTACCTGCCACGACCATGTCCGTGAAGCCCCCCTCAGCACCACGTAGCGCCCACAAAGCCAAGAATTCTCCCAAGTTTTCATCTTCAAATATTACTGTTCCTTACATACTTCTCAGCTCCTTTCCCAGACATGAGCTGATTCACTTTTTTAAGAAAATTAATGAAGATGTACAAGTTTTGCTGCAGAGCCAAGCTCTGCCACCCAACTCGCTCTCAGCTCAATGGGAGCATTGATGGTGGGGGGGAGGATGCTCACAGCAGAAAGGGTGACAATCCTCATAGCACATCCCTCCGGAGCTCCCTCCTGCGAGCAAAACAACACGCCTCACATCCAAGAACTTTTTTGGCTGCTTTTGTGTCGCTGTATCTTTTTGGCCCATCATGACCCAATGTTCAAAATTCAGTTGATGTTTAAAAATTTAGCTCGGTATAAATTGCTTTCTCCGTCAGAAAGTGACCAGCGAGCAAAATGCTGCGGCCGGATTTATCTCAGCGTAACTGCACTTCATCTGGAAGCCTCGGCATACTGATTCCTTGCGCCTCTCAAAGATTTCAGGCACCGGCATGGACCGCGGTCACATCTTACCTCTACTACCTTGTGCCTCTATTGATTGTTCAGGGAGTAACAGGCTTCCCTCTGCAGAGATGACTGCACTGATTTACACTGGGACTGCACTAACTTCCCCAGACTGAGCAAACTTCTGCCCCAGGGCTATCAGCAGAGCTGGATATTTACTTAGTTTCAGATCACGTAGAGATGAAGGGCAAGACTCACTCCGTTTGCACAGAAGTCACTGTAGTTCTGTCATTATTGAGGTTTTACAAATAGACATTAGCCCAGAATTTGTCTGCTGGGTTCTGTACCTGATAGACACATAAACAGCATACCCCTTCCCACAGATACTGACCTGGGTCCCTGCCAGGTAATGTATCAAACTGCAATATTTCAGTCTTGGTTGTTTGTTTTTTGGTTTTTTTTAAAGCATTCCACGACCCTGCCTTCAGCAACCCATTTAAATGGAAGCCACAGTTCAATCAATGTCACCCTCCTGAGAGACAAAAGCCAGCTGAAAGGTCCGTCATCCTTTCACCCTTCCTAGTTCCCAATAAATTTTAAAAACAGTGGGAACGACTATTAACCTTGGATTAGTTTCCTGCCTATCAAAGAAGATTCAAACTACTCAATCCATAACATTTGTCCATTTAGAGAGGTCTACATGCACTTTTTTTTTTTTAATATTCCTTATCTCAGGAGGTTTATGAGTTATTAAGCGATTACTTTTGTCAAGAAAACTTTCAAGACTTACTGGGGGGTTTCCAGTTAAGAGTAAGCTGGTGCCCACTCCACAGAGACACTTCTCTGCCACTGAACCAGTTTTCTTTCTTTTTCTATAAATTCATGAAGGCGAGAATTCCTTCCACAAAATGTTTAACCGTCCAAAATCTGTGGGGTTCCCCCCCCCCTCCCCTTTTTCCTTAA
>VXAK01019998.1:83689-182710 GCA_013399435.1 Arenaria interpres
GCTGCTCTGCCCCACGGCTTGGTTGAATGCCACCCCACGTTGCCTCGCCTGACACCCTCTTAGCGCCTTCTGGCATCACACCGGCATCTTCCAGCACCATCAGGGGTCACGCACGTTGAGAGGCTTCTGATTGAAACCACAGCAGGAGCAGTAAGGCTGCCACCAGCACCCCCCACCCCCCCTTGGCCAGGTTGCTTGTGTTTACAATACGGCTTTGGGGGGAGGGGTTGGGGAAGCCACATGCCCCCCCATTGCTCCGAAGGGTCACAGATGCCAAGGTGGTGGTCGGTCCGTCACGGCTGGTGGGACAGGACCCCAGGAGGCAGCCCCGGCATCGCATCCATCCTAGCAGCTCACGTGGGAAAGCTCCATTCCAGCCTAGGGCAGAGAGGGGTGTGTGGGGCTCGTAAAGGTAATGGCAGCAGAGAAGTCAGACCCTCACTTGAGGCTGTCGTCACCACGGGCTTCCCAAAAGAGAGCCCTTGCAAAAGTCCTAAAGGGGCCAAAATGTGGGTGAAGCGCAAACAGCTGAGGTCCTTTGGGCACCAAGGGACAGGGAAGACTTGAAGTCACCTGGTCCCCAGTTAATCCGACCTGACTCACCGCGGCATCCCAGTGTTTATAATGGATTTGCTCTGACTGGACTGACACCAAACTTGAAGGGCTCTTTCCTCCCTAAATCCTCCTGGGAAGCAGAAGGGGTCTTTTGTGGCCGCTTGCCCTTAGGGACAGACTTCTGCAAAACCCTCGTGTTGGCTTTGCAGACTGGGCAGTGTCCAGAAAGGGCAGCTGCTCTGTAAAGGATGGGAACTGAAACGTATCCAGTGAGCAGCCACCAAGCCAAACAGAAGAACTCTTTAGCAGTAATAAACACTTTGAATTTACAAAGATTTCTTTTTTTTTTCCCCACAGTACATAAATCTGATTCATGTAAACAGCGCTAACGCTTCTTGGATAAAATACACAAAACCATTCCTCAGTCAGGTTTCCTCTCCCTGGAGAGTGCCTCATTGATGCTGCCATCTAAGTAGGTAAATCTTGAAGTCTTACCTGCAAAGGCTCACGACTCCAGCCTAAAAGACAAGAAATAGAGGTTTCAGGTCTTTCTGAGAAAAAGGTGAGGTTTTGAACCCTCTTAGGTACTGCCTAACCCAAGGCTTTCTCAGCTGCACCTCTGTAAAATGGAGATATTTTATGAGTACCCCAGTGCTCCCTTTAAAAGGGAGGAGTGATCTACGCTCTCCCCAGAAAGGGGTGACCCGATTCCCTGGCTCTGGGAAAGATTTAGGGCTGCAAAGCCTGATCTGATGGATGTGCATTTTTCCAGGTCAGAGCTAGACCCCTTGGCCCCAGAAGGGAACGAGCCTTAAAATTCACTCCTCCACTGGCTGTCATAATTTATTGCTTAAAGGGAAAGGCTTAAAGCTCCTAAAAAGTGAAATGAAAAGAGGAGGGAGGTCACAGCAAAGGCATTGCCAACTGCTGAGTCCTCCGAAAGCAGCAGCAGGTTGCAATTTCTCTGCAAAAAAGAAGAGTGAAGCTCCCACGGGGTGTCAGGGCCAAACACCTGGACATAGGCTCCTGCCTTGTCTCCCCCGTGCTAGACTTTTGCAAGGTTCCTCTCATTCACACAGCTGGTTTATAGACTTGTGAGCTTCTTTCCTGGACACCCCCAAGGAACAGGAAACCCCAGATCCTGGGAAGAGCATCTTCCCCCAGAAGCTGCCTGTCCTAGGATGAGCTCACCAGGATCACCACGTTCAAGTTACGACATTCCAAAATGAGGGTTGGTGTCCTCGAGACACCAAACCCCGCACCATAGTCAGCAGATTGAACTCAAAACATTGGAAATCAACTTGGCAGAGATTTTTCCCAGCGCAGTATTTTCCTGGAGACTGAGTGAACAGCAGCTGAGGAGGGACAAAGCTGCGAGGAGTCAGGGCTGGGAGGGCTGGGGCAGCCCTGCTGCCATCCTGCACCCGGTGCTGACACGTGTCCTGGGCCCTCCGAGTCGCATGCTGATTTTCCTGCCCCAAAAAGTCCGGATTGCTTGTGCCGAGGTACACAGAGCAAGGCAAGGGCAGGACTGGAAAGCACTCGGTGTGCAGGAAGACGGGCAAGAACCATTTGGGATCAGAGAGCTCACGTGGAAAAGCATCTCCCGCAAACCCTGCAGGCAAATTCCCTGTTTTCATCCACCGCTGCTGGCTTCCTTCCTCCCCATCCCTCCTTCCCAGTCCTGCTGCCTCCTCGTTCTCCTCCACTGCATCCCCATTCATTATTCCTCTCCAGCAGGACTCTCTGTACCGCCTAAGCCTTCAATTAGCTTCTGTGGATCTGTTTGAGAGTGGTTCAACTGTTGCAAAGAAATATTCAAATATACTAGGGCTATCAGACTGTGACCAGCTTATTTGTGAATGACCGTTGCTTTGGTTTGCACTTGTTTTAACCTCTGCTTTCAGACGGATGTTTAGTTTGAAATGAAATCCATGGGCAGTGGACTCTCTGCACATCCATACAAATACTCTAAAATCAATCACGTAGAAAATTGCACTTACACAAATAGACACTTCTATACACATTTCAGAGCAAGCAATAAGCAGAAATAACAGCTGCTCCACTAAAAGGGAGGAATCTCAAGACATACCCTAAGCCAAAATGAAGAAATCTTCAGCGCTAATAAACATCTATTATTTAAAAAGCTTTTCCTGTATAAACAAATCTGAAGGCTGAAATTACTGAATCATTAAGAGCATAAATATTTTTTACTTTGTTCTGTGAGTTGCACAGAAAGGCCAGAAGGAGAGCTTTTAAAGAAAAAACACCTTTCCACCTCTCCAGTAATAGTTTTAGGAGAAATGATCAACAGCATAGAACTAAAAGGATTTTTGTATTTGCCTGCCGTATTATATTTCTGCTATCCTCATAATAGTATAAGCAATAATTCCCATAATAAAAAGTTATAGTGACATTTGGTATAATCCACACCCTTGCAAGAGGCTGAATCTCCCTTTCATTTTTATCTCTAGTTAATGGTGATTTCAGGTCAGATTTTTTTTTTTCACAAACTCTGAGGAAAAGCGCTGTAAATAGCTCTGAGCGTGTTTGTTGTGCTCTTGTTTTAAATTCAGCAGAATAATAGATGGTGCTTCATTTATTTTACTCTCGGAGCGTTTGTGAAATGCCCAGCGGGGGGATCGCTGCCGTGGCTGGAGATGCAGCCCTGCATGGGATATGGCAGTACCTGAGTGGTTCTGGAACAAAAGGGGTTGAAACATACAAAAAATGATTCAGAAAGATGGAATCAGAGTATTGCAGAAAAATATTTCCCATTGACAGCAGCACTGACAGCCAGCGGTTCATGCCTGGCTTGGGTCAGGAGGACAGTGGAGGAGCCTATTAACTGGTGGGAAGTGACCTTAACCATGAGCCTGTCGATATTGGTATGAGATGTATCCCATCTCATTCCACGCTCTCACTTCATTACCTGTTTTCACTATCAGTTTCACTATCAGTACTAACAGTATCAAGGGAAAAGATTTCCCTCCAGTGTCTTTTTAGGTCTTTTTTGAACAACTGCTTTACCCCAAATACTCCCACACTTGCCTTTTAGGCCTTCTTTCCATGTTCTACGTGTTAACGATGTGGCAGATGTTCCTTCACACCACGCTCTTGCTTTCACACATCGGTCTTGTAAAAAGATCCCGATAAAGATCTCCTAATCCTCTTCGTTTCCCTTCGTAGACAGCTCCATTTGATGTGTCCAGAGCCTGCCGAAAAAGGAAGAGAACTAATCCCGCTTGCCTCCACCGCACACGGCGGGGAATTCACGGGATTTATGTTCCAGCTCCACTCAAAACTGTGCCCAAAAGGCCCTCTGTACATGTAAAGTGTTATTATTCTGCACAGTAACATCTAGGTCAGCAACTGGAGTAGTGACAAGCAGCATGAACTGTCTTTGAAACCTCAGAAGAGCCTGTCCAGCCCTTTAGTGAGGTGACATGCGGTGGAAATTCAGAATAAAATAAAGATCAGGGTAGCGTTGTGGGGAGGTAGAGTGGAAGAGAACAGAAAGGAGCAAAAATGAGACACGCTTTGGCTATCAAATCTAGCGCGAGGGACCAGTGCTTCGTTAGAGCCTGAGAAAGGGAAAGCCTCCTGCTCGCTGCTGCGGTGGCACAGCCGACTTACCCCTGTCAAAAGGCATGAACCTCTGCCAGTTCCTCAGTCTACAGCATCCACCCGGGGCCTTCATCGTGAGCTACAGACCACTTGGGTACCCAGCAGTTCCCAGCCCGTGCGTTTGCCCTGGAGGAGCCGCGATGCTCCGTGGCGATGGCAGCGCAAGCCCAATTCTGCCACATCCCCCAAAAAGCTGCTCGAAGGGAATCAGGTTCAGCCATTGTTTATTTTCTCTCTCCTTTCTGGTTAAGGGTGAACTTACTGCTGACAGTCTTAGGTCCGGCCAAATTAATCTCCTCTGAGCAATGCTCAGCTGCCTCCCCACAAGCATTTAGCAGGGCAGATGCCCTGAGTTTGCTCGAGAGCTTTGGAAGGCACCACCCCGTCCTCCTGTCCTTGGGGGCCTTCAGGGAGCGCTGGCCAAAAAGGCAATTACAGACAATATTCTGCTTCCTTTGAATATATCATTGTGATGCAAGAAATATGTGCTTTATCTTCTCTGGTATAAACAAAACAATTCTCTTACTTCATCGTATAAGCTTGTAATTATCTTCCCACGTTAGATAGTTTGAGATAAATCTTTTCAAGAACGCCTCTCCGTTACTCTCTGTTTCTCTCTCGTACGCCGACAGGCACACACACAAAATAAACCCATTGAAACTCCTGAGTAGTGCTATGGGGCCAAACTGATATCCCCCTCATCTGTTTTCTATTTTCCCCTCCTTCCCCCTGCCCCATATTGCAGATATATGATACAGTAAAATTATAGAGCAGGAAGTCACAAGAAGCAGCAATTCAACTTTCAGGGAATAATTCAGTGTCACTTAGTTATATCGTCCATATACGAAAAAGGAAAAAGAGAGATAGAAAACGGCTCCCACAAGGCATTTCTAGCTCTCACATGTTCTCATTTTATTCCTTATCCTGCAATTTATCTTCTTGTTTTCAGCAAGCCAGCAATGAAATAGAAAAACCCTAAGAAATCCTAGTCTGACATATCTTTCTGGGGAGTATTCATTTCCATGCATAGCTACATAAGCCATGGAAAAGTCTGTGCCATCACTGGAGAGCAAACCACTTGACGAGCAGAGTCTACAGACCTTAAAATGGATAAAAGCAAGTTTTTTCTGGCCTGCTTCAACTGATTTAAAGGTCTGATAGACGCCCAACGTCAGTGCGGTAATCTGCTGGGGTTGGCCTCGAGCCATTTTGTAATGCAGAAAGGGAGCAAACGTTTGAGCATCCTGAGCCAAATTACAGCAGACTGTTATTCTGGGATGTTAAGCTTTGAAATCTGAATTCATTTAGTTTATTATGATACATTGGAACATCCTAAAGTAAAAAAAAAAAGCTCATTAACTTCCGTTAAATAGAAGAGGCAGAAGAAACCATTGCCTGCCAAAAAGATACACAAACTACGTTGTGTCAGTAGACCATCTCATAACAGGCAATGCGTAGCCAGAAGGCTGCTTCTGTTAGCCCACAGGCTTTGGATGAAATTCGGCTCACCGAAAGCGCGACAAAACTCTGACTTCAAGACCAACCTCAGAAGAGCCCTCCGTAGCTCAGCACAGTAGCTTCTTCAGCCAGATTTAAGGAGCTGCTTTCTTCTCCATCTCTCTCGATCGTAACGATATGCTGCACCCAGCATGATAAGGTGGTCATTACCTGCTGATGACAGGGTCTCTGAGCAGTTCTCTCTCAATGCGTTTCACATGGTGTCAATAAAGCAAAGGAAAAGAGAGAGTAGAGCATGGAAGTTCAAGCATGTTCTCTACTGTACATTTTTCAACATACCATCCACATTTCTGAAGTGAACCTGAGGATTTATACAAACCCTGTGGGCTCTCGCAGCGAGAAGCATATTAAAAATATTTAGAATCACAAAGTGCTGGGAAGTCAAGAAACTGGAGAACAGTAGAATATTCCCAAGGCTGCAACACTTTGATTCACACTCTCATCAGCAAGAAGAGATGCTGCATCTAAGAGAAGAAAGAGAAAGAGCCAATAGTAATAACAGTAATATTGATAACAATATATTGATAGCTATTTCACACAGCATTTGCACATCACTGATATCCCAGTTCTGCAAAGTTGCACAAATGCTGGGTGTTTTTTTCTGGTTACTCCGTTCTGCACAACGCAGCCGGTTTTCACAGACTCCAGGTGACCACCGAGGAGGCACAGCCCTCTCCCACTGTGCATCAGACCAAGTGCTCAGACCCAGCACCCTCCTTCTGACCCCACCACGTTTCTCTGGGCTCTGTGAACAGATCCAACCCACCGTGCGGATATGTGACCACGGACCTGACATCGGAGGGGGTTTGTACAGCTGGGAGGGAAGAAGATGAGCAACCTCCCCTCTTACTTTCAGTAACATCTCGGACAGACGCCTGCTGGGAGGAGAAAGCTAGCGCTGAGCCAGCCCTAGGACAGGGAGATGGACTAGATGACCTGAGCTGTCAGTGGGGATTAGATCCATTTACAGACTCCTGGACCAGTTTCTGCTGGGTAACCTTCAACAAAACAGCTGACCGGCTCCAAAAAGGATGCTCCTCCCTCTCCCACACACCAGCTCTTCCCCTGCCTCCATCAGCCCAGCACGGAGCTCTCAGGCAGCTCTTTTTCCCCCAGCAGAGTGGGACCTTCTTTGCAGGTCCAGCTTCCTGCTGGACTCACGGGATGCAGTGGCTCCCCAGCAGCAAGACCATTTCTGGACAAGCAGGCACCCCGAAGTGAATGATACCAGCAGTAGTGGGGACTCAGGCACGGGCTCTACCTGCCCCAGCTCTCCCGTGCTGGCCACCTCCTCAGCCATCACCATGGGGCTGGACTGTGGTAGGTACAAGAACCAAACAACCCCACTTGGCACGTTCTCCTGCTTGGCATCACACTGGCAGCAGCAGAAGACCTTCTCAGGCTTTCTCTCAGCTTCGAGACTGCACATTGAAGGTGATTATAGACCTCACCAGCTCTTTCACGTCTGGATTTTACCTTTTCCTCCTGCTTCCTCAAGGCTAGAAAACTCAGACGGAGATATCCCATTAACCACTGTCTGCTCTGGGGGGCTGGGTGCCAAGCAGAGCTTCATGTGATTCTGGAGCATTTCTATCTGTGTACCTGCGCACAAACACACACAAAACCTGTACACCTACTTCTCAACTAGGTATTGTGAGTTCATCCTCACTGCAAGGAATTATAGAGGACATATGGCTTAATTTAGTTGCAGCGGTTTTGCAGTTACAGCTGAGTAGATAACATGACAAGGCTAGTAATCGTTTCTAAGAGGGAATGATTTAGTAATATAGTCTACAGCGCTCGTAAAGGCTCCCTGATAAAAGGCCAGGGAGACCTGGAACCGTTTGGATCCATTTCCTCACCGCTGCTGAGAACGAATGTTGTAATATGTGTTAGGGGGGTTGAACGGAAAATAATTGCCTTCATTATGCAAGTTCAACGTACAGACATATGTTCCTGGATAAACCCTTTCTACAACTAGCCAGGTCCACGTAGCTTATTTTCCATAAAATATAAGGAGTGGCATTTTCTGCAGGTTTCAGTCAAGTATTTGAAACAGGCATGAGCTGTTTTATCCAGCGAAGCACATGCACATTTCTGAGGTTCACATGCACGTGGGTTTATTGCTTTTTACAAGAGATGCAGGTGTGGGAACAGGTCTCATGGAGGATGTCTCAACCTGCACCAGGACTTTGGCCTATGGAAAGCAGAGAGAAACTGGAGACATGGACTTTTACAGGAGACACAGATTTTTATAGGAGACACAGCACATTGTAAAGTGAGATATCTTGGGCCAAATCCAGTCCCTCTTGCTTAGGCAAACCAACCTCTTGATTTCAGTGGTGCTTCTCACTCAGGCAAGGAAAAGAGAAACTCAGCTTTGGGCATTTGCGGGAAGAATCAGAGAAGTGATTTCATTAGAGTGATACAATAGGACTTTGTATTAGCATGAGCCCCAAGTGCCTGGAAATCTGGAAGTCAAATGAAGCAAAACCTCACTACAAATAAAAAGCTTCTTAAAACCAAAGTCTTTTCTACCACTACTTTTAAAAAGCAGAGTTGCCAGCTACTGAGAAAAGTGAATAAGTGGTGCTCTGGCCTGGGAGGATTCCAGTAGGATTAGTCCGGCAGTTGTAGCGCGATCAAGACAGACTAATTTCTTCATTATTAGTTTTTAATTCTTCTAAGTCTGCTTTTCACAATGGTTTGGCACCATCCGCACTCATCACTCTCCGGCTCCGAAGCTGGCAAGCGCACACATCTGCTTTCTTCTTTTATTATAGCCGAGGGATGGGCTAATTTACGCCGGGAGTCCCGTGTGCCTGCGAAGCCGGGAGAAGGGAGAAGGCAACGCTCCCTCGCTCCAGCTGCTGCAGGAGAGATGTTTCGTCCACCAGCAGGAACAAATATTTATCAGACAGGCTTTCCAGTCATATGGTCCTAATCCTCACAGCAATGTGAAACTCCCGGGATGAGGTCATGGTTGTTTAATCCCAAACTGTACTTTTCTTTTTTTTTTTCTCTAGAGGCCAGATGAGGCAGGTAGGAGATGGATCACACTTCTCCCCGCCTGGGGCTTGCTGAGAGCAAACTGCAGGGCTTTAGGGACGTGACGTGCAAATAGACACCCACAAACATGCACAAAGACTTGCTCCAGAGCACAACAGGGCTGCCAGGGTGCAACATTTAATTTCCAGCACCGACACCGGGTACCTTTTGCTCTGGGTTTTCAGAACTTGTCAAATTCCCTGAAAGCTCCTTTAAACAAAAACCCTTCTCAGAATTGAAAAAAAAGAATAAGATAAAACATTTTTTTAAAAGGTCATCAGAAGATCTTCCAAGCTGATTGTTGCTGGGAATACTTTTTTAGGTGGCTGAGGTATCTTCAGTTTGCTCATTAGCCTTTCACTGGCCTTTGGTGATTCACACTTTAAACTAAAGAATTTCACAGCAATTTTCCTCCAGGGACTGTTTAGATCAGGAATTACCCAAATTAGGAATTGTATCTGAATCCTACTGAGGTCTGAGCTAACAGGCTGGCTTATGGCTCCCGGACAGACCCTTATTTTTGGCCAGATGGTACTAAAAAAAGACCATCTCAAAACCATGAGACATCCAACAGCATATTTTAGGATTGTGCATTAAACACACAAACCTCCTATATTCCTTCAGTTTTCTCCTTACATAAAGAGAGGCGTGCCATGCATGTGGTGATATCTCAAATATTGTGTGCTATTAAGTAAACCAACTTGAAATATGTTGCTCATCAGTACACAATGTATAGCAGCACCATGTCTGGGATGAGGTTCTCTCGAGCAGGACTGAACCAAGGGAAAGAGCACAACCAACATATTGTCTGTTGTGTTTGCCACTGGAACATTTCCCAAACCTTGGAAAAGATGGAAATTGGGTCAATCCCAGACGAAGCTGACAGCCAAGTAATCAAGGAGGTTGGAAAGTCAGGTCATGTCTCTTATTTTGAACCAGCCTTTGGCTCAGCAATTTTATGTAAGACTGAGTAATTACTGAGCGTGACTAACCTGGAGCAGCCCAGTTCCCTGCGGCCAAGCACTTCCCGAGAGGGGAGCTTGGGTCTCCCACAGCCCAGGTGAGCCCCAACCACCAAAAACCAGATTTGGCTTCTCTCTCTTTCTTTGCAGAGTTTTTTCCAGAAGTCTTGGGGTTTATGTCACACCGAAAGAAAAACAACAATTAAAAGCTCCAGGTTTCCATGTCCCGCCCCCACATATGCAGCAGGACTCCCATGTTCGTCTCTGGTCAGCGATGGGGTCTGCTTGGGTCATGCCATGGAGCAGATGCACAAGGGTGCTGGGCCAAAGGCAGGGTCACAGGCTGAACCTCAAAGATACTCAGAAAATCCGAGTGGGAGTTTGTACCAGGTGGTGGTTTGGGGTTTAGTTAAAGCTCTGCTCACTACCTCCCCAGGAGGAGCATTGTTGAGGCCCAAAAGCTCAGTCCAAGAGGGGAAGGTGGCCAGGAAGCAGGGTAGGGGACAGTCCCTGAGCCTTCCACTACCCTGAAGAAACCTGGACCCCACAGGGCTGAGCATGTTTTGCTTTCACCACATTGCAGTCAGCTCTGATAAATAACAGAAGGGAAAAACAAGAGAAAGTGGTTGATGCTGCAGAGCTGGGTTGTTTACCTTCTTTCCTGAGCAGGTTCTTTATTTATTTCACATGTGGCAAGAATCAGGCCTTGGATCTTCAGTTTTCTTTTCTTCTACCTCATTCCCTTTGAATCCATCAGCCAGAGAGATTAGCGGTGTCGCAGGAACCAGACCTTTCTGCTAAATCCCTTCCAGATGTCCAGAGCCACAAACATTGACAAGAGCCTAATGACAAGTTGCTCCCTCTTTGTTAGCAATGGCTACTGTTTCCTGGCAGAAAAGCTTTTTCTTCCCGCCTCCCAGAAACTTCTGAAAGTGGTTTTTGCAGGGAGGGTTTCTTCTTCCTTCTCCAGGAAAAGGGCTGCTGATGGCTTATGAGGAGCTCCCTGGCTTGACAGTCCTTGAGATCTGCTTGGAAAACCGGGCACCAGGTGCCACAACACGGAGGCATTTTTAGGATCTGCAGAGAAGAAACAAGTGCCAGACCTGGATGCAGCTGGTGGGGTTTGACAAGCCCCAGGCCGTGAGGTTCTCCAATAGCTCGGTGGCATTAAACAGTGCTTTTTCTGTGTTGGCTTTGCCAGCCCCAAGGAGCCAGGTATGAACTCAAGTAGATGCTGAGGTCAGGATGGATTTGGAAGACACAAGCAGGTAGGAGGACTTCCTGGGAACACTTCAGGATAAAAGAGAGGGAGATCACCTGGCTAGTTCTTTTTCCTAAGCAAAGAGAGCCATGTGGCGAGGTTTCTGTCTTGCCAATGGAGAAGGGAGCTGTGTCCCGAGGGGCTCTCCAAACATAGGATGAAACAGGATTTTGGTTCCAAGCCTGGAAGCCAGGTCCTTTCCTTTCTGCTTGCCCAAAGGCGTGCCATGCTGTTCTCAATCTGTTGCAATACATTAAATTTCACACCCTTCTTTGTCTGCATTTTGATCAGTTCTGTGATTGCTACATTGGATTTGTCTTATACCCCCGGCTCCTCACGAGCTCAGGACATACTTTTCCAAGCTAGAAGTATCCTCAAAAAAATCAATACTATCCATTGTGGAGATTCCTGACGTTTGTATTTTCCCCTTCTTTCATCACAGTTAATGGACAGAATTTATAAAAGTCCAGCTGGCCAGGAAAGGCTGTTTCTTCCATGGAAAGTGCCAGTCTCCTTGCTGGGATGGGCAGGCAGGATGGACTGAGGCAACATCCTCCGCCACGCTCCCAACCACACCACCGCAAGGAAATGATATTCAGCAGCTCGTCCCACCTTGGCACAGAGGCTGCAGGGAGATGCCAAGCCAAAACTGTGCTGAAGTCTCTGAGAACTGTTCTTTTAATGTAGCTGCTTATTAACATGACCCTACTTGGGGAGATTTCTTCCTTCATCCTTTGAATTATGAAAACCATTTCAAAACTTGATCCCCATGAAGGTTGGGCATTGTGTCAGCTTTAAGAAGTTGAAAATAGCGATGGGTTCTTTGCAGAAGCAGAAAAACCCACTTGGAGTCTGTCATTTGGATTTATGAATGTAAAATGAATGTAAAGTCTGCTCTTTTGACATAATCTTCTTGATTTAAGCTTGTGGTTTCCGCACACAGTTTCCATTAAAATTAATGTAAGTCATCTGGGCAAATCTCTCCCAGGTTGACAGGATGAAAGGTTCAACTCCTGGAGCTTTATTCCTGGTTTATGGATTCAATGCTGACCTGTGCAGGATCCACCCTGGGTTGGAGCCTCTCACCCCTGCTCAGCGGGACTCTCAGTGATCGGGTATGAGGTGCCTGATCTGGACACCCAAAGCACCAGGGAAGGTGCAAATACCCCTGGAAACTGCTCCTGAGCACAGTGTCAAAACAGGCATCAGATATTTGCTAGATAAACCAAAAATTCAGACCTTGCTCACCTCTTCATGCTGCAGAGTTGCTGCGGGCTGAGATGTTCTGCCTGGTGTGAAACCAGCTCCAGCATCAAGATCATGCTCACATCAACATACTGTAAATGGGCAAAGCAGAAAATAGAGCAACTCAGCAAAAATCCCAAACCAGGAGGTCTGGTTGCGAAATGACACAAATATATTCTGTAAAAGAACATAGACAGCACCTCAAAGACATCTGCGCTTCAAACCCACCCCCATTTTAAGTCAAACCCACCAGTTTTGCAGAGAATTGGTCACATCACACCCATTTGAAAAGCATCTGGAGGCTGAATCCTTCCCAGATTCGGGTCATCCACGTGAGCCCACCACAGCCTGCCCAGGAGAGCACTGCTTGAGAACCCAAATTTCCCCAGATAAAACCACTAGAAGATGCAGGTCAGTTCGACAGCGAGCCCACAAGTGCTGACTCAGCTCGTTGCCTCTCACACCGTTCCCGGCAATGATTTCTTTCTTTTTTTCTCCACTGCTGTCACACCCTTGACCCTCGGAAAGGACCACTAGCTCTCTCCAAAACAAGACCCATCTCTCCTTCCCAGCACACATTAACACACATTCTCTGGGCACTCAGAAGTAGGGTGCTTCATATTTTCCACAAGGAAAATTGGAAAAAACCCATCTCCCAGAGCCCTCTCCCCCCTGGGAAGTGGGTTTGTTTCTCCATCCCACAGCCCCCAGCCCTGCCCCATGCTCCCTGTTCCTTTCCCCAGTGTCCTGGGTGGGGATACCTCTCACAGAAATTGTTCCTTAAAGCAAGCAGGGATAGAGAAAATCTCACCAAAACTCCACAAACCTTCACTATTGGGATTCTCTTATGCTAACATAACAGCACTTCCCCTTTTCCTTGAGCCCTGTGCATCGCCAAGCCTGCAACCACACAGACCTGCCACCAAATGCCACCTCAGACTGTCTCCTCCTCCTCCTCTTCCTCCCACAGCTCCTCTCAATGATGGAGAGCAAATATCTCAGAGCCTGACCGAAACGCAACTTCCTCCTGAGGTGCAGACAAACATAAATGTAACCTTATTCCTCCCCATGAAGGAGAAAACCATGCCAGTAAGTGATACAGTTGGTCCAGAAAACACAGCACCCTCCAGGCATTGGCTCCAGCTTGGGCAGTGAGGTGGGATGGAAGGAGAGAAAACCAGAGTGAAAAATGAGATGTGTAAAACCAGGGAGCAGAGCTCACTGCAAATGCTTTGTTTTGACACTTGCAACAGTGGTTATTCATTTCCCAGTAACTTTATACAGCTCTTAACCAAACTCGCCAGTGCAAAAAAATGGCATTATGAGTTCTTTGGATTTACATGAAGTGTTTATATCAGAGCACCCGGCTGTGGGGACAGTCTTGCGGTGGCTGTGATTGCTCTATGGCCTGGAGACAGCCTGCAAACAGGGACCTCTTGTCACCAGGAACATCAGCCCCGGGGAGGTCCCACCACAGCCCCCCAGATTTGCACTGCGCCTCAGCACGTGCCTGGGACTGAAAACAAGGCAAATAACCTCCACCAAGTAAATGTTTTGGATTCCTCGGTTGCAGCACCAAGAGCCTGATGTGCCCATATATGTTAATTAATGGGTTAATGAACAACTGTATTACATAATAGCCCATTATTATTTTTTAAGAATGATTGATTAAATAAGAACAATTTTTTCCCTAAACATTGGAAGGCTCTAAGTAGCCTAAAGGAAGAAAGGGGGATGTGTGGCAATATGGATTTTACTAGGAAGATAAGTCTAATGGCATTAAAGTGACTGAATTTAAACTAAAAATCAGAAAAGGAAGCAGGGTCCATACCTACCATGGACTATTTATTTCTTGTCCCTCTGGCTTCCCCACTATCCTTCAGCTCTCTTGCCTTTTACATTGCACACACTGCACTATTGTCTCGTAAAAGCCTTAGTTCAGCAAATGAGAAACATATTGCAGAGTCTGACATAATTGCAGGCCATGATTCATCCGCATCCTGGTACCTACAGTAGACTCCTTGCTGCTGTCAAGGGCTGCTTCTCATTCCCAGCCGCCAGCAGAGGCGGGGAGGGAACCCGAGGCTCTGAGTATTACGTGTGGGAGGATGAAATCATCCCGGTTAGCACAAAAGAGGAGAGGAGAGAGAGAGGGGAAAATATCACAACTGCTTATTGCCATGGAATAGCTGGAATTAACTTATTACATCAAAACATCACCTGAAAGCACAGACCAAGCCCGTGCTCTCCACTACGAGCAGGTTCACCAGACTATAAATCACAGCGTAATACCAACACTAACAACCCAGCAGCACCATGAAATGGAGATGCCTCACTGGTTCTTACCAATGGCACTTGACTACCTGGCCCAAGTGCTGCCTTCGAGCCTTGGGCAGCTTCACTGAGGATTTTTCATCTTTTTTATGGTTAGAAATTGACTTTCCCATTTTGTCTGCCCGCTGGGAAAACTCTGGCACTAATATTAGTCCCTGGTGCTATTGCATCATGTTTTGCTTAGACTAGAAAAAGCAGAAAAGGAGGAAGAAAAAGTCCTTCCCATTTAAAGGAAAAAAGAAAGGAAAGGTAGAGCAAAGAGAAGCAAACTCAAAAGCATAAAAATTGTGAAATCTAGTCTGTAAGACCCTCATCAAGAAAATTTCCTGCGAAGTCATAGCTCAGATTTCCCTCTATCTAGAAAAAACATTTTCCTTTCTTCCAAGGGCTATCACATTTTTCAGAATAAAAAGCAAGCGAAGAGCCTAATATGAGGAATTTGAGCTAATGTTGTAAACCCTGTAAGCTCTTAAATAATTAGAGACCTTCATTGGTATTACACAAAGATAAATGATTCCATATAGTCCGAAGCTGATCTGTACTCCTGTTAAATACCTTAGTCTTGGGCAACTGTAGGAACAAAGAAATACTGTATATAAATCCCTCCATGATCTTTTCATCTAGAAAAATAAAGTGCAGTTGGTTTTGAAGAAGATCAATGGATTTGCTGCTTTCTCCTTCTTATATTATGCAAGTATGCTGGGTAGAAGTTTGGACAACAAGTAATTTGTGAGATGTAAGGAATACATCTGTTGGCATTAGAGTAATAAGCAGGATTTTTTGATCAGTGTTAATGTATTATTCTTTCATATATACACACACACACACACGTGTGCACATATATTTGCAACACGTTACCACAAATCATGTGAAAACGTAGAGCAGATGTTCTGTAGTAGCCAGGATTATCGTGCCTTGGTTGTGCTTTCATGGGAACAGACCCATGGTGGGCTCAGCAGAACATGCCTTATGTATTTAGTAATAGGGCTACTTGAAAAGAATATTTATCCATGGGGCTAACCTAGTTTTTTTTAAACATGAGAGGTGACTTGTCTTCTTAGTCTGCTTTTAGATGAGTCAGACTGTATACAGATGGTGTCATTAGAAGAATATTTCCCAGTAATTGGTCGTTTGTCATTGTCTGCACATCCAGGGGACAGGTTTTCTCAGCCATTTCCCCCAGCCCTGTGTAAGGGGATGCAGCAGGTCGAGCCACAGCTGCTTTTCAGACACTGCTGGACCCAAAAGATAAAAAGTCAGAACAGACTGAGTTATGAATGACTGTTCAGAAAGAGGTTTGCACAAACTCCTGAGGTTTACACCTTTGTTTCTAGTGGGAAACTGCACATCAGGTGGAAAATGGTCCTATTTATCCCCATCAGCCCTATTTATCCCCACTGTGCTCAAGCCGAGGAATTTGTGTGTCTACGTCCCCAAAAGGCAGCCTGAGGGAAGATCAAAATAACCTGTTCTTCAGAATAAACTGGTTAAATTATGCTTGGTCGGCTGTCCATATTTCTAAGGACAATGCAGCGACTGCTGCAGAGCTGTATTGCTTTGCCATCAGTGTTTCTCCACAGCAGAGGTTATAGGGACTAAAACTATAATACACTACATAAATATATAGCAATTTATAAGAAATTAAGGATAAACGCAGCAAAATCCTGAGCAGCACCAAATAAAATGCAGAAACAAATGCACCTTTAAGCAGCACCACAGAAAATATACCACAAAGCAATTTCAGAGAGACCAATAACTCTTAAAATCCACATTTCTTAGATTTTTCCAGTCTAAAGTTAATCTGCCATTGCAGCTCTCACATTTGAAAAATGATCAAAACACCATAACTGGATGTTTGTGAGCAACTGGGGACAACGGGAGACCAACAGAGGGGTCAAATACAAAGATTTATGTAAGAGAAGAGAGATCCCAGCTGTGATGGACAAAGTAAGGGGTCATGCTTCCTCAGTGCTCTGGCTTGGCCCTTGGAAGCATTTCCAGCAACTTTTTCCCTTCTTCCTCATATTTGGGGAGCTGCCCTAGAGAATGTGAATTTGGGGCTGCCAAGAGCACATTCCTGTGAGATGGAAGGGGCAGGGGGACACCCTGCCACGGCAGCACCCACGGTGCAAGGAGAGGCCATCTCGGCCAGGCGAGGAGGGATTGCAAACAAAATGTGGGTGATGGTGCAACACCCCTGCAAATATTTTCCACATCCCAGCTCAGACAGTCAGTGATGAATGAAAAATTAGAAATTTCACATGCGTACATGCTTCTTTTTTCTTTTTTTTTTAAGAAGAAAAAACCCCATTAGTTTCTGTGTCACGATTGCCAAGGGGCAGCTCTAATTCATCCCCTTGGCCATCTCTGTTGAATTTTCCTCTCTACAATTTGCTAAACAGCTGGATTTCCATGGTTACCAGGGCTCGCTACTGATCCGCCTCAAACATACTGTACATTTTTGCTGGGGAGATGCACACACCAAGCCGTTCCCGCACGACTGCCCGGAGCAGCGGGCTGTGGCCAAGCCCCACGCTGGTCCCTGCCAAGGCAGGGACTAACCCAGGTGAGGAGAGATGGTACCTTGCTTCTCCTTGCTGTGGGGAAGTGATAACACCTAGCCACTCCACACGGCTTTAAACATTTGGCACAGGCCACAGGATTGTGCCGTGGGAAACCCTGGATCCCCTCTTCTGACCTTACCCCCAGTACTCACACCAGCATCCCCAGCTACAGAATCAACACGGCTTTGGGTGACCAACTCCCAACATCCAGATGTTTTTCCCTGTTTCATTTCTGGCACAAATGGGCATAAACACACACACACACTCACGTATTTCATCAGTGGTGGGTTCCTAGGAGGGAACTGCTATGTTAAATGACAGAATGGTTTGGGTTGGAAGGGACCTTAAAGAACATCTTGTTCCAGCCCCCCTGCCATGGGCAGGGACGCTTCCCACTAGACCAGGTTGCTCTAAGCTCCGTGCAGGGTTATTTAAAAACTCAGAGTTATTTAAAAAAGACAAAACCAAAACCAATGCAATAATTAATTTCACCAAGACATCATGTATTTTCCTACTTTTAATGTCTAATAAGCTAATTTCACTCAAGTGGTTGTATAATTTCCTGTTTTTGAAGTCTAATGAGTAAATTGCATGGAAACCTCCATAAAGCAAAGAACTCATTAATAAATGTATAGTCCCTTTGTCCAAGACTTCCAACTTTAAATCAAATGCACAACAACCAGATGTTTTTCACATTACTGCATTTCAAGATTTTACTGGAAGTGATCTCATCATACATACTTAATGTAGGTGTCCAACTGTGCATGTTATTCGTATCACGAATCAGACCTTGCAGCTTTAGGACACGGTGTGGCAAACGCGACTATTGTTTAAAGTGGATAAAATTTATGCTAAGCTTGCCACGGGAATATGAGGGAGACCAGATTGGATAGAATATACTGATTTTGATGAGTGTCAGAAGTGAGGAAATTATATCATTCAAACATTTGAACTTATTGTTAGGAAACACTGAGCCACTGTTTCTGGGAAAGATATTGAATTTAGCCAATCTAGTAAATCAAAGACTTTTCTGTTTTTCTTTGAAGTAGGAAATTAACTGCAAATGCAAAAAATTGAGACCAGGACAGAGACAGAACTGAAACGAGATGTACATTTTTCAAAGAGAACGAAAACGAAGGCTGGTTTGCAGGGAGGGGTGGAATAATATTTCAGTAGGAAAACATTGCTTCATCATTTTTTGAAGAAAATATATACAGTTAAGATTTGAACTTTTTGCTAGGAAGCACGGCAAGCTGGTGGAGCAAGGCTTCCTCCCCTGAAGGGATGGAGAGCACAGGATGCAGCTCAGTCGGTGTGCTTGCACGCCACAGCTTCAGCTTGCTTTGGTCATGAAGGAAATACCCGCTACAGACTCCAACCCACAAGTACTAATTAGTCAACTTCTAATTACCAGCAGGAGTTGGCTGAAGGTTATTCCAGACTGTTTATCATCCAAGCTGAGCCGTGGACAGACTTTTGCCCAGGGCAAACTCACACCTCCAGTTCATTGCAGAAGAGCCCTAGCAACCCCCCCTCCTTTTCCTCCCGTGTCTGAATAGATTTTGACTTTCCTCAGGACTGTAAGAAATCTCACAGGAAGGTTTCTCAGGGGTCTTCATGCACTTTTTTTGGTTCCTTCTCCCATTGGAAACACCATCAGGGCTCAAAATGTACAGAGCATCCTGCGGGGCTTTTGCCAAAACAGAGTTGCTGAGGCACTTGCATCCCATGGCTCCACCCTGAACCAGCGCTCTTCTGCTGAGGCACAGCTGCCACCATTCCCAGTCCAGACACCCCTCACATACACAAGTATTTGATTTGAGAAATGGGTGAAATTATCTCATCTTGCCCTCCCCACCAATTCACCCTAACCTGCTTTGATCAGGAAGTCAGCGAGTGGAGTGATAGGATGAGGGGAAACAGTTTTAAACTGAAAGAGGGGAGATTTAGATTAGATATTAGGAAGAAATTCTTTGGTGTGAGGGTGGTGAGAGCCTGGCCCAGGTTGCCCAGAGAAGCTGTGGCTGCCCCATCCCTGGAGGGGTTCAAGGCCAGGTTGGACAGGGCTTGGAGCAGCCTGGTCTGGTGGGAGGTGTCCCTGCCCAGGGCAGGGGACTGGAACTAGATGGTCTTTAAGGTCTCTTTCAACTCTAACCATTCTGTGATTCTATGATGCCATCTTCCTACAGAGATAAGGTTCCTCAGTACTGCTCTGCCACAACTTTCTGGGACATCCTTAACGGTGAAGGCAGGGCTCACAGTCTTTCTACAGAGAAATGAATATCAAAAATGAAAATATTGCCACTTTCTATTGGGTCAGCTTTGACTCACAGCACAAGTAATGGGGAAGCAGGAATACTGACCAGCATCTTGCTGGTTTCCTCTTTCAGAGATGTGGGAAGTTCACCCAATTTCTCAGCCCTTTCACTGGGAAGGAAAGGAGGAAGTAGACATGACTCATTTTCTCTTTCTACCAGGAGAACTCATTTTCTCTTTCTCTCGTGCCAAGAAGCTGCTGAATCTGTGCCTCCTACTTGCAGCCAGATCGTCTGAGCCCAATACACCTGAGCAAGTTCAGTGGAAGGTGTCCAGCTCCTGGAGTAACAACAAGGATCATGTTGGCACACACAAACACAAAGAAGGGTCACACTTAAATGAGGGAATCTTCTCCCTTTAGAGAAATAATGGGCTTTTAAAACACATTAGCAAGCCCTTAAGCGATGTCTAGAGATGGCTCAAAATAAATAAACCACACAGCCACGAGCAAGGGAGCGCACGGTCCCAGTCTGTACCCAGACCAAGATGCCAGTGGGACCAGCAGGTCTGATTATGGGAGCTGAATTGCTGAGGGAAGCTCATGCAGGAATTAGATCACTTTTTGGCCCTCATTAGATTAATGCTCGTGGCTGTGAGAGCAGCCGAGGCGATGAGGGGTGCTCTGCCTGGGTGCAGCCAGCTCACAGCGTTGCCGAGGTCTTGGCCCTCTCATCTTTCACAAGAGCAATACATTTGGCACGTTGTTCACAACACACTCACCAAAACCCCGTCAGTAATCTTTGCAAGATCTGTAGCTCATTACGAAGAGAATATAGACTCGAGTTAGGAGGCTGAATCCAATTAGGCTGCTCTGAATTGCAACGCTCCAGGTCTTAAGGAGACCGTGAAAGCCCCATCCCACTTGAGATGTACAGTTTGCATGCTGGATGTTTGCAAAGAGCAGAGTTTGCAAACGCTCGGATCATTTTTGCAGCAGCCCTCATTATCCCCATGCCAATTTCTGTCAATCATAACTGGCACCACAAAATAAATAAATCCCCGTACCGCTACCAAGGGGTTGGGAACCTTCTGGAGACTTGGCACCTATGTCGCACCGCTTGCCAGTGGGTGAACTCAGCACAAAAGCCCACTGCTATGAGAATAACAAGGCCCTGATCAACTCAGCCTTCAGCATCAAGCCCTGGTCTGTAATCTAGGGAAATTATCCCCTGCCCCTTTTCACCGGGCGCCGGCGTACAAAGGCAGCAGCGTGCCCGGGCAGGCACGTAGCGAGGCTGCCCAGCTCACACCAGTGCTGCTCCTGCCCAAGCAGGGGCAAAATGCCTGCTGGCTTTTTGTAGAACCGGTGTTTGGGGGGTGTTTTTTTTTGTTCGGTTTAAGTGTCAAAACAGACTCCGCCAGCCAAAGCAACCGCTTGATCCTTGGCAATTCTCCGGCGCTGTTTGGCTGACCCTTGGTGGCAGAGGAATAATTCACGACGGGGTTGATATAAGGATCATAATCAAGCGACTTCTGAACCCGATCCTACAAAGGAGGCCTTCATAATTGCGGTATCAAGTTCCTCCTGCCCAATTTTGCATATTGTGTGGTTAGTTTCTAAACTCTGTTATTCCAGGGGAAAAAAATCTCATGTCAGTTCATACCGACACTGGAAAGAGCAGCCCTTCAGCACTGGGAAGGTTTTCGTACTTGGTATAAAAGAAAGTTAATCTTGCACAGTATTTGCATTTTGAAGAGCCTAGGAATCCAAATGATCCCCCAGGTAATGCTCTCCAGTGGCATCTGTGACACCGAGAACTCATAATGCAGGGAAAGCAATATCCTGCCCTTGCTACAAACACTGGGAACAGCACACCCCAAAAAGCATTACGAAATATTAACACCCCTAAGACAATTTTATACGTAAAGGTTTTATAAAAGGATATAAAATGAGAAACAAAAGGACACTTATAAACATCCTGTCCATTGCTTATCGGCAAACATTTCACAGAGTTGGATATCAGAGAGTGTATTCTGATATGAATTACAATACTGCTATACTTTTCTCTAAAATTAAGTAGAGATTGTTTCTGATATGAGCATTAAATAATTTCAGGTTTTAGACAGAGATTGCAGGGTCCCTTTGCTTTTTCCCTTTAAAAAAAAAAAACACAAACAAACAAACAAAAACCAAAAACAAACCAAACACAAACTAAAAACCAACCAAAACCCAAAACTAACAGAAGTCAGTCCTGAAGACATCCTTTCCCTAAAAACCATCTGTGCAGACACAAAAAGCCACTGCACCCTCTGCTGGACGCTGCCGAGACGAGTCCTTCAGGTGAACTTTAGACAAGCTGCACACGTTATACGTTGTCCTGTAGAAGAGGAATTATTTTTTTCCCAAAGCTGTTTTTCCAATTGTACAGCAGAGATGAAACCACAACATGGCTCGAAGCACTTTTCATCCCAGTTAAGAGGTGACCAGTGGTGCAAATTGTGCTCTGGGCACCCGGAACGATAAATCCAGCATCAATCATGACCAGGAGTGAATGGGCAGCTGAGAATTTTGATTCCAGCAACAATTAAAATTAAACATCTTTTAGAGTGAGTATCACTGAGAGTGGCTCAGGGGACAGCCTTGCAGCAGCATCCAGGGACAAACGGAGAAGACTTGTCTGGAGCTCCTGGTCTGAGCACATGTGGGTCAGAAACACCAAAGAGGGTCCAAGCACCCCTTGTTGCCTGAGGAGCACCCACCAGCCAGATGAAATGGCCCAGGGCATTCTTCCTCCTGCACCAGGTTTTGGGGATCCACAGCCCTGCATGGATTCACTCCACATCTTGGTGGGACGTGGTCTGCTTCTGAGGGGCAACAGAGCAAAACTGTGAAGCATCATCCATCTCCTGAGCTGGATAACCACGGCCCAAGTTAAAACACTCTAGGTTTTCCATAACAAACCATTAGTCCATGGGGTTTTTCCAGAGCCACCGGCCTTCCCCGTTTCACAGTACGACTGACTAAACCAAAGCTGTGTGTCCGAGAAAGACCTTGCAAACAAGTAGGAATTTCTTACCAGAGTTGCGGGAGCATGCAGACTACCTGCAGACTCCTGATTGTTTCTTAAAAAGAAAAAAATGAAAAACCTCCCCAGCTTTCATTGCATCAAAGCAACAAAGTCTAGGGAGGTTTGAATTAACCCTCATGCACCAACGGAAGGAAAGGCATAGCGGGAAAGACTGTTTTCTGAGAGGAGCCATGCAGGAAAGTTACCAGCAACACAAGCGATAAAAAGGGCAAGGAATGAACCATGGATTTAACGGCACAAGCAGGAATTTTTTTACCAACCGTCTCTTAATGGTGCAGCGCAGATATCTAACCTGAAGTGCATGTTAGGCAGCGGGGGGCTCATCCCACTGGAAGTGGTATTTAAGGTACGGCAAAGGAGCTGTGACCTCACCTCAAATGCATCAAGAGGGACCCTCGATGTGCTCATGTCCTCGATTCTGAGGTTAGCCACCCAGAAGAAAGAGTTGCTGCTGGATACTCATTGGCAGCGCCTAAATTAAATGGGATGATTTTTCTCGTTTATACTGAAATTAATTTGGGTGACCTCAATAGTCCACTCTGCCATCAGTGTCTGTGGCTCTGAGGAAGGATGCCTTCTCCCCTAGAAAAGCCTGGGCTCATTTTCTGGCTTGTCAACAAAACCACACCATCCTTCTCTCCATGGCTCCCCCTTTGCAGTGTCAAAAATGTCAATTCATCTCCATCTCAAAGCTCTTCACAGCTCATCCCTGCACTGGCCATCTCCCACGTGCTGTCAAGCCATCAGCGCCCACCTACAATCTGCCAGTATCGCTCACCTCCACTGGCAACAGCAAACTCTCCAGCCAGTCCTTTGCCCTGTCCCTGCCTGGCTATGTGCAGAAGACCTCTTCTCCAAAACCCAACAACCCTCCTCAGATGTCTCCTGGGGGTTTGTTCCTCCATGACACCTAGGAAAAAGCAGGCTATTCCTTTCACCTGTGGTGCTGGCCAACATGGTGTCCCTGCTGCCTTCACCCTCCTGCAGGTCCAGCCCACTCACCCTGTGCACAGATCTCCTTCAGAGGGCTTTTACACAGCCCTGAGCATGAGAGACCCGAGTGATGCGACAAGGACCATCAGCCACGACCACGGAGCAATAAATCACCAAATACATGAACAGGACGACAAATACTGCACAGGTTTCTAGCTTCTGGTTTTTTTCTTTGCTGAGGGACTGACAGTTTAATGATGCCTTCCCATCATTACAAAGAGTGTTAAAAACAAGTAAATCCAAGCTTTTGAGCCAGCTTTGCTGCACAGCTGGATTCACGAGCCACGAGCAGCCTTGGCCAAGGCACTGCCCATGGAAGCAGCTCCTTCGCTGCTTGCCTCCACTCAGGAAAAAACAGGAATGTGCAAGGAAGTATGTAGGAGAAATTATATGAAGACAAATATCTACATTTTAGCAGTAGCAGACTTTTCTGCTTCAAACATTAATGCAAGTCAGTCTTCATTCTCCGTGCCTGAACTCCAGGCCCAAACCTCTTCCACGGAAAGGCAGAGGAAGGCAGAGAGGCTTCATCATGATAAACATTTAAGCAAACGGTTAATTTTCCCGAATCAGGACCATAGGCTTTAGGAGGGATTACATGACCTAGAGTCAGCAACTTTTTCCACCAACACTAAAAATACCCTTGAACGAGCCGTGGAAATACGATAGCTGAAACACTTAGCAGCACTTCAGGCTAGACAGTGGTTTATAATTATATGGTTTCCGTTCAGAGACCTGCCAAGGGGCCATTCCCACACAGTCTTTATTTTAGTGAGGGCAGAGCTCTGCCAGCCCCAAGGTAAGGGGATAGGCGGGATCTGCCTTTGCCTATCAGCAAAATCAGCCTCCACTCCTGCACCACATCTTCTGGCCGCAGCGTTTCGAAATCCACCAACAGCTCCTCTTAAACTGTAAAAGAAAATCTGCTGAACACGAAAGAGTAACAATCACCACAACAGCTGCATCACTTATTTTTATAGCACATCTTTATGCTTTTCATGCCCAGAATATTGCAGGTCTCCGTGCTGCTAGTGCCAGAGTACTGAGAAGGTGTTTGTGAGCTGATCCTGGAGGCTGGGGTACCTGGACAGGGAGATTTGGGATCCTGAGCACCACAAGACCCGATTGGGGATTTTGAATTAAACTATTTGTGGTGAGATAAATATCTCTCCTCCTTCTTCCAAATGAAAGCAAATGTACTGGAGCACAGGCCTGGACGGGGGGGAGGTAAAGGAGCATGTAGATGTGCAATGAAGGAAAAGCAAAGCAATTTTTCCATTTCTGCCCACAAACCCTCTGTTAATAGCAGCTACCAGGTCAGCATTTCACATCAGATAAAGAGCACATCCCTGGAGGAGGTAAGGGACTCATTCAAACACCCCTTCCTCAGCACATAAGCATGGGAAGGATTGCACATGCAAAGAAGAAGAAAGGAAAAAGAATGACAGGGCATCTGAGCAGCCAGTGGCTACACCCACCAGTTCATCCCAGTCACGGTGGGCAGATGCTGATGAGCATTCTCATAAACCCCAGCACCGGGGCTGGGCTTCCCTTAATCTGAGAAGGAGCAGTGCAGGTGGCAAATATGTATACACAGAGAGATATTTTCTCTCTGTCTCTACACGCAGATATGAAGATGCAGGGAGATGAGGAAGGGCTGCTCAGCAGGACTGTGTGCGCCTGCTTTCCATCAGAGGGCAGTGGCAGCCCAGCCATGGCCACCGTCCCCAGCACAGGCCAGTTCAGCTGATGAACACCTCGATTCTTTGGGAACTGCCCTTCCCTGGTGCTCCCCTATTTCTCGGTTGTCCAAAGCCAAGACCTGGCTGGCACCAGGCTTCCACAGGCTTTTCCTGGGTGAGCCCAGCTGTGCCAAGATGAGCTCTTGCTCAATAGGTTTTTCAGAAGGAAAAAAAAATCCCAAAATATTCCCGTATCCAGGAACAGGACAAGAACAGAGACAAGGCATTGATGGAGAATACACAGAGAGTGATGATTTCCCTGGGACACAAAGAGCATCTCAGCAGATGCACCACAACATGGAAGAAGGGACCCATTGCATCCCCACTGCGCCCTGCCATGCTGACAGGGACCTGGGACCCTAAAGAAATTACTTTCTGCAAGAGGCAACAGGCAGCTGTGCACAGAAAACTGTGGGTTTTAAAGCTAAAAATGGACTAAATTAAATATTGGGTGCAAACCCTCACAAAGGGCATCTCAGCTGGGTTTGGAGGGGCATCTCCTGGGACAGCCCGGAGGCAGCTCTGCATCAGCCAGAGAAGAGCTGGAGGAACAAGTGTCTTTTCCTGATTGCACACAGCATCTTCAGTTGCTCACATTAACTAATAAAAAAACCCACTATGTGTTTCTACAGATCGAAGCAAGGCTTTTTGGGGAACCACAAAACCCTTCTTTTCCACGGGCTGAGTGTTTCTAAACTATTTCCGGTGAAACTCTGCAATAAACCCTCTCTCTAAATTACACTCATTAGTTAAATTGGGTTTCATTACCTTCCTTTCCCTCAGTGCCCTTTACACCAGCTGGATGCTGCATTTCAGGAATCCATTACACACTAACAACAGAGAAATGTTTCCTCTTAAATTAAAAAAAAAAAGATTAGTGATAAACTGGCTCCTATTTCTTTAAAGGTTCGTGATGTTGTCAGAGAAGGGAGGCCCATGAAACAGCTGCATTTAGACACCAGAGTGCTCTCTAGAACACCTTGTTCTTCCAATTTATTTTTTTTATAGACATAATTAGCAGAAGCAATAAGTTGTTATCCACATAGACAGCTTTTTTGACTAATTCAGCCCCTCTTTCATGCGCTCGGCAATCTCTAAGAAACCTGGGCAGCACAACCCCGCACAGCAAGGGGAGAGCGTGCTGGCACGTGGGATTAAAGCTCATCGCCTCCTTGAGTGGCTCATATCTGGCCTCTGCCACCATCAAAAAAGAGAAGAAAAATAAGATGTTGATAATACGCATCTGCAGTACCATGTTTCGGGGCTTACTTCCCTTCATTTCACATTTGAAATTAAACTAGAATCTTGCAAAACCTGGATATTCCCAAAAGCTGACATTTAACCGCCCTCTCATCTTTACTGCAACCCACTCATACTCAGGGATTTTGCTCTATTTTAATCTGAAGGTCTTTTAGGTATATTTAGGTGTTTCAGGTTGTACAAAGTGATGAACAGAAGAAAATGAGAAGGCTTCTGTCTGTTGGGTTTACATATTGGGTAATTCCAGTAAAGCAAACACCAGAATAGGCTGTGAGCTTCCTGTACCCGCGTTACCAAAAAGCTCACATTTGAAGGGGTGGGGAGGGAGGAGCGAAGAGCATTTTAAGCATAAATTAGCTGGGCTGAGAATTCACAGCCTTTAGAGCATTGCCAACAAACTCAGTCATGCCTCGGTACTTGATAAAACAGGGAGGAAGCTATTACAGCTACTTGCATCCCTTCTATAACTGGGGAAAAAAACCTGCATTTTTCTAAGAGACAGGTTGAGTCAAAGGCTTCCTCTTTAATGAAAACTTTATTAGATCCCAGCATGGTTACAGTTTTGGAAATTGCTTTTAGCGAGTTCGATGAGTTTGGAGCTAGGATTTAATGTCGTTGTCTTTTAAATTTAATCCTACTCAAATTACATTTAATTTGATTGCACTGTAGTGCTTACTTACATATAAGCAGTTTAAAAGTTTGCTACTTATTCACTCCTTTGCAAGACACCCATCTCCCCCAGTTACCCCCCAAAACCAGCACAGGGGATACTCAGAAACCACAGGGTGCCCTGCAAAGTCTAAAAAGCTGCAGTGTTTGGGGGTTTTTTTGTGGGTTTTTTCCCTTTCAGACACACATGCTATTTTGGCTCTGCACCTGCTGCCAAAGAGGATTGCCTTTCCCACACACACACACTTTACCTCTGTTTCCCAGTAGCTCCCAGCACCCTGTGTGATGAGGAGAAGCCCTATCCTGCCTCACTTACCTCCCACACGGTTTCCCCAATCTTCTCCCCACTGCAGGAGCCCTTCACTGCCCACATCAAACAGGCTCTGCCCTTGACTTTGCCCACCCTGTCCTGCTTTAACTCTTTCACACACCTGCCATCAATGCAAAATTAAGGAACTGCCCACCACTGCCACCTTTCTGTGACTGATTTTTCTGCAAAGAATCATAGAATGGTTTGGGTTGGAAGGGACCTTCAAGATCACCCAGTTCCATGCCCCTGCCCTGGGCAGGGACACCTCCCACCAGACCAGGTTGCTCCAAGCCCCCTCCAACCTGGCCTTGAACCCCTCCAGGGATGGGGCAGCCACAGCTTCTCTGGGCAACCTGGGCCAGGCTCTCACCACCCTCACACCAAAGAATTTCTTCCTAATCTCTCATCTAAATCTCACCTCTTTCAGTGTAAAACCACCCCCCCTTGACCTATTGCTCCACTGTCTGATAAAGAGTTAGCTGTTGCAGCTGCTTTCACGAATCAGGGAAATATCAGAGATGGCACGAGCCGATGGCCAAGAGAACTTAGTGTTGTGTTTGAAGAATGCCCTTGAAGCTGGTGGGTTTTTCTGTTGGATCTCACCATGGTACGTTCACCTCCGCTGCACTAAACTGAAGCTGCAACTTGATATTTATGAGAAAAAGAATTAGGAAAAAAATCTTAATTTGTGAGCTTCTGAGGAAATGCACAGAATTACCTCACTCATTCTTTTCTCCTCTTTGATCTTGATTGGTAGGTCTCTAACAAAATTAGTAATTAACAAAATGAATTTAAGATAATGCAATTTTGTCTGATTTAGCTGAGCCCTGGGCTCAAGAAGCTTTGCACAGAGAGTTAGGTATCGTCATATTTTTTCTCCTACATGTTCTGTCAAAACGTATTGTTCCAAAATGTCAAATAGATTTTTCCCCTCTCTACATATAAGACCTGAAGAGCAGGAGAATGGTAAACCAGGAATGTTTTTTCTGGGGAAAAAAACCACACAGGGATTCAAATGGGAGGGGGGGCTGTGGGAAGGCAGCAGTAAGCTTAAAATGCCTTGTGTAGCATGACTGACACAACACTTCTCCTCATCTTCCTGATTTGCACTGGGTTGTCCGGAGCTGAAGCAGCTCACGTGGTCTCCACCAGGCTATGAAGCCCACTCCAGCCAGGCTTTAGCTGGGCTCAGGTGTTGGCTCTCTCCATGCCAGGCTATTTCCCTGTCACTGTGACTGTATGACAGACATAAGTGACATAGTTGGATGACAACTCACTGGGAGAAGGGGAAAGGAGAAGGCAGCACACATATGTTGGAGACATCGTGATGGGATCACTTTCTTTTCCCGTGAAGTACAACTTCTGCTCAGCAGCATCCGCTGATGTTTCCATCTCCAGCAAAGATGGGGTTTGAGTCCTCTGCAGCAGAACTGCTCCTGGTTCTGTTCTGGGATGTAAGACCAGTCCTCACCCACCTAGAAAGAGAGACAGCGTGGGCACAGCATCCTGAGAGTCCCAACCCAAACCCGTATCTGACCTGAGCTCTCAGTTTTTCCCCTCAGTGGTTCCCAGTGGCACAGACAAGGCGGTCAAAGAGTCTTCTAAACAAACAACCTCCAGCTCCTGGCTGTAAACCAGGGCAGCGTATTCCCTCCCTTCCCAGAAACAACACGTGAGGTGGCCTTGTTCATGTTCCAGTGTTCTCTTCTTCTCCAATTTCCTGTAATTTTGCTCAGCCACAGTATTATAGGGCTTATAATATGTTCTCTTCAGGCACAGTGAAGATTGTAAACATGTGTCTCTCCCACTGCTAGTGCTGAAGGTTCAGCAGCAGCAATATGGCAGTATCTGGGATGCATTAATGAAGCCGTCTAATAAAAACGGGGCACAAAGGTCTCATTTCACGGGTTGCCTAATCAGATTTTTCCAGCATGAGGTTGGGTGTGATGCGTGGCACCGAGCTGTGTCCACCTCGCTGGATTTCTTTCCATGAAGCAACAGCCATGGTGGGAGGACAAGGTGTCATTCTGCCCAGATCGTTTTTTAAGTTCACTTAAACTTTTTTCCCCTTCTCCACCCAAGTTATTTTGCTAAACTTCAGGAGTTTGCAACAGGCAACAGAACAAATTGTCCTTAAAATTTGGGTTTAATATTTTTGGTTTCGTTGTAAACAAACCCACGTAGCGGCTATTGCTAAATAAGTTGGAACCCCTACGCTGCTAATTAACCAGGCTGGTGGTACAGCTCGAGGGCTGCCATCAGTACTTGCTGTTGGTCTGAATCTGCAAGCAAAAGGCCACATAAATTTCCTGATTGGCTGGAAAAATTTGGATACAGCCTCTGTTGAGGTGTATAAATAGAAAGCAAAGTATTTTAGACCTCTCACTTTGGAAGGAGAGCTCTCAATGCACATGAAAATGCAGAGGGTCACAGCAGTCGTCCTCGTGATTGCCATCTCCAGTGGTGAGTTAGCTGAATTTTAGTAAACATTGTTCATTGTGACCTGCCTTCTTTTTCTTTCCTTTTTCCTTTATTTTTTTTTTTTTTTAAGGAAGCATATCTGTAAGGATTAGGAACTGATTTGTTCTCTGCCATTTTTTGCTTTTGAAAATAACCCCTCTCCCACTGAATAGAAACCTCCATGAGAAAATCCTTTTTAGATACACTAAAGAGTTGTGGCAAAAAACTTTGTTAGAGTAATAATTTTGATGGAATCAGAAAGAATCAGCTGAGGCATATCAATCACTAACAGCATGCATGTTTTCTTAAAAGCCTTTTAGTTAACAATCAGCCAGAGGAGCATAGAGTGTTCCCAGAGATGTTTCTGTGTTTAATGTCATCACCTTTGCTTTCACAAAGAATACGCAATTCATTAAAACAAACGAAGACTACCTAGAACAAAGGGCTGTTTCGCTTGAGGAAGGCATTAGAGATTTCCTCCACCCTTTTAACACCAGACCTTCAGTGCCAGCACATCATTTCCCCTGTTGGCAAATCCTCCCAGAGCCCAAGGGGGGACGGTGCCTGCTGGGCTGTTCACACACGAACAAACCCCAACTCGCTGCTTCTTGCTGGACCAGCCCCATTTTTGCTAAAGCATCCCATGGGAAACCCTAGAAATTTTGGTGGGGGGAAGCAAGGCTGTTAGAGGCTTGTGGAAGGTACCAAGTCAGGGGTTGTCATTCCCCCCTTCTCCCCTGTAAATGTCTCCCCTCTCTCAGCCATCACTGGGGCCGTAGGATCGCCTGGGTTTGGCTCTGGGTGGTGATAGCTGGAGTCTGGAATAAAAAATACGAGGATGTTACCCTGCTGGCTGCTACTTTGAACCAGTAATGTAGAAACACTGGGAGACAGAAAGTGCAATTAGCAAAAGGTAGATGACAGCTTGTATTTTTGACTGGATCCTACATAAGGGAATAGGGAAGGACTTGCTAGGTCTCTCTCAGCCTTATTTTTTACAGTTACAGTTCAATATCCCAAGATCCTGGGTGTCTCAGGTCACCTTCCAGGCAGAGACGTCCTGTAGCTTCAGCCCCACGCCTGCCCCATGTGCGAATGCAGCACGCCTGCCCTGGGGCAACGGGAGAGGAGTGGGTCACACCATGATGTCTCCTCCAGATCTATTTGTTCTGCATTTTCCTTAGAAGTCGCTCCTTTAAGTACTCTCAAACATCACTGGACAAAGCATAAAACAACAATAAAAAAATGCTTTTTCATTGCATCCCTAAAATTAACCTGCATTAAGAGATGAACAACTTTCTAGTTCCCTGAAGCCGGATCCATGGTTACAGCGAAGTCCAAAGGGACCTTGCTATCGATTAAACTGCACAGGTTGGGAAATCCCTTTTCTACCTTGTGGTCTTTTATCTTCTGGTCTTCTCTTTTCTTCTTTTTCAGCTGCTGCGGCACAATGGGCAAAAATCTGCTCAAGTCAACCTTCAAACAAAATCAGAGGCTGCGACTCCCAGGGCTGCGGCAGATACAACGACCCCAGGTCCTGGGCTGGGCTGGTGGGAGATCGCTGCGCTTGAAACCTTCTTAAAATAGGAATAAGCATGAAAAAATGGGCAGGAGGAGGGTTTCTGGCTGGCGAGGTGCTCTGTCGCGGGCTAATCTGCCTTGCTCTTCTTCTTCAGAGGAGGGAAGAGGCACAAGGGAGTGGACGTGGTGTGCGAGGACGGCTCGGTGGTGCACGCACCTTTCACGGGGAAGATCATCAGCCAAGCCAGGCCCTACGGAAACGGCAACGCCATCGACAACGGAGTCAAGCTTTCTGGATCAGGTACCAGAGCTGAAAGACATGCATCTTGCAAAGCTCGATTGCAAAACGCTCTGCTTCCTTCATAGAGCTCTGAACTGAGCCAAAAAAATCATAACCCCATCCCAAACTGCAGCGTTGGGATGCTTGCACGTGAATCCAAGTGAAAACTGTAACTTTGAAATCTGGATTCTGTTAATGCAGGAAAATTGATTGAAGGGATTACAGCATTTCACCTCTATTAAAAAAGTCAAAGGACGAAGCTGGTCCCTCTGCACATTTTGGCTCATTAAAGAAACAGCCTCTGACTTGCTTGTGCAGTTTTACCCACCTTAATCCCTTTTCCCCACCCTCCTCCGTGTTAATTTAGTTCTTTTCTTATTCTCTGTTCTGGATGCTGTGGGAGCATCACAGCATTTTCTGCAACTTATTCTGCTGCTGAATCTCTTATCATTTTATTGTCATTTGCATTTTGCTACTGAACCTTCTGACTTTGCCAGGCTTTTAAACCATTTCACAGGAGCGACAGTTTCCCCTTTTTCTCTCCCCCCTGTTAACAGGATTCTGCATTAAGATGTTTTACATCAAACCCGTCAAGTACAGCGGCCCCATCAAGAAGGGAGAGAAAATCGGTGTCCTGCTGCCCATGCAAAGGGTCTACCGAGGAATTACATCCCATGTCTGTATCCAGAATTGTGATTTAACAGATCCTACTCCCAACCTGTAAATGGGAGGCTGCACATCAGGGTCAAAGCCTTCAGCCCACCTTGCCTTGTGTATTCATTAAATTGCTTGGGTATAGGTAGTTGCTCTAATAAAGTGGAAACCACTGAGCCTCAAACAGTCATCCAACCTAAAAAATGTCCATGAACAAAACGCTGGTGGTCTTCTGAATGTAAAGAGACTCAGAGTGAGGTATAACACGTGCCTTAAAGCTGCTAAGGTGTCTTGCACATCACTGCACCCGTGGATGAAGGCTGAAGCAGCAGGGAGCGGAGTGGCTGGGAGGAGGTGGATCCTGGATGCCCAGCAGCACCGCAGAGAGCCGTGCTAGAGCTCTCTCGGCTTGGACTTCCCTGCTCTCTTTGCAGCCAAACATGAAGGTTTCTTCAATAAGCCAGAAATTTCACTTGTGCTTGCATATGGAAAAACCACATTATTAAAAGGCTGCTTGGCTACAAATTGCTTTGAATTTCTTTGGTGCTGTCACAGACTTTGGGCTGGGTTCTGGTTTTTTAATGCATCTGGGGGGAAAAAAAAAAACGAACGTATAAAGCGGAAACTCAAATCTTTCCTTGGGGCCCATGACCCAAAATATAAAACAACATTGATGAAGTAATTCATTCCTTTTCCCCGGTCTCCTGCTTGAGGAATGTCTTGGCACACCCAGGTTTCTTTTTGTCCAAGTGAGACATTTCTTTCCATTAGTCAATCAGCTGAAGACTTTCCTGGGACAACAAGCTCTTGTTAACAGGACAAGGCTTTTCTGGCCAAGGCTACCAACATGCTACTGGGAATCTCTACAAGCGCTCCGGGCTCACGTATTGACTAACACAACTGCAGCCTCAGACAGGCAGGGAAGCTGCTTCAGTGGGAGCTGCATATGTCCAGACAGCAGATTTATTATTTCTTCTAAAAAAACCACAGAAAGGTATTTGCTGCATCTGTGAGAAGCGCTTAACCTGCTCTGTGCCATTCACCTTCCCCAGGAACCGCTTTAATTCTGCTATGGATGAAAAATCAGCACAGCCATATAAACATACAGCCCAAACCCGCAGGGGGAAAAGCAACCAGACATTGAAGGTGAGTCAATACGATTGAGTTTGCTGTGAAAAAAAACCCTTTTCCTTATACTGAAAGCAGAAACATTTCAGCAAAAGTGCCTAGTATTCTCCAATTTCACCATTTTTTGAAATTTTTGTCATGAAGTTGGTTGCCTGCAAAAAAGACAGGCTCTCACCGTAATTTCACTTGGTTAAAATCCTGGGGTTTAGCCCCGTTATCAACTTTTCCCATCTAAAAAGGGAAGATACCAATCAAGCCTCCACTTCTCCATGTAAATCCTAACGAAAGACTGAGCTGACCCTGCTGATGGAGCAGGGCTCTGAGCCTCCAGCCGGCGCTCTGGCTTTGCTCCTCTACAAGAAACATTTTCACCAGTACATTAATGACAACACCTCAGCACTTTTCTGATCTGTCCCCCCAGTTTGTGGTTTCACAAACCTTTTCAGTGAGCCATTATTTCATCCCAGTTTTCCCAGCAGCTCAGGGAGGTGCAGTGCTTTGCTGCAGGGATGCGGGATGCTCCTGCAGGTGCCTGAGAGAGGTAGAAGGCAAATACTACAAATTCCTGTTGTAGCTGGGGCTGTCACCCAGCAGCAGAGAATTAAAAGTAAATACCGCTTCTATTTTAGGCTACAGAGCAGTTGGGGCAAACAGTGTAAGTAAATCCAGCTTTATCTTTTCAGTCTAGTAAAAAAATAACTGGCCACAGAGGAAGGGAAAATACAATTTGTAGTTGACTCTGGAAAGGAAATAAAGGGCTGGTAAAATACACAGTTTTAGAAATATTCAAGGTGAGAGGAAAGGGTGCTGGGGGAAGTGATGGGGGCAACTAGGCTTTTCAGGAAAGAGTTAGCAAACTCAGGCCATGCAGAATTGCTTTGTTTCTGCACCAGTTCTGCAGGGATCCTATTCCTTGTTATCCCTTTTATTTTATAAGTTTGTACCACAAGGTCCCAGATTAACTGCCTAAGGCTGCAACCCAAATCTACACTGTGCCCTTCTATTTCCCTGAGCATTTTGGAGGATTCCGCCAGAGTTTTGTCCTCTCCATCAGATAGGACATAGGTACCAAAAAGATTTTATTTTGCATTCCTCAGTCCTCCCAATTAAAAACCGCTTAACTCAGGCTTAGCAAGTATATTAATAAAGGCAAAATAAATTCGAGATGGAGCCTTCAATCAGAATCGTGCACCAGCACAACTGCAGCTTCATCTGCAGCTCAAACTTAGCAGAAAAAAGGCAATCTACTCAGATCTCCTACAGCCTATCTGCTTAAAATGACATGCCCAGCCATGCCTTCTGGCTGATCAGCTAGCGCAACCTGCTGATTTCCCCTCGATACTACAGTATAAGCCCCCGTCCACAAAGCTCAATTCATCATCGTGGCAAAACTCCTCTTATCTCAGCCTTGTCAACGATCAGAAGCCTGAATAAATAGCGAGGGCAATTTGTTTTACATTGCGCCAGCTTGATTTCCTCCATGAAAGCCTGCGCTGCTAATTGCACAAGCAAATTCTTCAGCAGTTAATTTTTAAATCATAATTTGATTTTTAACGATTAGCACAAAGTATGTTATTTATTTTCCACAGAACCAGCTTTCAAGCTTCTTTAATAACATAACATAGGCAGATCAGCCGGGAGGTGAGTGCTCAGCATTGACTTGATCCCGTGCTGAAAACACCAGGCCAGCCAAGGACAAAGCCAATTGTTCTGTAAAATATAGATAGGAATAGGATTTACCTTTTCAATTGCCTGCTAACGAGCCTGGCACACCTGCAGTTACGATACTGTAGTGTTACCAAGAAATATGATGCGCAGCTCTCATTTTTCCAGTTCACTGGGGCCGGAGCCCCACAGAGGTTGCAAAGAGGAAGGGCTTCATGGACTAAAACATCAGTTTTTGGACATTGGTTGAATCCCACTGAGCTGAAATGAGCGTCAAGGATGGAGGAACCAGCCCTCACTTGTGGACAACCAAAGGAGGACGGCAGCACGGCTGGAAGGAAACCGCGGACCTTGGCTGGGGGTTGGATTGGCTCTGGTTCAGGGTTTGGCCCTGGCTTTTGCTGATGTTTCTGCTCAAAGGGTCCACTACCATCGCCCAGGTGTGTCTCACAGTTTGCTGGCTCTTTTCATCCAAAACCACAATCCTATCACTCTCCCATCTGACTTTTCTTATTAAGAGATAACGTTAAGATAATTAATACGTTAAGAGGGACTAGTCTAACATCTGCAAGGTTTATGGACACAGGCCTGGCAGGTACTGTCTATCCCAAAGCCCTGGTAACTGGCAGTGGACCCTCCTGAAACATGACGTAAGTCACACAGCAGAGTCACAATATCTTTGGGAAGGCTAAATAGCTGAGTCAGGATTCTCCTGGACAGCATTAGGCTGAGCTCATTCCTTGCCTGCTGACACCAGCCCAAACACTCGCGTTTCCCCGCTGAGCCCTTGCACCGTCCTTAAGAAGACCTCGAAGGAACTCGTGCAGTCAGGGACGTTACTACTGACATAAAAGGGGCAAAATGGGGAACCCGTACCATTCATGCAAGAGAAAGAGGCGAGCATTTCCCAAGTCAGCCCACCTGCTCTCGGTGTGCTCCTCGCTCCTCGGTGGTTCCTCTCCATCTCCTCACCCTCTCCCCACCGCAGGGAAGGAAACGGTGCAACCACAGCTCCTGGGGGCCATGCAACGCCGGCCGGTTGTCCCATATCCTTCTGTTGGTGTGTCCTAAGCGGCCAGTTTGGGTCTTTCACAACTCCACCTCCCAACCGTTACATTAACATCCCTATTACCCAATGCAGGAATCCCACCAGCTTCAGCTCAGAGCTTCCTCAAGCCCGAGGTGAGAGGTCTGCACATTTCAGTTCACCCAGGAGAGATGGGGAACACCCTGGGAAATCTCAATGGCAATATCATACACTTGAAAACCGTTTTGTTAAGAATACTTCACCAGAAGTGCATTAGAGATATTACTGCAGCAAACAACATTTTGACGTGTTTTAGAAAGAACGGAGCGTGGTACAATGCTGTTAAGGTCTCTTATGGAGAAAATACAAAGAACGTATAAAGCTATGAGCAATTTGGAGTCAGCTCTGTAACACAAATGAGATGGAAAAGAAATCATAGAGAACGGGTAGCTTCGAGCCATTTTACAAAATACCAGACTGAAAAACAGGTCTCAAAAATGCTTCTTCAGTGTCTGTGCACCTATCACACAGTGGTACTTCTCTCCTTGGGCCTTCCAGCTTGGCTGGCTTTACACCCAGCCTTTTCTTCGAGAGACTTTGTAGAGTGGATTGAGGTGCTCCGATTCCTTCCCTGGTAAAATCTGGAGCATTTGAGTTCACAAAAGTTTATAAAAATCATTAGCTTTTCAAGGCAGGTCCGCCCCAGGTAAAACTTGTATAATGAGATATTTAAAACGCTACTAATGTGAACTGCCAGCCAGGAATAAATCAGGAATTAAATCCAGTTGAGAGAGATCATTATTGCAGAAACCCCACCGGAGATCCCTCCATGAGGAATGGCCAGGCATCACCCATATAAAGTCCGTATTTTTAAATAGTTTTGTTTCCAGCAGGAAAAAAAGCCGACAGCAGCTAGTATCAAGCCAGCCAAGCTCAGAAATACTTTACTACCTCTATACAATGAAATCTCATTGAAAGCTTCCCACCTCCCTTGCTGATTCTCTCTGCTAAGGAGAGCTGAGAGGGTTCGTGAAGAGCCTGTGCCAAACCAAGGTGAATAAGCCTAAAAAGAATATTACACAGGCTCTCCCAGCTGGGAGGGATGAAGGTTGTTTCTGGCAAGAGTTGCACAAACCCACGCACCCCCTCTTCCAATTCAGGGCTAAGCAGCATCCCCAAACCCTCTATACCCACTGAGAGCTCTTACCGGCACCTTGGATCATTTGTAAGCCTATAATTTGCTCAATATAACGGAGTCTAACCAAAAACTACATCAAAACTAGACCGAGGGGACATAACGTTCATATAAATATTTGTTTGGTGACTACAAGTGTGAAAACCAGCAGTTCTTTCTGGCAGGATGGAGAAGAAAACAGCAGGGGTAAAAACAGCAAAGCCACTTGTAATAACCCCAAGGAAGGCTAAAAGATTGTTTGGGGCTTAAATATTGGCTGTAAAAAAAAAAAAGCTCGGAACCACAAGCGAAAAAAATTCGTCTCCAGCTGCTTGTTCCGTGGAGGTTTTCAGAAAACACGATGTACAGATGCTCTTTGTAAACTAGAAGTGGGGCAGAGACACATCTGTTTCTCCTCTAAATAAAATGTTCGGGACTTCCAGAGGTTTCTGTAACTTGGAATATCAGTTTATGTGGAAGTGCCATGACTCATTTAAATTCCATATTAACTAAGACATGTCCGTAAAGAAAATCTAATGTTTTTCTGTAAGTAATGCAGAAAACTCAAACTGAAGGATTAAGATAAACACTAAGGAGCCTGCTTAATAGTACAATAGCTGAAATCAAGCAGATACTAACTGAGTAATTTTAAAACCTAGAATTTTTTAACTCCATGTCAGTTATGCCATGCAACTTGGGTTTGCAACTGTTTGTTTCAGAACCGGAAGTCGTTTCAATAAGAATTTAGCTGTGAAAAACTAGGGTTTCAGTGAAGAGACTTTATGGATTTAAGTCCAGGCTAGGTGATAATTTCAGTTTAACAGGGGAAAAAAATGCAAAAGAATCTGTATTTCTTAGCTTAAGCGAATATTATAGAATCATAGAATGGTTAGAGTTGGAAGAGACCTTAAAAATCATCTAGTTCCAGGCCCCTGCCCTGGGCAGGGACACCTCCCACCAGCCCAGGTTGCTCAAAGCCCCGTCCAGCCTGGCCTTGAACCCCTCCAGGGATGGGGCAGCCACAGCTTCTCTGGGCAACCTGTTCTGATGTCTCACAGCAAAGAATTTCTTTCTGGTGTCTAATCTAAGTCTTGCCGCTTTCAATTTAAAACCATTCATCACTACATTCCCTGATAAAGAGTCCCTCCCCATCTCTCCTGTAGCCCCCTTCAGGTACTGGAAGGCTCTTATAAGGTTTCCCCAGGCTGAACACCCTCAGCTCTCTCAGCCTGTCTTCATAGGAGAGGTGCTCCAGCCCTCTGATCATTTTTGTGGCCCTCCTCTGGACCTGTTCCAACAGGTCCATGTCCTTCCTGCGTTGCCATATTCATGCTACACCAAACATTGCACCTTTTATATTCTCCATCACTCTGTTAGAAAGCTCTAATGGGCACATATGCCCGGGGAGGAGGTACTGGAATGAGCAGGAAAAGACAAACTGCCTACGGCCACTGTGGAGTTTTGCCCATCTTTTCCCTCCAGCTCAATCCTCTGGACCAGATTCTTGGTTCCAACCATTTCTGGCCTAAGTGTGCCCTCGCTTCTGGAGGGGGAAGAAAAGGTGTTAAGAAATGGTTCAACCAGAGCTTCCTGAAATGTGGGATTTTTCATTTCCAACTGTTACTGTGTGCTAAGAGACTATTTTATCCGTCTTTCCCAACCTGCTCTAACGACTGTTAAGAGTTTGTAGACATCCTCAGTGCCTAATATGGCAACACCACCTGCCCAGAGCTGTAATACTTTGCTCAAGACCGGTTGGCCAAGACACCAGAGTTGGGTTTTCAAAAACACATAAATAGTCCAAGGCAGCTACTGCTCAACGTCTTTGATTCGCTCAAAGAACAGTGGTGAAACGGCCACAAGATGACAGCTCTCAGCCTGGTCGCTCTGGTCAGCTTGGTGTCCACTGGTGAGTTGACATTGAAATATCGCAGTTGGTCTTGACTGGTTTTAGGCAGATGTGAAGGAATTATTGAAATTTGCTCCAACATAAATAATATTGTTTTCAATCTAATTTTATGACAAATTATGGTAATGTGCACAGTTATGACTATTATAAAATATGGAATTAGGTGTGCATTTGGGGTGATATATTGAAGTGTTTAAGAGTTTTCATGAATAAAGTCAAAACAGTTTGACTTATTTCACAAAATAATATTAAACATATTAATCTATACCTTTGCTTTTTTAGTGTATATACCTTAAAATAAGACCTCAAGAAAAAGGCACCAAATCTATATCGCAGGTTGTACAGTGTCCTTTTACCTACAGTTTCTGAAATCCTAAGCTCCCATGAGCTCACGTCTTCCACTTCTAACACCTTGTTTTGCACCCTGACACTTTCCGTTGTACCGCACGGAGAACGTGATTGAATTTCTCCCGTTTGCCTCTTTTTGCACGTGAAGTTTTCGCCAAGCAGTTGGAGGCGCACCCGCACCCGCCCCAACAGCAGCACCAGCACTGGGCACAGATCTGCAGCGGGAATCCCACCAACAGGATCCGGGGCTGCGATAGATACGGCTGTGGCCAATTCGGCGCCGACAGGTAACGCAGCGGGGTTTGCTCTTGCTTTCCTAAATTAAGCATTCCCAAGGGAGAAAGAGAGTAGAGTTTAACCAGAGCTGACACGCAGAAATGTTGCCTGCGGGACCTCTGACTCATTTTTGGGACGTTACTTGGCCGCCTCGCAGAAGCGCGGTAACACCGCTGCTACGAACCCAGGGGAAGAAGCGAGACCATGACATGAATTAGCCGCCAGAGTAAAGGAAATGGAAAGTTTTTCAAGGATTTGTCATTTATTCTTGTTGCTGATAGACCCGATATTTAACTACCATTCAGCAACAGCGTAAAGGAAGCTAAATAGATGAATTTATACAAGCTGAAGTCTGCCAGCACCCTTCAGTTTTAAGCAGGCACCTATAACAGAATAGGTTATATTTCCCTGAAAAACGCTTTTATACGTAGAATGACTCCTGCCTTCGCTGTGTTTCCCTCTCATCTCCTCTCTCCAAGCTCTGTAAGAAGCGTCCATCCTCACCATGGGACTTCCAAATTTCTAAATGAGAAAATGCCAAATAGAAGATTCTATTTCACAGCAGCACGGATGTATTTTGGGGTAGAACAGGGGGACTTTTCCATCACAGCTTGAAATATCCCATGAACTTGGGCAAATAAAAAAAAAAAAAAACCAACCAAGCTTAAAATTTGACATCTCATCCCCCTTTTTGAAGGGGGTCAGAGTGATACAAACATTTTGCAATGATAAAAGCTGGAGCAAAGCCACTACTTCTTTCCAACTTCATCGCAGATGCAAACATTTTGTTAGCCAAGCTTCAGCTATCGTTCGGCGCCGGTTGCTGTAGCTGTACATCATGTGAAGCCTGACAGGCTTCTCTAATTACATATTTCTCTTTTCAGGCACGGTCACAAGGGGGGTGGCAGGCACACGGGGGTGGATGTCATCTGTGCCGACGGAGCGACGGTGTACGCTCCTTTCAGCGGCCAGCTCTCCGGACCCATTCGCTTCTTCCATAATGGCAATGCCATCGACGACGGAGTCCAAATCAGGGGGTCAGGCAAGTAATTAACAGCAGATGTGGCGTGAGCCACGCACAAGTAATCATTTCATTTACTTGAGTAAGGTTTCTGTGGCTCTTCAAGAAGCGTTGATTAATCTTACACCCTCTCTCGTCGCTCCGCTCAAGCACGACTAGACGGCTGCTAAGAAATATTGGAAGTCAGCACCCGCAGGATGCAGTCCTTTTCCTACGCTTTTCTTGGGAAGGAGGGAGTTGAAAAACAAGCAGCAGGAAAAAAACAACCCTAACTAAAAAAAGAAAAGAAAAAGGAAATGGTAAAAATAAAGCATCAGAAATATGCCCTCAGTTTGGCTGAGCGGATGTTTTCCTGACCTTATTTTCCAGCCCCCTCTTTTCCTCTTTTCTATAACAACCCAAGTAATCTTGATTTCAGGACTGTTGGTACTTTGACCACATTTCTGCTTCATCATTACAGCCTCCAGCGAGAGGAAGGTTTCTTGCTCACCCCAAGAAGAGATGCAGCCGCTTTTTCCTGACCTGGCTTCCTCTCCCTTCTCTTGCAGGTTACTGTGTCAAGCTCGTCTGCATCCACCCCATCCGGTACCACGGCCAAATCCAGAGGGGGCAGCAGCTCGGGAGAATGCTGCCAATGCAGAGAGTCTTTCCTGGCATTATCTCTCACATCCACGTTGAGAACTGCGACCACTCGGATCCTACGCAGCTACTTACGCCTGGTAAAAAAACCATACAAACCACCCAACCAAAAACCACCCACCAGAATAAGCAGTGTAATGAATGAAAATTAAGTTATTAATTCATTTCATATAAAGACAATAATATCAAATAGCAAGTCCCCGCTGCCCTAGGTTCTCTCCAACAGCAACATCAAAAAGAAAGAAAATACGCATTATTAGTATAACAGAACTATAGGCAGTGATCCGGGAAGGGGAATATATCAGCTTCTCAAGTTGTATTTCTTGCCCCTCCATGGAACAGCAGCATCGAGTCTCTGCCATAAACCAAGTCAGACACCTCTTAGTTTTTATGCTTTTAGCTACCAGCAATGCTTCAGTATCGCACCTTGGCAGGTTTTGGGTTGATTCTTTGCAAATAGAAATATTACATTTGTAGTAACAGAGAAGAGGACTCGAAGAGTCCAGTCCCATCAGCCCAGGCACAGAACAAGAAACAGAACAGAATCTTTTCCCATCCCTCAGGTTACAGTCTAGGAACTGTGATACTCTCTTTGAATTTTTCTCTTTAAGGCACATTCCTTCTATTCTAACCCTAATCTAGAAACATTACAATCCAGTTTTAAGCGTACATTCTATTTACATTTCCTAAAGGAGGACAAGTTTTGCAGAGGAAACATCCAGCTACGCGCATGGGATGTAATTCCAGTGTATTCCTACCTAACTAAAATTGAAACACAGGAGTTACAAACACACAACGTTTAGAACCTAACAATTAACTTCCATGCTCTGTGTTTCTCTATTTCAAAGTTGTTCCCCCATTCCCACAACAACAAGAGACGCACTGGGCCACAGTGTGCTCCGGGAATCCTACAAACGAGATCAGAGGCTGCGATCGCTATGGCTGTGGGTACTACGGAGCTCCAAGGTACTGGATGGTGGGAACCTGTGGGGTTTTGTTGCTTTTCCACCAAAATAAGAGTTAAACTCTGTCTAAGCCATTGAAGAATTACAGCTCTGAAGGGTTAGGTTGGACACGAGGAGATATTTTGACTACAGCACCACAACAGGCTGCCCACCTTGTTCATAAAACCTCTGTGCTTGGAGGATTTATGACCCATCCCTGACCTGACCTGGTGCTGGGAACACTCCTGACTCAAGTGGAAGGTTGGACTTGATGTCCTTGGTGGGATGTACCGGCCACCCAACGTTTCTATGGCTCTACAGTTCTATTTAAAGGCTTAGAAGAAAGGCATTTTTTTCCCCCTCCAATTTGCAAAACTTCAACTCTACCAGACCATCAACCCTAAATAGCATTAGATCATCTACACCAAAAAAATATTCCACAGGTTCTTCAGCCAGCCAATTATGTCAACACTGTCTTCAGTAGCAACAACCCATTTCCAGATCCGGCAGCCTGCTGACTGATCTCTCTCTCCACAATGTTAGGCCTGACAAGAAACTTCTCTAATGACCTATTCGGTTTCAGGCGCAATGGTAAAGGAAAGCACGCGGCCGTGGATGTCATCTGTTCTGATGGAGCAACCGTGTACGCTCCCTTCTCCGGCGAGCTCTCTGGACCCATTAAATTCTTCCACAACGGAAATGCCATCGATGACGGAGTCCAAATTAGGGGATCGGGTAAATACCTATTTTTCATTTATTTAATATATATTTGCAAATAATATATATATTTATTGTCTTGAGGTCATACAGGATGCCTTACCTTGCAGCTAGACAAGCAGTTAAGCAAGGTATGTGCTTTGAAACACTGCATCTTCTGTCAATTGACAGACAGACTTTATGTTACAATGCAAATAACTGAGTTCTGTAGAATGTCTTTGAGCTGTTCTCTTTACTGAAGCAGGAATTTCCACTTTATCCCTGTCTCCTATCTTCCCTTTTCCAACAAGCCAACAACTCCAACCACTATCTCTATTTTTTATGCCCACAGTGCCTCTGCTATTTTGGCATTTCCACTGTTGTGCTCTCAGGGGAAAGGACAAGGCAGAAAATGTTAGTATTTCAGAAACAGAGTCAGTTCAGATGGAACAATCAGTCACCTGATCACAGCATCACTGAATCATAGAATTGTCTGAGTTGGAAAGGACCTTTAAGATCACCTAGCCCAACCATCAACCTAACTGATAAAAACACCATCACAAGCCCATGTCACTCAGCACTGTGTCAACCCATCTTTTAAACACCTCCAGGGATGGGGCCTCAACCCCTTCCCTGGGCAGCCCATTCCCTGTCAAATAATAACCCTTTCCATGTCAAAATTTTTCCTAATCTCCAATCTGAACCTCCCCTGGCGCAACTTGAGGCCATTTCGTCTTGCCCTATCACCTGTGACTTAATATTTTCTTTCCTCTTGTTTTCACCAGGCTTCTGTGTAAAAATAGTCTGCATCCACCCCATCAGATACAGCGGGAGAATTTCTAAGGGGCAAATCCTGGGGCGAATGCTGCCAATGCAAAGAGTGTTTCCTGGGATCACATCTCACATCCACATCGAGAACTGCGACCACTCGGATCCGACTCCCAATCTCGAAAGGGGGAAAGGGCAGCACAGAGGGTGAAATGGGCAATGCAGTAAATTCCAAATAAATTCATCTCAGCATCCAAAAGCCGCTTGGTTTTTTTTTCTTACCTCGCCTGTCTCAGCAAAGGAAGGAAAAAGTGTGTTTTATAGAATAGAAAGAGTTACACAATAGACACAACAACATTACTGCTGATCCGACGTTACTTTGGGCCTTACGGAATATTGCAATATATACACTCCATTAATATACACTGCTTTTTTAACTACCTCTAATTGTTGCAAACACTGTATCTTTGGTTAATTGATGAACTTTACTACAAAATCTAAAGAAATCTTGTTTGCCAAGGTGAAGGCACCTGGACTGAGGAAAAGTAGAAGGGAATTTATTGAAACACTCCACAAGGCATAAAAGATGCCGTTTGGAGTTGTCAGGCCAGAACCACCAGTGTCTCTGTTGGGTGGCAGAAGAGATTCCACACAAGTCGAGTGTTGGGCTCTTTTGAGAGAATCAGGAAATTAGCAGTGACTAATTATAAGCTTTCTCAAGGACTCCAAAAAGTCAGGGAGCACGAAAACTATCTCGCCCCCTCATGTGGCAGAAGAGGTGCACTACCGTCAGCTTCCCACTGGAACCTGGACTTTTTACTGACCCTACAGATCTCCTTCGCACACCAGAGGTAAATTCTGTGCTTCATTTTGGGGGGTTTAGCTATTCTAACAAACTCTATCAGTGCATTATAGCCTTTGCAGGGCAGCTAAACCAGGAAAAGCCAATAAGAGAGGCAAAACTTGCCCTCTCGAGGACAAGGCAGAGCTCTGAAGAACTGGCAACCCAAGGGGGCAGGCAACTATCTACAGGTTCTCATCAAGTGCAATACTTCCACCGCAGTCATTAAGGATGACCTACTAATGAAGGAAAAGAGGAACTAAATGCTGCTTTACACAGGGCAGTGTTTTGACACTCCTCCCAAAGCACAATGCACATACCATAGCACAAACTTAACACTAAAAATACAAAATTCAACATTCAGAAGTTGCCTTTCAACTAAAATTAGCTTCCCACGCTACCAGTGAAGAATCAGTATTTCACACGGAAACTAATGCATCCATTTTGTTGCCATTTAGTTATAAACTCAAGTATCTTGTTAAGATCAGTTAGCAGAGTGAATGCACCAAAAAAAAAAAATCACACCAAAATTCACAAGATCAGTAAATGCAGGCCCATTTTGCTAGAAGCTTGAAGCCGGAGCAAGTTAACGTTCATGCCTTCACAGAAAAGCTGTTTTAGTAACAGGGACTGAGAAAAGGACAATATTCAAAGCATTTTAGTTTTCTCCTGAACTGTATTTCTGTATACCCCACTAGTGTTTGATAGCTCATTAATGCTGTTACGTTGTGTAGAGACACATGGAGGATTCTAGAAACTACCAACCATCTACAAGACTTGTCCATATTCCATTTTATGGTGTCAGCACATCACAAATCCTCAAGTTTGAGGTGCAAACATGAAACGACAATGATTAACTCACCAAAATCCAGCAGTTAAACCGTATTTCTACTGCCTCTCCGCAGGTCTGTTGGGTAGAAGGTCCCAGGTTGGGTTTCTAACAGGACAGAACCCTGCCTAACGGGAGGACGTGGAGCAACAGATGGATAAAAGTCTAATATCAGTAAACATATTAGATCACTTTATTATGTTTACATTTAAAGCAAACCACACATATTAAACCAAATACTGTTTAGAAATATTTCAGTCTTTTAAACAAAAGACAATTATAATCCCCCTCATTATGGAAGCAAGTGCTTGGGTAGCAGGTGCTAATAACCAGAGGGAGATGCTTCTTAACCATGCAAGAGGCAATAATGCGCTACCGAGTCCAACAGGCTTTAGATGTTATCTTAAACCCTTTAGCTTGTAACTGGGAACAAGTCTGTCCAAGACAACCCTGGTTTAACCCTGTAGCTGTTATTTTTGGAGTAGAGAAGTGTTAAGTGTGGAAGGATGGAAGCAACTGACATTTGATCTGATATGAGAAATACTAACAGCAAATCAAACGTAGACTTCTCGCTATAAATAGGAAGACAGAGCAACTACAGCGTGAAAATAATTACAGCAAAATTCGTATATGGCGCATTTCAGTTCACAGTGTGCAAAACATCAACACAAAAATACATATTCTAATTCACATCAACTCACCCTTCCTTTCCACTTTAAAGAAAACAAAGAAACGAAATAAAATCTTCATCCTCAAAAGCCAACTAATAGCCAAAAGTATTAAAAAGTCCTGAATTAAAAATTTCAGGATCACCCCCAGCAATCCTTACTCTAGAAATCGGGGCTTATTGCACAGCTCAGATACAGGCAAGATTTTTGCAGGCCATTTTCGCTCTAATGGCTCTAAATCCTTGATTCCAGATAGAAAGCAATCCAAGACAAATGTATTCCATTCGATCCTTTCTTCTCACCTGCCACATTTATGACATCCTTCTTATCTCCAACGAAAGCACGGAACAGCATTCAGACATCAGCCCAGAAGCTTTTCCTTATACTCTGGCAGTTTCCATTGTGCTTTAGCATTCACCCAAGAAAGCAATCTAGACCCAAACTTTTAAATTCATTAATTTTAACAAGGTCATTTTCCCATCCATTTAATGCATAAAATAGAAAAAAACAACACACTGTACAATGCATTCTATAGAGTTTAGCTCATATGACAAAATTATTTAAAGTGCAATTTAAAACTGGAAAGTTTTTTGAAGTATAAGCTTATTTACCAGAACATTTTAAGAAACTGTCAGGCGTTTAAGCTAGATTACGTATTTGAATAACCTGGGATAGTGTATTAATGTACAAGCTTTTACTTTTATAACATGAACATTTTGAAAAATACCGGTATAAAATATCATGACAAATAACACGGTTTTCCTGAACTCCAAGCTGTATTCAGCTTCCCTTAAAGTTGGATTTGCCAAAGGAAAAACATTTCCCTAGTCCTCTTCTGACTAGGCTGGAAAGACTGCACAAAGACAGGAAAAATAAATTATTTAACGTGAGTAGAACATTTCAACTGAAGCTCAGAAAAGCCCAAGTTCACCGGAGTTTGAAGCACCTGTAAACCATAGACATACTTGCAGAAGTGTTAAGTACACTCATCTATCTTCACTATACCAGTAACATTCTAGTTTTGCTGTTACACTACTAGAGGTTTTCAAGGTACAGAAGCTCAAATCTGGAAATAAGTTTCCATATTTCATTTCTGAATTCTTTACTTGCATAGAAAGCAACGCCCTGATTCTACCAGTTTATCCACTAACATAGAGAATTTACCACGTTGGCATCATATCGGGAAACCACAGTCTTCCAAGGTGTTTGGAGACTTCCAAATGCAGTCGATCTAAACTATAATCGTTATCTGGAATCAGCACCTCCTCCATTATCGACAGCTGGGTAAGCCTGCCCCCACACATCTTTACAAATTCAATAAAACCTCTGCAAGTTACTTCGCATTCACCAAGTCCCATTGCTGTTAAGTTCTTACAGCGCTCAGCAATCCGAATCAGTTCATCGTCCAAAGGCTGAAGTCCATTAGCACACACAACCAACTCAATTAACCTCGGGCAATTCAGGCCAATACGACCCAACATTGCTTTGCTGACTGCCCGACCAAAGTAAAGGTGCGTAACAGGGGTTTCCTCTCTGAAGAAAGCATCAAATTCTTCTTCATATAAGAAGAAATACATCACAATGTTGACTTTGGGGGAGTGTTTAAGAAGAGCATCCCAGCTTTGCTTTTTAATAGTGTGAAATTCGACTTGTCCAGGATTTTCACTCACAACGTCTATGCGAAGGTGTTCAAGATCAACATGTTTTTCACTTGAAAGAGCCAGCAGCAGTTCATCGCTTAATATGTAGTAGTTCAAAGCCAGCTCCTTAAGTCCATGACACTGGTCAGCAACACAAAGAATTCCTGAGGAACAAAAAAAAAAACGCTCTGTAAAATGAAAAGTGATTATAAGCACAGCCGTTTGCTGAAAAGCTCAAGCAAGCACTAATTCTACTGGCTTGATTATTCACGTCTACATCCAAAACCCTATGAAATACAAATTTCTAGATACCCACATCCTTTTATGGGGTTTTTGGCCATAAACACTTATCAGTAAAAGCACCGAGTCTAACTAGTCGTATTCATCTTGGATCTGCATAACTTTCTTCCTCTTTGCCCTTTCCTATGCAGAATTTCCTCAGCTTTGAAGAGGCAACTGAAATTAGGTGAGATCCAGCTGAAGCTGCCACCGTTGCCTTAATACTCCTTCCTTCAGCATTTGTCTAAGCATTCTATTTAAATGACCGCCAGTAGCCCAATTTAAAAGCTATGCTGAAACAGACACTTGCCTGAATTAAGACATAAACAACATAACTGCTCTTAATCTGTTGGACTAAAAATACACAGATTAAATCACCTTTTGTAGACTCTGGATACGAACATAGGAAAGAGACCAGACCAGGATTTCCCTTCCCTAGAACCAGAATTTCAAGAGAAAGGTGAGCGAGAAGGGACCCAAAAGCTCTCAGGACTTTCTGGCAAGCCTGTGTTTTGTAGGGAGTGAGCACTTCAACAACCAATGCTAAAATGAGCAAGTCTGTGCTACCACATCTGGACACGCGAGGGCACTACAGGAACTGAAAGAGTTCTAACATTGCTAGGTTTTTGAAATTTGTATAGACTCCATGCTGTTTTTTTTAAATATAACTTTGGAGTACTAACACTTTTGCTCAGTAAGTTACACCCCCAGCACCTTGCAAAACAGTTAGACAACTGCTTTCGTCTCCTTTATTCCACCAACCAGTAGCTGATTCATAGTTTGAGGATTTTGAATGCTTTTTCCCCAAAGAATGCCAGTTAGTTCAGTTTACGGAGTTGCACACGTTGAGCAGCAAACATTTGGTTACCCTTACACAGAACTGACAATGAACATCAACTCCTTGGAACATGTGTTAAAGGCTCGCACTAATTTTGGAGGCTTTTCCTCCCCAAGCCCATCAGAGGCACTAAAGCAGACGGGAAGAAGAACCAAAATAAATCCCCAGGATTCTAGAAGATGCAGTCAAGAGAGAAGCACCTCCATCTTCACTAATCCAACTCATTCAGTAACACAAGGACACCATTCTTATTCCTCTTCCAACTGTCCCAAGCCAAGACTAGGTCAATAAAAAGCCTCTGTTAAGAGCCTCAGAAGCGCACTAGAAGTTTTATGAATAAGTTGTTTCAAATTAAGTCCTGCCTATTGTTTTATGATACTTTACTACTCCTTTTTTCATATATATTCGCTACTTACCAGCAGGTGATACATGAGGACAGCTGCTCATTTTCAGCAGTTTTAGAGTATCACTGTTGTTAGCAACGAGAACCTTCAAGGAAGGATCATCGAGTGGTGTGTCATCTATCTTGATTGATGATAAAGACTTGGAGTTTACAAAAACTACTGTCAGTGCTGAAGTGAAATGAGCCTGTTTGGAGAAATCGAATGAGGGAGGTGAAAAAAAATAAATCAATCCTATGAAAAGACAGGCAGAACTTCAACATCTGAACCTCAGGATTTGCATGCACAGAGAATACAAAAACAATCAATTCTTAGGCATCCCCTTTTTCATGTAACAAAAATGGCTTATTTGAACAGGAACATAGGAAATCTTTGTTTAAAAACAGGCTGCTGCACGTGAAAAAAGTTAACTTTACACTCAGTAGTTAACTCATCTGCTCCGATTTATCTTTTCAGCGTAATAAAATAGGGACAAATGGATATAGTGGTAAGTCTGAAATATCTAGAATTTATATGTAGGAAAAAAGGAAACAGCATTTATTTCATTTTCCAGAAAGTAACTCTGCTTTGACCTACAGCCAAAGGGAAAAAATCTCCCAATATTTTAACAATATATTGCAGCGTGTGATCACTGTATCTTTTAATCTATAAATAAGGAAACTCAAGCCTTCTAAGTGATTCCCCATTTCTACACCACAAAGTACCAACACTACTGAATTTAATTGATGGAATCAATGTTGAACTATTTTCCTAATACTAACAGATGCCACAAATTAAAGAAGATATGCCAATAAATACAGACCATTTCATAAAAATTACTATCAGCTGAATAACAATACAATAAGAAAGCTAGAAGAATTAAAGAGTGAACTAGTTTGTAGTTACACTCTAGTTACAGTTTGTAGAACCTTACCTTAGAGACATTCATGAAGCTTGGTTTCGCTGTAGAAATCAAACCCAGCGTCTTGATAGAACAGTTCACCAACTGAGAAAGGATGTTGCAGGCTGCTTCTGCTGACTCAGTACTGCTATCAACCTATAAAAGCAATTTAAAAATCATCAAGTCATTCTTTATTATTATTTAGAGAACAGCATCATGAATAGCCAAGACTGCACGGTCCACACTCACTCAGCTGTGCTGCATCACACTACATTTACCACAAGGACCAAATGCAACATTAATTAGAAATTTCAAGACAGGAGTTCAGGGAAGCTACTATTAGAAAATCCTCCTGAGTATGACTGCTGGGTGTTTCCAGTGTGAACAGAGAGCTCAGATCTAAGCCTTTTGTTCAAATGACCTCATACCTTCTTAAACAACTGCAATTAGTGTTGATGTTATGATGGTCAGTGGTATGTATGCACCTTTTTTAAATGCCAATTCTAAACTCTTAGAGCAAGGACACCACCTTTGCATGTTGAATAACGACTGATTCTCAATTCATCTATAAACCTGATGACTGACTTTGGACAAATCACTATTTCATCTCCTCTTCCTCCTTGGTAGTAGTAGAGATAGAAGAATTGCTGAAAAAGCACAGAAGTTGCATTAAGACATTATAATGCCAATTCATTCTCATGTTATATGAAGTGCAGAAATTACAGGTATTTAATAACTGATTATCCATGAACTGCTGTGCAAGCTTCTGGTTTTCACCCTAGCGTTAGTATCAATCCTTTCTTGTGCTTTTCCTTCACAGCTTAGAACCATGAGCTCCTGTAAAGAGAAGCATCTGCCAAAAGTAAACAAAGCACCTCTAACTCCCACTATGATCTCCTGAGATAAACAGTGAACTGTACCAAGCATTAAAATGAAAAATGCCCGAATTCATACAGTCTTGAGCCTATAAACATAGGCTGCATTTACATCAAGTATACTGTTATTTAATTATGTCCTTACATGTCAATCAGCTGAAAACACAGGCACAGAATCTTTCTCCCTTACACATACTGTTTCAAAGCAGGGTTCTTAAATTTCAAGACGTTCTTCACCGTATAGTTCCATTTTGCAAGTAAATTACACATACAACACAGATTTATTTCCTCAAATGCTTCCACGTGTAAGAAATTTATCTGCACAATAATTTTCCAAGTACTCAGACTGCCACTAATGTTGATTCACAAAAACTACATATTTTGTATATTCTGAAAACACATCTTCAGCCCTGTACCGCATGACATTATCTCCTCCTTTACTGACAGAGAAGCTGCATCCGTCACATCCAGTAACGTGACAAAACAAGCCTCCATTCATCCAAGACTTACCTTGAAGCTGACGTACTGCAGATGATCAGCGTGCCTCTTGATAATCTGCTGAATGAGATCAGGATGTGTAGACTTTAAATAAGAAGTGGCTGGCTGGCTAAGCTCAAATTCAAATCTCCTCCAGAGATCTGGGATGTGAAAAATTTCATTCCACCTTCGACAAACAGAAGATGCCCTGGCTCGATCTACTAAAGGTAGAAATTGAAAAATGCGCAGAATGACATGGTGCGGGAGGCTTCCCCAGTCTATCGAGGTGTGCAAGTCAGATTCACCAAACACCGAGCCGTATAAACAAGTTTTCTGTTTTTTGTTTTTCTGTGACGTTTGAGGAGCTTCATTTTCAACCGCAACTTTCTGCCTAGCTCTCTTCATCGTGAAAGTTCCAGGTACTGGCACGATCCGATGTATCCAAACCGCGCCGCTTCCTGAAAGGTCTCACGCACAGTAGGGCTCTGAAAAAAGGTACGCCCATATGTCAATACCCAGAATTGGTCCATTGTCAAGGACTTTCTTTCTCGATACCTTTCATTTTTTATAACTTGATTTGAAGCTGGAGAATTTGCATTTGTTAATTTACCAAGTATAGTTTCATGTGTAAGTACTTCACAGTATATCAGGCACTTTGTAAAAAAAAGAAGTATTTAACAGCGATTTAGTTTAGCAGTACTATTTATCTTTACATTTAAACTCAGTAGACAAGCTACAGGATCTAAGAATGATTTCTAGAAGAATTTTATCAGCTACAGAACCCAATTCATAAACTCCCTTTTTAAACAACAATGAACTTGGAGCAGATGTATTCAGAAGAGATAGATTCAAAAACTTCCACCTCCCTCCCGCTTTGCTTTGTTGGTTTTTTTTTGTTTTGGGCTGTTTCTTTTAAATCATGCCAGGCAGAGGAAAATGTTTGTACAACTAACAACAAAAACCAGAGGCCAGTTATCAAATTAGGGCCAAGCAAGTGAGGCTCACATGCTGTTTTTCAGCAGAAAAAAAGGACCCCAGAATACAGCAAACCGCATGAACCTACTTCACCAAAGAACTTTTGCCACATGAGGCAGAAAAAAAGCAGAATAAGGAAAAGCTCTGCTTTCACATGCTGAAGCAGAGTGATCGACTGAAGTCTATTCTGTTATTCAGTCAATTCTCAACAACTGTCTTAACCACTTCAAATGCTACTTCATTCGGCCGTGGGATGAGGCCCCTTCTCCAATGTCCTATTAATTAGACGATCAGCCAGACCTCATCTCTTCCCAACCAGCCTGAAGCTAACATTTGCAAAGCAACCATGCATTCTTCAACAACAGAAAGAATATGTTATCTGTTATTACTGAACAATCTTCCATGACAACCTTCACAGCATGCTTTTTCTGGACTTAAAATTTTCCATAGTATCGTCAGGGGCCAGGGGGGTGGAGACAAACCAAAAATCCGGAAAAAACTGCGAAAATACAGACTATCCTATCAAAAACTTCTCTGGCATTTTCCCCAACTTATAAAAAAGAATCTTCATGGCTGATGATGTGCCTGACACACAAGTGTAACTCCATTTTTCTGAAAAGAAAGGATGTGCACTCCTTGAGAACTGGAAAGAACCCAGCCAAGTAGCGAAGAGCTTTCATATTACCAGCTTCACTACTGTTTGTCCTGACAAATCATCTCAACCACCAAGGAATTTATTCTAGCAGTCTTCAGAAGCCTTCACTTCACTTAGTCTCTTTAAAGTTCCATTTCTGATAGCGATAGGTGACACATGCAGAAGGTTAAGCTAGTGACACTCCTTAAATTCTATTTAATAATGTTTTTGTTCCCGGAATAGATACACGTGCCTTGCATTAACGAGCAAAGGCAGCAAGTCCAAGAGAATGAAGAATGATACTGTTTTGTTTTGGAGTGTATCTCTGAACAATACATTGTGCTATGAATGCAATGAAGATGTAAGCTCAGCATGAATAAACATTTTGCTACTAAATAATTTTATCAAATTATCATCTACACCACGTTTTATGGTTATAAGTTTTGCCTTCTGAGTGCTTTAAGTCACACAATGAATGGGCATTCCAAAGCATTATGTGTGGATGTAGTAATTAACCATTGCATAACTCTCTCTTCCAGCTTCTCACGGTGTTGCTAAATTTAGCTTGAGTTCAGCTTTTTTTTTTCCCTCCTCCCTCCTTGGGAGAAATTACAAATTTAGCTGTTTCCTAAAACTAAAGTCCAGAACAAAAAAATGAAATTAAACAAATGCTGTTGTCTGGGAAGCTTCTCTATGTTTTTGCTCTTCTCATGCAAATCTGTAACATCCTAGTAAAATCTAAGTTTCTGGAAAAAAAAAAAAAAGAAAAAAAAGAAGGACATTTTCACTTTATCTGAAACTTAGTTGAGCTTCATGGGTGCTGTTTTGGCTCCCACCAAGAAGTTTTGGCATCTGAGAACTACCAGAAAGGATACCATTCCCCTAAACCACAGGCCAGCCTACTGACCAGATGCACCATATCCGGCCCAGACGTATGAAGACATGTGACACGGTACTCATGGGGTATATGTATCCAAGATCACACCGATGGAACGTGGCTGTAACTTGTTCTTGCTGCTACATCCCTTTAAAACGAGTATCTCTAGAATTTTTAGTATTCTGCATTGCAGTACTTTAGCAGAACTACATTATATTACTCAATGCGGGATGCAAAGCCAGAAAAAGGTTCCATTGGTTATATATCACAATTTTTTTACCAAGCATGAAGTCTTAATATTAACTACGAAAACATGAATGTTTATTTTGTTCTGAATCATTAAACTGTGCAAGATTTATATTTTAAAACACAACTGAAGTTAACTACATCACAGTTCCATGTGATATAATCTAGGCAGTATTCAACAAGAGGTTTACATGCACACATACCTCCAAAGAATGTGGAAGTTCCTGTCAAGTTACCAGCACCTTTTTGGTATCTGAACATCCATCCCACTGTTGAGTCATCCTGTATGTGTGCATGGATTCCTTAACCAGAAGGCAGAGATGGGTCCCAGAAGATGAACTGACCTGTGAAGCCACCGACCAAAGAAAAACTGTTCTGCAATGTCTAGGTGACCCACTGGAGGGACTAAACCCAGTTTTGGAACAAAGACTCAGATGCATAGTACACATCCCCCTGCAGGGCTGATGTGGAAGTAGAACAACAGAATGTGGCAATTAGTTTTACCAAATGTTACCTGAAAACTAGTGTTTAACTAATGGGAAGGTGTCATTGTTGGCACAAATCTAGTTATTGCTCTATCTACAGTTTTAGTCACATCATTTCTTTTATGCAACACAAATACACCTCTGGATTCTTGAATATGAACTAAAGGAATTACAAACCTGCAGCTTACTTTATACCAAAACCACACAAATCAAAATAGTTATACTTAAAGATACGACTTCTGGTATTTTAAAATTTAAGGACTCTTGGCTTTAAACATTACTCACTTTTATTCCAAAAAGCATGTTCACTACATCATGATAACCTTGATAGTAAACACACTGTTTTGGCTAAATTAAACTCTATCTGGAAAAAAAAGATACCAATGATGTACGCATATGCTTCCATATACCAATACAAAAAAGCTACCCTGTACCTTAGCATGAAAAGTATCTTGGTCTGCTCTAAGAAAGCATACGCAAACCCTCCAAATTCAGTTACCCATTTTATATTGTTTGAAGATAGTTTAATGAAAGCTACAGGAAGAGCAACACACATCTTACTAAGTCATGATAGATTTGAAATGAAGAAGTAGATTAGAAATGGAAGTTTTCAAACTATTGTGTTCAGCCAGTAATAACATCTTTAGAAACCTTCTAATGCTGAAATATTTTTTTTTTTCTTTAGAAGATGGGAGACATGAGGCTTTAGATTCTCCCTGGTCATATTATCACCTTTTGAAAAACATCCCAGCTTTATAGCTGTGAAGTCTAACACAGATGTAGTACATGTGTTAATTAGGAATGCAACAAGAGAAGCAGCCCCTATCTCCTAAACAAAATCAAACTCACGTACTGAAATCTGTGCAAGTAATGCTGTTGCTCAGCTCACACATCGGAAAATTTAAAATCTGCATAGCCATGCTTGTTTATAATTAGAAAGTTGATACACATTAGTCACTGTTCACAGATGGCATCTGAAGAAGGTTGTAATTTATGGTGGCCTTGTATTGCACAAACAGTCTACAAGTATTACATGGTCTCCTGTGAAGCGAGCAGAGCGTCCCTTTGCTAACTCTGCACAGCATCAAAAATTCATTTGCAAGAGTGTTGTCAGTTTCTAACTTGTAAAAGGCAGGTTTATAAATAAAATTCATTTGCAAAAGTGCTGTCGGTTTCTCATACATAAAAGGTAGGTTTATAATGACACATGTAAACAGAAAACATGAATAACATTATAATTGAGAGCACAAGACACCGAGATGCAATTTAAAGATTCAAGACAGAAGTGTATTAAGTGTAAGTTTATAAATGGCATGACATATTTTGAAGCAGCTTTCTTACCTAAAGAACGCTTCCAAGTTACAATAGGCAATAAATGAGTGAACTGAGGCAGCTGCAGCCATGGAGCATTCACAAGCATCTGTCTGCTTTCCCCTCCTGTCCAGATAAAATGCCACAAAAACTTTTATTAGTTTTGGAAAAAAATAATCCTTGCACTATATCCCACGCAAAAATGATAGGAAAAAACGTTGACACCAATTTATACATTTTCTTGCTTTAGTAAAGGAGCTTGAGGGCATCATGGTAACACAAGGTAGCTTATTCCACAATGCAAACACTGTGTCATTGCTAGAAACGTGAGGTCAGATCAAGTATAAAACCGATGGGAGACAAGTATTGCAGCTATATTTACATTGCACTGGCCAACAGTACAATTTAAACAGTAACTTATTCAATATTTGCATTACCATTAGTAGTGAAGTTTGGTTAACCACGCTGTCTATAACTACTAATGTGACCTAAGAGTCATGGAAAACATAGGGGGGGGAAAAAAAATCCAGAACGTTTTTTCCTGCCTTCTCCCCTTCATTGGCAAGGCTGGCTACCGGCCTAGGGAACTACGTGACAGATGATGAAAACACAGAAGCCACATGGCACAGCTTCCTACCACCAAACGTGAGCAGCCCTACGTCCCCACCCAGCACAGCCCTGGGTACAGTGTCACATGGCAGGGAGCAAGACAAGAGCGGCTCCACCAACAACAAACCTCCCAGCCTGCAGCCTCCTCCCAGTTTATGAGCTCCCAGAAAGCTGGCGGGTTGGTATCACCAACCACCACATCACGAGGACTTCCATTCAAAGTCCCCTACCTCCCTCCACACTATTTCATTTTAATACTATTTTACAGGTAAGTTTGTGTTTCAGTGTCTCACATCGTAAGTAATCATTCAAAGTTTCACCCCCAAGAACGTTACTAAGTTTGCTTTTATAAAAAACACATCAAATAACCGAAATCTTCCTGGTGATAAACCTTACGTGCCTATCGTGGGGGCTGGGAGTAAACTGCTGCTCTAAACTCAGGATTTTCAGCGTTCTTCCCAACACTTCTCAGAGCGGCTGCAAGCAAAATAACTGTTAATAGTAAAATAACATCTGAAAATTAAGACAAGGACAGTAATATCCTTTTATAGTAAGAAATGTATCAAATATAGTGTTATTAAGCTGCTGATAAAGACTGGCTACAGCGTTCAGCAGGCATCTGGATTTGGGCTGGTTACTGTAAGAGCTGAATGCTCTAACTCCAGACTGAGGAAGCGAGCTTTTCTTTCATAGACCTGTCCCAGAACCCCTCACTGCAGAAGGAAGTTTATACTTTTACACTGCAGATAAAAGTAGCAAAATTTTAGATACTACATTAAAAAAATAAAAAGTTAAAGCTCTTGTTAACAAAAAAAATAGATCAGGTGTACAGTCTTAAGATGATTCCTGTAAGTATCCAAGGCCACAAGAACCATCCAAAGCCACTTCAACCACGTCAGCACATGTAAGCAGACATGTTTATAATGAAAACTAACTAATTATCAGAGATGCAATCAAATACAAGCTTGTTATGTAAGTAACAGTGAATTGTTAGTCTAAGGTAGAGTTAGCCAAATTATTATCAAAAATAAACAGCAGCAGTCATTGAAATGAAACACTCCGGTAATTAACGGGGTTTAACAAACCTATTCATATTCTCATTTGCGTAGGGCAAAGTATCAAATATTAATGCAGCACCTTACACAGATGTTTTCCTCTATAAACTCTACGCCCTCAGTGTTCTGCAATCAAGTATTTTGCACAGCTGCATGTTCTCCTACTCAAACTCAAATCCACAAAACCCATCAGGGATCCAGAAAAATTCAAGCTAAAGAACAGTTTCTGCAGCTTATCCTGGTAACAGAACCGTAAACTTCTGCTAAAATCAAGATGCTGAAATCTCTCCCGTGTCATGGGGTCTTGGCCAAGGGCTGTGAGAAATGCTCAGCAGTGGCTCAGTTAAAGACAGCAGCTGTTCACTGCTTCCTATGCTACAGAGTCCATTGCAAAAAACAGGTTTTATTACTACAACCCAACATATCACAGACTCAAGCCACAAAGAAACCAACTGCTTCCTCCGATTTGTAGACTCCCCTTTCAGTGCTCAACACCAGGACTCTGCAGGAACTAATAAAGTACCATAACCCCAGGTTTCTAACAGATACAGTAAAAAAAACAAAACAAAAACACCCAAAAAAACCCAAATCCAGCAGAAATGAAGTTCCTGAGAAATAAAAAAAACCCTTTCAAATAACTAAACTTGGAAATCCACTGAGATAAAGCAGGTATCGTGATAATTAAGCTTTAACTTTCTAACGCTTGGAAATTAACGTGTATGGATCTGCCTTTAGCAGCTGAAACACTTGTCACATTAATCACGGTGTCTTGAAAAACTAAAATAAATTTAAAAAATAGACGTTTCAGTGGTAATATCAAGGTCACCCGCTCACAACGTAAAGGAATTCAGAGTCCGTCCGGGGAAGGAGCGCAGCTGAAAGGCAGTGCTGGAAAGCTGCTGGAACCGCCCGTGCAGCCTCAAATGCGATCACTGAGCGTGTTTTAAAATATAGATCAAAAATGCATTTTAAACTTAAGTCTCAGAAAAATCTAGGGCATGATGAGCTCCAAGATGAAGCTCTTCCTTCACTTAAGACACAATGATCTTTTAATGGGTGGCATTTTTGCTTCTGAATAGGATTATTATCATTTTTTTTTTTTTTAAAGCAATCCTTGTTTTCCTCTTAACCGACCCTCGTTCTCAAGGGATTTACCACATATTTAATATGTTCACAACAAAACCTCAGAGACCTAAAAATAACAGCATTCAGCTGCACATCTTAATGCTTGCACTAGTTTTAACTGAAGAAATATAAACGCACTGCCACTTTCAGTGTTAAGTTAGGCGGCAAAACTCAGCTACTCGTGTTCTACTGATGCATTGTTTTCAGAAGAGAGCCACCCCCACTTGAACAGCTTTCAGACCACGAACAACACCCCAAGACTTCATTTGTTTTACCACATGACATATCTGAAGAGTTCTCTTGAGGGCTTACCCAAACATCACACGGCAGGGGAAGGAAAAAAAAAAAAAAGCAGCATTCGCTCTACAGGTTTTCTAGAAACGTTTCGACCCGACTTTCACGCCATTCAAGCTTTTCACAATGGAAAAAAAACCCACCCCTTCCTTTCCAGCCTGCGGCCCGGAGCATCCCCAGCACCCCGCTCCCGAGGTCGGACGCCTCCCCCGCCGAGTCAACCCCCCGGTCGTTCTGCCGGCGTGGGGGAAGGCAGGCGACCTTCGAGAGGGTACGACCCTTTTATATGTTACATCAAACCCTTCCTGCACTGTTTTACCTCAGCGCAAGGCGGCTGGGAGCGAAGGCAGCCCGGGGCAGGGCATTACCTTTCCCGACAGCGTCCTCCTCAGCTCTCCCCGAGGGGAGGGAGCGCGGCCGGGCCCCTGACCGGTCACCGCCCCTCAGGCCGAGGACGCGGGCTGACGAACCCCACACGTACGCGAGAGCCCTGCCGAGGTCAGGCCTCCTCACGGCTCAGGGGGAATTAAGAGTCTCCGGGAGCGGCGAGCGTCTGCCCTCCCAGCCCGACCCCGCACCGCCCTCCCCAGGACTCCGCGGCCTCTTCCCCCCTCAGCCTCCGCGCAGGAAGGTGCTCGCCCCCCCGCAACCGCTCACCGCCGCCCGGGCGCGGCTCCCTCGCAGTGGCAGGGCCGAGGCCAGCCGCAGAGCAGGGGGAGGGAGGCACCGCCAAGAGCCCCNTAAGGAGGGAAGCTGCCCCTGGTCCCCAGCCCGCCTGGCTTCACCTTTCCTTCCGCAGAGCTGCAGGGACGGCTCCTCTTCCTGACCAGGCCTCCTGAGGCCCTCACTGCAAGGCTCCCGCTCATTTTCTGTCACGAAGTACCTGTCACCCCATATCTGCCTTGAGAGGGGGCAGCCCCGTGTCACAGATGGCAATATATGACACGGTTATGATTTAGCACCGATTCAAAAATCGATTAGTGATTTGAAGTTGAAATCTTAGCAGCACTTAATCATTAACTGGCTTAGAGGTTTACAAAGCCAGTGAACAAAATAGTCGAACAGCAACTTGATTACTGACTCGAAGATGGCAAGATTCACCCTGACTTGATATAAGGGGTTAAAAATACAAGGGAGCAAAAAAACCAGATCTCTAATGCATTTACATATGAATGAAGCATGTAAGTGCACACACATACATGCAGGTCTCTGCTAGGATCAAGAATTTCTTAATAACAGGTGACTTTAAGAGCCAAAAGGTACCACTTTGAAATCCTGTACATGCATGGTCGGACAGAAGAACATCCATAAAGCTAATGTGCATGTCACAAACGTACAGGTAAAGAGGTGGATGGAAGAGAGGCTTAGCCTATAGTCAAAATTGCCCTGTCTTGAATTTAGGGTAAATAATGACAGAGCATGGGTGTTCCTCAGTGGGCAGTAGTTGAGGCTGGAGAAGGATTTTCTGACCCTGGCCTCAAGACGTCAGCCCAAGCGGCGTCCCAGCTCAGGAGACATACTGGCTACAGCCTGCAGTGATCCAGAAGAGCTCAAAGGGTCTTTACTAGAATCATTACTTATAGGATCAAAGGTTTTCATCAGGTACTTTTCCACTCCAGCCCAGCTCAGACAATGGAATATTCCAGTACTTCCCACTGGTTACACAAGCCCAGAACTTGGTAGGTCTTGGGATCCTGGTATCCCCTTCCTCTGTGGCCACAATGCATACATTGTCACGCGTGATCCATTGTATTAGTTTCAAACTGTAGGAGCCACGGGGACCAGGCATATTGTTGTGTTCTGGTCCGTTGCTCTCCACCTTTTCTTTCTTCCATGGTAGACCATTATCTTATGTTCTGGTGCATTGTATCATTAGGTGGCCCAGGTTGGGAGGGAAATCATGCCAAGTACCAAGTGGCCTGAAGGGGTTGCACCACCACACCCTGGCCTTTGGAAACTGCCTTGTGAGCGTCTTCAGGAGGCCATTTCCTCCAGGCACAACTGCCCCTTGTCCCTCCCACTGAAGCAGCCTTGGTATCACAGCGTAGGAGCTCCATCCTTTGGGCCTGGAGCCTCAGAACAGATGCAGGAGCAATGTCCTCTCTGCAGCCTTGAGTGTCTGCCCCCCAAGTGAAGTTTTAGCCAGCCTGGGCAGGTCAGTCCCCAGCTGAATGCTTACACATCCAGAGGTGGTGGAGTACAAGAAGCTTTTACTGATTTTTAGCCCAAAAGGGCCCCTTTCTGAACAAGGCTTTCCTTACCTGCCTCTTCAAATCCCCCTGCCAGGGACAGATTGCTGGGTTGTGTGTCCAACCCAGAGATGCCAAAAGTACATCTCTCATTTACTAAAGCATAATTTGAAAAAACTGCAGATTTTGTCTCGGCAGACCTACTGCATAACAGCTCAGAACTACAATCATAACGAAACACTGACTGGTGATACCTAAACAATTCAGGTTTTATTTCCAACTGCTGCAAAACGTTTGCAACCACAGATCTCCTGGCTCTTGCAGGTAGCAATAATTAACCCATAACAAGCCTTTAGAGCAGCTTTTTATGAAGAGATAATACTAAGCATGTGAAGGATTTCAGTTGTCAATTATATCTGCCCTATATAAAAGCAAAGCTGGCAAAATACAGCTGAGTATTTGCATGACATCAAAATACAATTTCTTCACAGTTTCTTCACTCAGATCTGAAAAAAACTAAAACAATGAGCACGTAGAGGGGCTAATGAAACAAACTGAAAGGAGTATTTGTCATTCAGTGACTGTGACATCCTCAAAGTACACAATTTCTTCAAACAGAATGATGAAACACACTGCCCATTTAAAAATAAACACTCCTTACCTATGCGGTTCTTGGCTGTTTGATTCAGATCCTAAAGGAAACAGGAGATAAAGTTCCAGCTAATTTTTTTTGCAAAGTTTTTTTTTTTCCTGCTATATATTTTTAAACTGATTTTTCAGTAGGTTCTGCTACAAAAAGCATCTTTAATTTAGGAATTACTATCTGTGGACAGTAATAGAGGGTAGACTGCAAACAGAGATGAATGGAGATTTGCAGCTAGTATTTAATCCACCAGTCACAGTTCTTTGGTGCATTGCCAATAACCTTTGGGCTGCTGTAGAGCGACAGGTTCAAATGTATTTTAGAAAGAGTCATGTAGACTAATTTGTGAGGCTTTCTGTATAGAAGAGTTTCCTCTTTTGACCTAGTCTAGCACAGGAATATTGTTTACCTAAGAAATGCAGAATAGAAAAATTCTATGCATTTTATAGCTATACTCATTATTGCTCTAAATTGCTTGCAGGTATGTACAAACAATAACAAAATCAGCTGGGGCTTTGTCAGTACTGGAATAAGCATAAAGACAGGCACACACGTGGAGCTTCTGTCTTCTACTCACCTTCCAGGCATCAAGGTGCCTGTCATAGAGCTGCCTCTTGTGTCTCCAGATCCTTCACCTCATACACAAGATGCAGAGAGCTGAAAGCAAACAGCACTGCTGGATCTATGCCCTCCTTATCTAGTTAATTAGTATAAGAAAGCTTTTCCTGAAATTAAAAGTTTCCTGAGACCAAAGAATGAACATGTGTCAATTCAGAATCAGTACGCCATGCACTTGAAAGATTTACAAGAGCTGTGTGAAAAGTTAAAGACAAGTCTCTTGAGATTATTGGCCATTTCTTAACTAGTTTTTAACAGAAGGACTCCAGGACAGGAGAGAGTTGGGGGGAGGGGGGGCAAAATGAAGAAAATAAAGTCAAGGATGTTTGTTGTCAGACCAAGCAGGAAACCATGCAGTATATTGTGCTCTGCAACAGTAGCTCATAGAGATAGTTCTCACAAAAATAAATCACTACCAGCTTTTTTTTTGATACGCTAACTTCAGCATAACTGAATTTCATAGCAGGACTTCTACATTTTAATCCAAGCCCTGCTTCATTTTCATCACGACCATGATTCTGACAAATCAAAGGACCCTCACGGGTGCGCGCTTGCTCTCTTGAACTCTTGGAGCGTAACGTTGCAGGGCTTCTGATGAAGTTTTGTGCCGGCATCATGATTGCCGTGCTTTATGGTACTCGGAGTCACTCTCACTTTTCTCTGAAAACAATTGCATTTGTATCAATGTGCTAAGCCAAAGAAGTACCATGTTTTAGCTCCTCTTTTAAAAGCTTATTTTGAGAAAGAACCATCTATTTCACAAACAGTACTGAAAACACAGCCACCTACTGTCAGTCTTAATTTAAAACCCAAATACTTCGTGATCAAACACTGCAGTTCCAACAATTTAAACTTAACTGAGCGGACAGGAGCAGCAAATGACGATGGTGCCCGGAAAGTAGGTTAGTGTGTCATGTTTGCTGGAGGCTTTGTGAGCTGCTCTGCTAGACACCAGCTGCTGCACAGGCAGGCAACAAGAAACAACCTGTCTTAGGAACAGAAAGTGCCCAGGTTCTTTTGTAAAAGTTTCCATAACCCACACTGAATCTGAAAAAAAAAAAAAAAAACAGTGAAAATAGTAACTTATTAATATGCTTGTTTACAAATGCATTCCTTTATAAGAAAGAGTTAAAACATGGGTTTAGATGGAGAAATCTTTATTTATAGGTGATATTAAGCTTTAGGAAATGCAATAGCAATCTAATATCTCTCCAGAAATAAACATGAATCACTAAAGGGAGGAACTCAAAGTATGTTGCAATTCTATCCTTCTGTTTGATGGTAGGAATATTCAAGATGGTGTATAACAATGGGACATATATATGCTAGATGTAAGTCTTTCAGACAAAACTGATAATAGGAACAGTTAACAGTGCCCATTAAGCTGCAGAACAAGTCTAAGAAAATTGTTGATACAAATACTGTTTGTACTTTCTGTGGAAAGAGCCACCACAAAGGCATATTAATAGCTTTTAACTTGCCTGAAAATAAGTTATATAGAGCAGAGATACTCTATTCCTTACTATAGGCATGCTATTAAAATCCCATTAGACCAATGTATTTTAATTTCTAAACTTAAAAAAAAAATAAAAAAATAAAATTGTGTCATCTCTAGCTAGCAGAGAACAAGTTTTGAGTCAGGGCATCACAAGGACTGGTTGGGAGCCAGGGGGACACTGCAGTCAGCTGGGCAGGGACCTCACCAACCAGTTCAGCAGGGCAAGTCCAGAGCTTCAACCACGAGTCCATCAGGCAAATCCTTGGTGAGGAGGCAGGTCCAAGATCAGGGTCCCTGGCCAGGCACAGGGGTACCAGCAGCTGCAGCATCCTCCAGCCTTGTTCAGGGGGGGAATTGAAGGGCCAGGACTGAGCTTAAATGGGCACCTGTGGCCCTGGGACACGGGTGTGGGTGAGGCTGCTCAGGGCCGTTAATGCCAATTAGGGTATTAGTGTATTAGCACCCTGACACTTTCGATAGGCAACCCTGCCCACTAATCTATAAAACACAGGTTTTATGGATTCTTTGATTATCTGAGCAGTGTTATAAATAAATTACCGGCTAATTCAACCCCTGTTTGCTGGTGTTGCTATATAGATTGTCGTTTTGGGGGAAAAGAAAGAAAAAAAAAAAAAAGGAGATTCTCTCACTCAGATTTTTTATGTCATTAGCTATTTGGTAAACACCGCAGCGTGGCTCACTTAGTTTTATAGCTAGTAAATATTCAGACTGGCAAAACCCACAGAGGCTGCAGAATCCTCCCTGAAAGATTTCAGAGCAGGCAAGAAAAATTCTGTTTGAGGATGGGATGGTCTAGCTAGATAAAACTCCCCTTCAGAGCAGAGGAAAGGATTCAGTCACCACTTAAATTCCCCTTCAGTTTCAGGCATTCATGCTCTCTTTACGTCTGTATCTCCCTTTTCTGCTACTGGGAAGTGCCCATTTTTTTCACAGATTTGAGCAAATCTGTTCACCCACTTGGCAGGAGGAGGAAGTGGGTTTGTTGCAGTTCCTCTGCCAGGAAGGAAAACTATAACAATGATAAAGGTTATAAAAGAGATTTTGATCACCCTCTTTGGGATTTTTTCTGCGGCATCTAGGATTCATGCATACATAAAATAATCTTTTGGCTTTAGCAACCTTATCTTACTTTTTAATTCACATTTGTGACAATCTTTTCCAGAAACTCGTTTCCGTTAATTATGTTATACTATGCACAGATGGTGTAAGCATTTTTTAAAAGTGCTTTATCAATGGCTGGTGAACAAAAAAATGCAGATCCAACATATTCTCTGTGATTGGAACTGTTTCTTTGCTCTCTAAAGGTCTGGTTTTTTAAACATATTTGTTTACTTTCAGCTATTGCTATAGCATCGCTTGGTCACAAGAGGGACCTCGCATATCAGCCTCTATGATTTGTTTTTTCTGTTAAAACTCTGAGGGCTCTGCAGACTAATAAAAACAATGTTAGGATACGCATGTATGTGAGACATGTAAGTGTGCATATATAAATCCATATATATGTATATACCCACACCTTTTAGTTACCAAAGAAGAGAAGCCATTCATAGAAATAAGGAATGATGGCGCTAGCTGGTATGACAGAAGAAAAGAGCCTTAGAATGGCCCAGAAATAACTTTCTCATACTCATGGGTATATATCTTAACACTCACGGGTTGTGGCTACTCTCTATTCTATAAATCTCAAAACTAATATTAACTTACGGTATCAGGAGACGTACTGAGCAGAAGGTGCTCCCTCCGGCAGTGCCTGACCAGCAGGGATTGCTCTCGGCCATAGTTTGGAGCAGCCCTTAGTTTTAACTTTCTGTTTGCAGCCCGGGATGGCCTTTCTCCTTTGCAGAGGGTCCTTTGCCAGCCAGAACTTGACGGTACTTGGAATCTGTCCCAGAATTCCTAGTCTTGAATATATATGCATACTATTTGATTGTTAACGGTGATCATTAAAGGAGAAGACTCAAATACTAATTATTTTCAATTTCTGCCAGGTGCCAGTGGCAGCAGCATGGATTGGATCCAATCTACTCAAGGCTCATTTTTTTTCTAAAACAAATAAACCCATAAATCCTGAGCTTTCTAACCTGAGAATTAACACTGTCCTCAGAACTTGGTGTCACACATCTTCCTTTACTGGTGTTCTGGTCACGCAATTGGCCAGCAATCCTCCTTATGTGTTTGCAAGTTCCTTCCAGAGAACACGTAATAAACTCCCCTGATAAGCTGAGCACAGTATGGAAACTTTTCTTGGAAACCTTGCTGCTGTTTCTGGCCACCTGCTAGAGAAGGCAGCCTATGCCCAGGTTACAGGATAATCCCTGACAGTTCAGTAGCTGGGTTTGGAGCTGGATTTATTGACATTTGAGTTGTAGATGCTCGGGGTGGTTGGTTTCCCAGGAATCGGTAACAACCTTCCCGTGTGAAAGTGAAAGACCTTGTCTCACCCCTGGGCTGTGTCTGGTCACAGAACCACAGAATGGCAAGGGGTTGGAAGGGACCTTCAAAGATCATCCAGTCCATCCCCCTGCCAAAGCAGGGTCACCCAGAGCAGGCTGGACAGGAACGTGTCCAGGCGGGGTTTGAATGTCTCCAGAGAAGGAGACACCACCATCTCTCGGGAAGCCTGTTCCAGTATGCTGCCACCTTCACAGTAAAGAAGTTTTTCCTCATGTTGGGATGGAATTTCCTATGTTCCAGCTTTTGCCCATTGCCCCTTGTCCCTCACCCAGATTTGTTAAGCACTGCTGTCTCAAGCACAAATCGTAGTGGCCCTTTAGCTCATCCTGTGGCTGGGAAGCAGTGCAAGCCCTCTGCACCACGACAGCATGAGCTACGTAATAGGGTAGGAGTTGCAGCACATAGTCCTGATCGGTTTGTCTTTCAGGTGTATCATGTCTATTTTGCACATTTTCCATGTTGTCCTCTGACCTTGTGAATTCCCTAGTTCCCTTCAAGTTTTTTCTCTGCACAAGTGCTACCCTTCAAATACAGCATCATGAAGAACATCCCCCCGGTGGCTGGTGGCACGGCTACAGATGCGGTGGATGTTGGGCCACATGTCGGTTATGTGTTGCAATGAATTTGGGGCTCTTGAGAAAAGAGGTGTCCCGTGCCATAAGGCTGATTCCTAGACGAACTGTTATGTGTTTTGTTTGGGATCTGGGAGTAGATGCTTGGAGAGATGTACAAGTTTCAAGAAGCCCAGAGTGGATTCTGTTGAACTGATTCTTGTTTATGCCACGGAAGACACTAGGTAGGAGAAGGCAGCTTTCCTAACCAGAGCTTCCTTACTGAACCACCAGTCACATGGACATCTGTCAGTTTTGATAGATGGTAGCTGGTCTTGAAACTTCTACGAGAAGATTACATGTAGCTAATCATTATCTCCAATCTCCACATGTGATTTATTAAACAATCTAATTATTAGTTTAATGGCACCACACCTGCATACCATTGTTCTGTTTGTTTAACTCGGTGGGATAAGAAAGTTTGCACAATCTAATTTTGAAGATCTTGAAAGTCTGGGATTAGTCCAAGAGAATGACAAATAATGAGGCGAGACCTCAAGCCAGGTGTACAGTCAAGAACATGTCTCATGCTGTTGGGACTTATCACATGGTACCGCAACGGGACAAGCACAAACACACTCTCAGAAAGGTGAAGACCCTCTCGAGGCTCTGTCTTCTAAATAACTGCTGTAATATTTTTGTGTGCTGTTGTTGATTATGGATGTGATTTGTGTCTTGATATACTTTTAGATCCCCTTTACTACTGTATATATGTCTTTCTGTAATAAATACAGCCAAATTACAGGACTGGATGGTCCTTCTTGGAAAAAAAGTATCTGATAGGGTACTGTTATTCTGGGAGTCTGGGCTGTAGCCACTCTCATTCTTGTGGATGAATCTGCAATAACTGGTGTTCCGGCTTGAGGGAATTTTGGTGGCGGTGACTGCAAATACATAGTTACCAAAGCGTGAAGGGAAACCAAAACTTGGTGGTAACTGAGCTTCATTTCGAGAAGGGGGCCAGCCGTAGAACCATGAAGAAGTGTTTGTTTATTTCCAAGAAACTTTGAGGAAAAATCAAATGGGAACAAAAAACATCTCGCCCTTTTTATTAATTCTCCTAAGGTTTTCTTAGAACACCTCATGCAAAAATAGGAGGTTTTCCTTAGTTTTCAGTTGCTGAAAATGAAAAAAAAAAAATCCTTGAATTTTCCAGTGGGAATATGAATAGATGGATCCTGCTTGAAGATATTTCTGTTTTGAGAATGCAGCCATTTAGATCATACGTTTAGTATGGAAAAGATTCAATTAGATTTTGTAAGAGCTCATTATAAATCCATCCATTATATTTTTCATGTCATACAAGACTTGTAAGGAGCCATAGTTATGCCAGGTTTCCTTTCATTTTGATAAATCTGAAGGGGAAGAAGCATGTTGCCGCAAATACTTACCTGGGTGTTGATTGAAAAGATACCATTAATGAACACACTTCGAATTGGCCTCCTTGAACAGAAAAACTGACAACTCTCCAAGGACAATTTCTTTATATGCCATTGGCCATTCTACCGTTCTGTCTGTTCTCCTTCTCAGCTTCTATGGGAAGCTGGAAAAAGTCCTTGACTAGTGTAAACATCACTTAGCAACAACTAAACCCATATGCGTTATTGACGTTGCTTTCATACCAAATCTGAAAACACAGCAACCACGAGAGAGAAAATTAACTCTGTCTCAGCTGAAACCAGGACACAGGGTTTACTGCCTGGGAAAAACTCTGGTTCCCCGTAACCAAGTTGTTCCAATGCTCAAGCATTTTCTGCCTGCCAGACCCCTCCAGGAGGCAATAAGCAGAGAGCAAAAGTTTCATCAGTCATGGGGATCTTCTGGTCTTCTGGTCTGTCCCAAGGTTTGACGCAAAGCTGAGCTGATGCAGGGTGGCAATAAGAGCTCCAACAGTGATGCTGAGGAGCAGCTCCCACCAAACACAAAAAGTCTCCTATATTCTTGCTGCTTTTTTTTTTTTTTCTTCACTCATCTTCCTGCCCCGTGTAAATGGGGGCGTTATATTGAAATATGCAGAATATGTGCTATATACACATAGCTTTACTTGATTGCACATAGATCAGTAAGAGGATTATCAGAATGGTGAAAGCTGCATAAAATTATCCTTCGCCTGCCCATCTACCCATCAGTACTATAGAGTCTGCAAGGAGCAGGGAGACCATACTTTAAAACACCTAAATTTCCCTTCCCTGTTCCCCAGAACTGTTCCCCAACTTTTCCTGCCCCATTCAGCCACCAGTGAAGGGGATGAATGGGTCCTAAGTGCCTGTTTTCTTCAATCATTGCGATTTTCATGTGCTGAAAAAAGTAGTCCTTAGAGGCACTTGCCTCTAAACAGCTGATGACGATTAAATGCATTTTTGCACTTTTCCATCCTTGAAAACACCAAAGCCTTTATTTCTTACTGCACTGTGTTGCTGAAAATACCCCATGGGGATCTTTAAGCCTTCATGCTTTCCTTTCTATTGCACTTTACTTAATAATATGATGTCAGGTGGATGGGAGCGCTACAAAATGAGAGTGAGAAACTTTTTCTGCCACCGTGGAACAATCTTATATCTCAATGGCTGATTGATATCCTGCCTGAAGTCGGTGTCAGACAGAACATCTCTCTTCTCTCCCACAGGCTGCTTGCAAAGTCAGAAGTAGGCTGATCATTATCTGCATCTCTTAAGTCATGATTTCCCTCTTATTTTATTCTTTTTACAATTCCAATTTTGTGGGGAGTCCGGGGAAACTCCCCTCGCTCCTGGGCTTTTTGTTGACCTATTACCCCTGGAAAATAGTTATTTAGTCTGAAAGTTATCAAATTAAAAACTAGCTCTATGAAAGCAACAAACAAATCAAGGGCATCTGTTTTTTTGTGAAGTCTCTTGATGATGCTCTTTCTGACACAAGTAAAAAGAAATCTCGCTGGTATTTTACATGGGAAAATGTCTTTAATGTAGTTTCTTACTTACTGTCACTTTTTCTAGATTATAACCTGATACAATCTTAGCATTGTTTCACGTATTACTACACTATAAGATAGCAGAAACGATTCAGACACATTGCTCATTTCTAAGCATCTTTGATTTTTAAAACCAGTACATGAATTAGGCAAAAAGGCCTTTATAGCAATCGAGGTGTTGCATTAGCAAAGCATTTTGCCTTCTCTTTCCAGCCCTTTCACTCCTCTGGTTGCCTGAGCCATGCTGCCGCCGAGCTATAATCAATTCTGTGTCTCAACAGGAAGACGACAACATTTATCTTGTATCTCATAACAGTAGTGTGAACATTCAGGATTATTTGCAGAAGTTCATACGATGCGACAGACGTTTGAACTGGTGCTTGGTGTGCAGTTTACACTACTGTGTCTGTGAAGGCGCTGTGATTTATAGATCACCATGGCTGCTTCCATCAGAGACACACATAAAAGTCCAGGGAATTTTTTGTTCTAACTTTTGGAGATTTTTTAGTTTTCACTGAATTTCACTGAATTTTTTGGAGTTGGAAGGGACCATAGAGATCATCTAGTCCAACTCCAAGTTGATTGGATCAAATGTGGGAGACCAATAGAGAAGATGGGAAGGGAGTTACAACCAGCTGTGGGCAGGCATAGCCTTGTCTGGGGGGAAAACAGACTGGAAATGGTTCATTTTGCTGTAGCCTTCCCCAGTAGCACCACCTGATGTTATGTGTGCTGTCATTTGTATCTTGGCGATGTGAAACCCTGGTGTGTGTTGAGCTCTGCCAGAAAATGCTATCACTTTCAGAAAATTGTAAAATGCAGTGTGTTGGGGAGAAATAAGTTCTCCATCCCACCAAGCTCTTGTTTTCTTACTTTTCTGTAAAACTAGAATAGTGAGGCTTGTCTACATGCCTCAGGAGGGTGTTGTGAGGTTTAGCCAGATAAGATGAGCTTTCTTACAGAAATATGTAAAACTGCTTTAAAATACTGAGTGAGATTTATGACGAGGAAGCATTTGAATGACAGCCCAGTGCCTCTCCTTCCCATAGCATGGCATATACCAGACTTATTCTTGCAGGGGTGCAAGAGACTCATTAAAAAACAAGAACATACCAGATGCAGCAGGGCAGTTATAGTTCCTCCAAAAATATCTTCTAAAGCAGTATTTGCCTGTCTGTCATTGGAGACAGCTTCTTATTAGAGCTTGGACACTTGGGCTTGTCCTGCAGCAGGTCATGGCGTTGTGTAAAATGAGGGGTAGCGAACTGGAGCCCAAGAGTTTTGGCTTTGCTGCTCTTCTTCTGCCATGATAAGTATCGTAGAAGACACTCAAGTTATAAAGCTGTCAGATTTCTGAAGACAGCACTAAAAGTTATGTAATAGCCGTGCTAATAAGTGGATGCCCAAACTAAGGAAATACTGGTGTGGGACTGCAGGTGTTGTGAATGGGTTTGTGGCTGAGTGCTGTCAGCAAATACCTTTCAAAGAAAGGCTTGTGTGCTGGCTGGCGTAGCAGGATTGCGAGAATTCTTCTTCACTGAAAGGCAGAGTAGCTTCTCAGATGTCTTTGGGTCATTCATAACGTACAGCTTAACATTACTTCATGCTAATGTGGAAAAATCATATGGTTGTGGTGATACGTGGTGGGGAATTGGCCTGCACATTCCCCACACTTAACTCTCATGAGACCATTCCCGATGAAAGAGGTGCTATGTACAGAGGTAATGGTGTTAACTTTCCAGTTTGCAGAAAGTAGCCACTCCTGCTCTGCACCCTCAGATATCGAGGGTTTCTGTCTCAGTAAACATAGAGCAAATAGTGTTCAGAACCTCCTTTTTCTGATGTTAGTCGTAGAAGCAAGGCAAGTGCGGAACTGTAATATTTGAAAACAAGGATGCACCTTGCCATGAACACCTGGACAGGGTTGAGTGGTTGGAAGAAGGGCTCTGTCCTGAAATCATGGTTGATTATTAATTCCCATTGTATATCTATGCCACAGTAAAATCTACTTGTGCAGACAAGTCATGTATACCGGATTTCTGACCTTCTTCACCTCCTTTGTCCCCCCGGCCCTGTGCCATATCCTCTCCGTCAGAGAGCATAGTATGACACCTCCTGCTAGAGAGCTGCTAGAGAAAGATAATTGAGATAACAGACTAAGGTGCTTGTTACAGTCATTAACTACCTCAATGGATTAGTTTCCTTTTGTTTTCAACTGGCAATTTCACAATCCTGTCATGAACCGAACTCAAGCGAGAGAGAAGAGGCCTGGGAGCGTCTGCAGGGTCCCATATTGCTCAGGGGCTGGTCCAGCGTTGGCTGAAGGGTGCTTGGTCCTGCTGAGGGACATCCAGCCCTTCCCACGGGGCTGCCCTGGGGCTTGCAAAACCTTGCAGGGCATGATAGTCCCACGGAGAAGATCTGAATACTCCTGTGGGGAGGCAGAAGATTAAATTACTCAAAGATGAAGGACTACCATGTTTCCTGCACCCGAGATTGCAAGGGCTGGGGGAGGTCACCGATGGAAGCAAACGCTTGGCATCAGCTCACAGATGCAAGGAGTATGTCTACGGTGAGAGTCAGTAGCGGAGGCGCTTTTATTTCAGGTTGCACAATTCTGCACTGAAGGCTTTAAGCACACAGCGATCGCTTCTCTCGCACAGATTGCAAACCCAGGCATCAGATGAGTAGGTATTTTGCGGATGTATCTTCTGCAGTTTAGTTTGGTTGGGTTTTTCAAATTCCGTGCAAGAGTTTCATGTTACTGCCTTGCAGAACTGATTTGACTGGAAGCCAACAGCGTACATCTGACTCTTGCCAGTTTATGCTGGGTAGAACTTAATTATGATGTGTCTTCTGCTTGTGCTACGATTTCACAATTACTGTATCTATTTCATAAATCTAATGAAGTCGTTTGGGGAGTAAAAGTATTCAACAAGGAATCTTCTTTTTCCTTGCAGTTGCTGTAAACCCACAGTTGAGATCAGCTGTCTGCGGTCCTAGGACCTGGGAAGTTTTTTTGCTCATCTATAAAAATGAATGACCGTTTTTCAGATTTTACGCTTGCTACAGATTATGACTAGACGCAACGCGGGTGAGCTGCACACACAAAGGTATGAAATCAAAGCATCGTGGAAACACTGAAGTAGTTTGCACTTGCACTTGGAAAATATTAACAAGACTGAGTATCGGTATTTGATGAGGCAATATTTGGAAATTTGAGATCTGACATCATAGAGTCACTAAGATCTATAGATGTTAGTAAGCTTTTTTTCTTCTGTTTAAGGCCAGGAGCATGTGTAAGAATTCTGCTGATTTGTCAGAAAAGTGGGTGATTTTAGTTTGCGTTACAATCCAAAATAATGGTTATTTAGGAGAAAGGCGTCCGAGCTGAATTTGGAGTAGAAAACATAGGAAGATGTGAAGATGTGAGAAAGATGAAATTTCTTGGGTTTACCTGCATAGGTGTTACCACAGAAAATGGTCTTTTGTATTTTAATATTTATTATCTTACTAGATTTGAACTAGGTGGAAGAGACACATCAAGAAATGCATGTGATCTGATACACATTACATTAAGTTTAAGTCTTTCTATATAGTTGTATCAGATTCATTTTCTATAATCTAATTCTCTTTTTTACCCCAAGCCCATATTAATGCAAACCTTCAGAATAATAATATAGTTGATGAGTGTTTCTGTCCTGCTTTTGATCCTAAAACATATTCATCCCATTGATACCACACTTAATGCTGAAAAAAGAAAGGGAATTATATGCCTGTTCCTTGAAGTTTGAAAAATCCACCATATTCCAGTGGAGGTGGTGAAGAAATGACGTCAGGTCTTTTAAGATCCTCCATCCAGCCCTGTTACAAAACAGGGGTATCCTGTTTTGTACTCCCTTATCTCTTTTGTTCCTCTCTGAGGCACAAAGATGATGAAATCTGACCTTCTCTCACCTGGTTGGGATTTTCCCTTGTGTGAAGAGATCTAAGAAACTACTAGAAAGGCTGGAATAGGTTGCTGAGATAAGCCTCTCCCCTTATATGTCAGGTTTTTTTCCAGCAAAGCTCACTTTTTGCCTCTTCTGTTTCTGTTGAGCTGAGTGGAGAGGTGATAGAGAAGCATATCTGAGCTCATGGCACTATAGAAAGATCTTCTTCAAAGCCAGTGTTAAATACATCCTGACAAAGAAACTTCTTCACAAGTTCCAAATAAACAAGCCCATTCAGATCGTGTCATTAACCCTGGGTGTGGTCTTGCTTTTATATGTTAAGGTGTTAATGAATTCTCTACTACTGAATGTTTAGAAGAAGAAAAAAAATAAGGTAGCTATGGGCAGGAAAATCTGCAACCTTGCAAGAAAGAAGCAAAGCGAATGGTGTGGAGATACTATCAAAAAATAAAACTGGTGCCGGAAGAAAACACAGAATTTCTGTTTGAATCTGAAGTCCACAAATATTTCTGGTGCTATACAGCGGTCAGAGCGGAAACAAAAAAAGAGGGTGTAGAAGATATTAACCTATGGGAAGGGAAACCTTGGCGTCCTGCACCAAAAACGTCCTAGGGACAGGAAGGGGAACCGGCGCAATCTCAAGTTCACAGGCACATCTGCATTTTGCTGTAGCATCTCATGTGAGGGAAGTTGTTGGACCAGCGCTTTGCAGAAACGTTTTAACACCCACTGGTACAACCACAGGTTTCAGCAAACATAAAACATAAAATGAAGGCACTTGAATACTTTTGGTGCTTATGTAAATTACAGTTTTATTGGTTTAGCAGTTATTATGTCTACCTTTTACATTTCAGGTGGACAATAAATACAATAAATAACTTTTCTTGTTGAAGAGCTTTGGCTTCGTTAAAGCATTTTTAATTTTCTTCTAAGATCTGCGTTTATTGATTGATTGATAGGTTCTCAGGATTTTATTCAAAAATTCCTCCACGTCTCCCTTGGTCTTGTACTGGCATTGCTTCCCACGTGCCAGGCTCTGTGAAGGAAGAAAGATTTTATAAAAAATCAAGGATATAGATGAAACAGTTAAAATACACATTCTTTGGAGCTAAGCAGGGGTTTCAAAAAGAATTCCTGAAGAACTGTTCGTTGAGCAGTGAGTGTAAGAATGGCTTTTCGTGGTGACTAAGAAGGTGACAGCTGGACTGTTATATCGTCATGTATCATGTAGTTATAGCTGAAGCAATTTAAAATAGGCTGTTTCAAGTTGGGCTACAGAGCAGGTAGAGCAGTTTGAGAAGCTGGGTAAGACAAGGGCAATGGCCCTGCTCAGTGCCGCAGTGTCGCTCCAACAATATCCCCCTTTGCAGGTTTGAAGCAAGCTGAAGGAGCTCGAGACACTACAGCACCAGCATCTTCCCCGTCTCACTGAATTACACAACAGTTTTGCTCAGTAAGTAGATAAAGGACGTTTCACTGCCTCAGAAAAGCATCTGGGGACGCAGAAGTCTTCCCGAGCACCACCACAAGTTTGAAGATGCTGCAGGTCATGGCAGAATTTCATGCCCAAGTATCCTTGAAGAAACTGCAGCTGAGGTAGAACTAATTCTCCAGAAGAGGTGGCTCTGCCACCTGACCCCAGCCACGCTGCCTCTGCACATCTGCTCTCTGGGTTTATATCAGCGTAGAAACAAGTTTTGAGAAAGGAAAATAGAAAAGCGATTTAAATAAAGCTCCCCTCTCAGAGATCCGTGTTCACAGGTCCTCAGGTTAAAGGGCTTTGGAGAAGGGAAGGGGTGCAGTGGGGCAGAACCCATCTCCCTGCTTCCTCTGCCAGCTTTAATAGCTTTCCATTGCCTCAGGCATGTTGTAGCTATCATATCTGCCTGTATATATATAAATGAGTTTTTACATACTCATTTAAAATGTATAAAATGAGTATGTAAAACAAATTTGAAATTATCCCAACACTTAGCTACAAATATTTAAATTATAAGAAATCCTTTCTTTTGTAGAAGATAGACCAAGATCTATAGAAAAATGAGAAAAGTCTTACTTCACAGAGGTTTCTGTCCCGTTGAACCTGAAAGGTTCTATTAAGCAGAGCAATTGTTTTGTTTGAAGGTAAGTTGTTTTTCAGCATGTGTTCGGTTCCTTCCACAAAGCATGCCAGTTCGTGGCCGGGCTGTTAAACGAAGAAGGCATTCGAAAAATTAGAATACATTTTGTGTCCTAAACATGGCAGCATGTCACAGCTAAATGGAATATATTTTGCATTCTATTGAAAACTGATACAAGAACTTTGGGGGGTTGTAAAACACCAAATCATCCCTGCCATATCTCTCAGAAAGCCTCAAACCGTAGAAGTAACTTCTTTGAAGTATAGTTTCAGCTAATGCTGGGTTTCGCCGTATCTGAGGAGGCTTACAAACACGCAGTGGGTTTTGGATATACCTAGAGTTGAGCGTCTGAGGCCGGACATCTCTGGCCCAGGTTCACTCACTATTTAGGCACCAACCATGAAATAAGGTTTTGCGGAGACTCTCAACTCAGGAACCTGTATCTTTTGGTATGTAAGTCAAGGCCACAGAGGACTTCTGCCTGGCTCTGGACCTGGTTCTGAATGCACTGATAACGGTAGGACTTCTGCCTTCTCCACTGCTATTCATCAAGCTTGGTTTTGCTGCTACTGGTGTATTGAAATCTCCTTCATAACCGAAAGCAAAAGTTGTATATGGAGCAAAAGTGAACGGACTAAAACTCAGTTAATACTGAACTTCTTTAACAGCTATAGCAGCTTAAAAAAATAGACTTACCTCAGCAATGGGAAGACATGAACATGACTGAAAATGAAAAGAGCAGAGCATTAAAACCCAGCATCTCTAGCATTCAACACACAAGTTCATTTTTGTTCAGTTTCATGAGATTCTCAAAAGCAATATACTCACGCTGCCAGCTGTCTCCCTACATGGGCAACCTAGAGACCTTTCCTCCTGAAAGAGCAACAAGCGAGAAATGAATATTCGCTATCACCTACTTTCCAAGCATGCATTCTTACAGACTTAAGGTGCTAAACAGCCACTTACAAGTAGACGATTTGTATACCAGATAATTTCCCGGACTCTGCAATTCTGTGCTTGCACAGAGAGCAGCAAACAAGAGAAGAGTATGTATGACAGCATGCTGGCATTCATGTGCGACTCAGTCTGATGGGTAGCAGAAGAATAGGAGGACACTCCTTTTAATTGAGTCTTCACAAAATTCCCATTCTAATATGGAAAAACCCAATTATAAAACTGATACCAGGTGCCCACTATTTTTTCCCACTAGCATGGACAGCATTTTAGAGAAATCAAACGTGGAATTGAGTCACCTACTGCAGTGACTTTTCTTTAGTACTGCGGAAATTCACAAATGCTCCTCAGAAGAGATTAATTTGAACATTATGATATCACACCCCAACAGGAAACAATGGTTAAAAAATCTACGAAAGCATTTTTTTTTCAGATGTGGGTTTTGTCTCCTGTGTTTATGTAAATTACGGTTCCATGAAAGCGAAGAGACAATAATTTTCAGCATTGCCCAAGTTCCTGAGAAAACACCCAGCCAGGCTGCGAGCTGGCTTCCACCTGGATTCAGAGCAGGACCTTTCTCAAAGAAAGTTGGCAGCGCTGCAGGGCTCTGTTGAGCAGACAAACAAATGGCCGGAGTTGCGGAGCGGTGCCCAGAGAAGTTGTCACGCTGAATTACGGCTGCCCCATCAGGAGAGCGATCCCGTGGTCCTCAATCCCACCTCTGCCCAGTGTAGATAAGGATTGGACACTCAGAGTGCCGACACAGACTGCAGTGTCATATCTCACCGGTCCCTTTTAAGCAGAAAGGAGTGGATGCAGAACTAGTCCTAGGTTACCAAAAGGTTATTAATTCAGAAATTCTCCCAGATGGAGTCTCCAAATCAGGTTGAATGTCTGCTAGAGCTTTCTGTGGCCCCAGAGGCTTCCTTTTTTCAAGTTGCACACCTTGGCAAAGCAAGTGGTAGCCCTTCAGATCTTGTTTAGATCCCCAGTGTCAACTTTTAAGCTTCCCTCCTGTTAAGTCTTAAATCCTGTTATGCCTCAAAGGTCTTCTCCAAGAGCTTCAGCCTTCTGCTGGTCAGTCTGGCTGAAGGATGAGCGTGAAACTGGAAACTGTCCTGGAAAGAGAAAACATCAGTTTGCAATTTGCTGGGTTTTTTTGTCTGGCATTTGTCTACAGGGGATTCATCCAGCTGAGCAGGGATCTGCTGCCCGCCTGGGGGAGCGGAGGAGGTTCTGCCTGCTCCTCCTGCTCCTGCATCTCTCCTCCTGCCCCTGCTCCTCCTGCCCCTGCGCCCCTGCCTGCCCACCGAGCGCTGACTCCGGGCAGGAGCGGATGCTCCCTGCCTTTTCTTTGAAGTTCGTCCTTGGATGATTTAGTGTGGGAAGCACATGTCCCATTTGGCAGCTAGAGCTTTCACGCAAGCCCTGGGGAATACCTAGGAAAAGCCAGAAGCCTTCCCTTGGCAAGCTAAAGCTGGCAGCAGGCTACGTTAGGATCCGCAGATGCACAAAAGTGTATCGTGGGGAGGGATGGTGTTCACGAGCCGGGCAGTGGCATCTTTCAAGGCTGTTAGAGAAGGGCTAAAATAATTGATTTGTGATCGAGAGCCTATAATTGCCTGAAAAGCAGTAAAGAGGCTGCCGGGACGGGTAGGTCTCCCTTGAGGAAACAGCCTTTTGCTCAAGCAGAGCAATGGGCGTGCTGCACTCTGTTTCTTCAGCCAGTAAAGCCCCACGGCAAGAACGAGAACAATTAGTTCAAAGCGTAAATCCCTGAAGGAAAGAAATGATGCGCAACATTTGTGGGACGCTTGGTTTCTCATAGGGTTGAAAAAACATGATTTTACATGGTTTTAAAGGAAAGAATTCACAAGCATCTTTGATTTAGCCAAGGTTGTGCAAGGAATGTGCTGGTAGCAAGCCGTGGGGACAGAGGGACAAGGGGCTTTTTGTGACAGCCAGAAGTTGCTACTGCTTCTTGTTTTTAAGGAAAATATGTTCATTAGAAATCCCATTTTGCCCAGTAGCTGCTACACTCTTTCTTTACAAGGATTCTACAAAATCTGATAGACTTAGCAGGGTCTCTAGGGCCTCTTCCCCTTAGGAATGGTGTCCCAATGCAGCTGCCACGCTCTGTAAGCGAAAGCGATTGATGGCATAAATTGGACGCAAGATATATAATTAGGACCTTTCCATTCAGGAGATGTAATTAGGTTTGCTGGACAGTAAGCAGATCAGGTAACTTCTTCCCAGGCCTGCCGCCCATAGAGATAAGATCTGTATTTTTGTCACAAGTTGAAAATCAGAGTGGCAGAGCTTCCAGAGCTGCTCCTGGGCTGCTCCCCGAGCCTGCGGTTCCTCCTCGCCCTCTCTATCTGCCAGCAGTGCCAGCACTATCTCTTCATCTTTGTATTTCTATTCGATTGCTCAGTGAGAGCCTTCTCATGCTGTTGTTGCTCCAGGGCAAATAGGTCACCTGAAAAGCTGTATTCAATTTACAGTGAATCAGAAATTACCAGAAGTCAAATTGGCAGAGGAAGAACTTTCCATGTATCGGTTAGAGCAGTAGTGGATTGGGCACAGAAGTGAGTGGCACCAGTTTTGGCTTCTCTTTGGAGAGTTTAGGCTCTATTCCAGCATTTAGAGGCTGATTCAAAGACCGTGGAAATTCATATTTGGTGCCGTCCCAGCAAAAAGACCAGGTTTTTGATATAATCATTCAGCACTTAGTTTTGATATTTTAAAAGTCTTCATTTTGATGACCAGCTGCGGCAAAGTATTTTCAAAAATATGTTGTCATTTGTGTATTAAATGCAATCTGCAGTTTATTTTTTGTCCTCATGTCTAGATATCTGATCTCCCTCTGTTCCGCTCCCTTGATCTCTCTTTAAGCAACACAGACCAAAATGCAGAGAGGAAATAGAGGGTTTTTGACCATCACTCAAAAAAGCGGAAAGAAATTCATAATAAATTCAGTAGCCACGTTGCAGCAGGTGACTGTGTGAGTCCACTTCCCTTTATGTGTAAATAGCTTGGGATATATTCTCTTTTAATGCACCTATTTTGATGAGAGGTAGATTGATCAAAAATGCTGCACAAACGCCCAATTTCCAAATAACTCTTCTCGCCTGGCCAGTGTGAACCTCCAGATACGAGTTCTCGCAAGAGAATTTGCATCCCGCTATAGTGTTTCCAAGAAACTCTGTATAGTTTGGGTTTTTTTAATGTAGAAAAAAGATTCCCTGTAGAAGACAAACACCAAGATAACATACCAGCTTGTTTTACATTCGCTGTGCACATCGATCAAGATGTGAGAGCTTGCAAAGACCACAAATGAAAAGATGCTACTGATAGTTTGATTTTCCACCTTTCTTTTAGATAAAGATGACATATGCTAGCGTAGAAATACAGGAAAATAGGGTCATTCTAATTCCTTCACAAAAGGGTAAACCATTGCATAGTAATAGCAAGATTGCCTATGACAGAAAGGTGTAAAATCCAGATGAACTCAGGGAACATTTCATGTGCCAGCTCAAAGAGGGCAGTGGCAGCTCCTGGCTCTGCTCTGTCCTAGCAGAAGGACCATGGGACATCCCCAGACTCACATTAGCTTCTGTAGATAATGGAGCCCTCATTACTCTCAGGAGACTTTTAATTAATTTGAAAGCATTTAAACTAACTAATCAAAACTAGTGGTGCTCAGGAGCTGTGAGATGGGGGAACACACCTGAGAGGAACCTTCAGAGCTGCAAGTCATCTTTATTTCATATGATTATACAGTCACCAGAGCTTTCCTGGGTTTTCTAACAGGGGAGCCAAGCTTTCTATGCTGCAATGATATTTAGCAAGAGCGGAGGCATTTAAAAGCAAAAAGACCTGGCACCAACATGCCAGGCACACTGGGCGTTGTACGTATTGCAAGAGCATCTATCTCATAACTGAGAGCCTCCAGAAGTAAGCAGAGGAAAACAGGAATTGCCCACAAAGGTCACCAGTTCTCTTGTATTTTAAGGTTTTCCTGATGCCATTGCTCTCACTTCAGCATCCCCTTTTGTGGGCCTGACCGCGCTCACACCAGGAAAGAAAACCACGGCAGAGCTGTCAGATCTTAAGTCCACTCACCCTTCCTTGCTTGTCCTACTGCGAGATGCCCCTGGGTGCTGAAGGTCCCTCTCAGCACGGCGTGCGGAGGAAGGTTGAACGCATAGGACAGACAGACAGCACAACACATCCACCCCGTGGCCGCGTGAGAGCCCTCCACCTGCCATACCTGCACTGTAGCTCTCTTTCCATGCTGGAAGCATTGACAAACCACCTGCAGACTGCTTGGTGGAAACACGGCAATCACAATTTAATAACAAAATAAGCACGGATATTGGTTCACACCTAGTTGCGTGAGTAAGAACAGGCTGGCCCTCTTCCATAAGACTTGGCAGGATTTTCCATACTGCGAGTAAAGTAGGCTACATTAGCGCTAAAATGTTTGGAAACGTGGGGGAGTAGACCGTGAGCTGGTCCAATCCATGCAGATGAGCTATGTAAGTCCTGGTGCTCATACTGCAGGTGAGGCCATGGAGGTGCCATCGTGAAGCACCGAGTGCTGGCAGCAGAGCAATCTCAGTCCGTGCTTCCCCTGTTCTTCTTTCTCCAATTCTTTCTCCTCGTGTCCCAAGGTTACCCATTGCTTTCTCCATCACTCAAAAGGGCCTTCTTGTATTTTTCAGAGATTTGGAGGTCTACAATCCAGCAGCCTTGGTGTTTCACGTATATTAAGAAAGGATTTCTTGATGTTTTCAGCATGTTATATCTTACAGTAAGACCTCATATGGGACTGAGACCCCCTTAAAAAGATATTCTGCTGCATGTATGGCTCATAGCAGGTTGATTTTTCCAGTAGTATCTGACTGGAGCGGTCACAGGATCTATAGTTTAGGAAAACTGCTTTGAAAATCAGTGTAACTACTTAAATTTCCCCTCACTGCGTGGCTTAATTCCCTTTGGAGCCCTTCTCTGGCAAGATACTTCACATGCTACTTGTCTACGTTGGCAGTGATCAGTCTGCCCATCACTATAGGAGCATATATAGGTAGAAGGTGGCTGTACAGAAAGGAAGCTGTTCTGCTGCCGTTTATATTCAATTTAGCAACCCGAACTTCCTCCCGCTTCTCTCCTTGGATCTCGCTGTTTCTTCTGACTTTACCTTTTTCTTCACGGGTACAAGACAGGCATTGGCCTTCTTGTCTTGCATGAATGCAGTTGTCTAGGAGAGAAATCTCCACTATATCAATCTCTGTGACAAAATAAGGGACATCAGATAAGCCAAGGAGATAAAATATATCTCAATGTCTGCAAAGACGTCACTTACTCCTCTGTCTCAGAGTACAACAGAGAAAGAGAAACCGAGACGGGGACTGCGATCTTGCCCTCCCCCGAGGTGTGGACATGCCAGGCAGGGACTCCCAAGGCATGAGAAAATCTCAGCCTGGTCCGGAGCCGTCAGAGGCAGGGCTTCAGCAGGCACTAAAACCTCTGGGGACGAGCTCCTGCGTGGGATGTCACCTGCACCCTGCCTGGATGAAGGACTCGAGAGCATTATCGGTGCCCAGCAGCAGCGGGGATGCAGAAACATGGAGGTGAGATGCCCTCAACCTTGCCCCCTGGCTGGAGGGCAGCCCCAGCCTGCTCCCTCCTCATGACTCATGGGCATCATGAAGCGTGTCCCAGCACCAAAGACCTTCCTCCGGGTTAGGGCTGTTGTCCAGAAAAGTAGCTTTTCACTGGGAAATTGGTTCCTGTTTTTTTTTAACTGGGGAAATAAGCTGCTGTTACTTTTTTTTTTTCCTTCCCTAGCACTACATAATGTGTAAACTGGGAAAAACAGCTACACAGCCAGCATCTCATTAAGTAATACGGGGTGTTGCAAGAGCTGGAACACCACCAGTGACATGAAAGTTGGGCAATTACAGACTCATTTGAGGCATGACAGGTCTGAGTATGCTTTCATATTCCAGGCAAGAAAAACATAGAAGTAGGTATCCCTGGTCCTTCTGGTCTCCCTTCTCGTTTTTTACCCATTTCAGGATTTACTCCATTTATCTTAGAAATGTGGGGCTCTATGAGTATCTGCGAACGAGCTGTCAAGCGGGTGGCTTCTCCCACTCCAGTGTGCGGGGTGCTGGGGAACGTGCCGCTGACGGCAGGGCACTGCGGCCACAGCACTGGCAGAGGAGCAGATCCGTATCCTGAATTCCACTGACACAGGGGATTTTTCTTCTGTGTAATTCAGGGGCAAAACCACCAACATATGCAATCAGTGCCCCATACCAGGGATCTGAATCAGCTGTATGTATAGCTCTTTGCCTGCCTGGCAAGGCACTGTTCTAGACTCCCAGAGTCCCTAGATCCCTTAGAGATCCTAATTTCTATCAATGGAGAATGATATTATCTCTAAAAATTCATGAATTTGGTACATCATAAAGAAAATCATTCACAAGACACAGCCCTGTCAAGTCTCAGCGTGCGTAAATTGTAATTGCCATCCCTCATCCTTGAGACATGGGGCTGACCCCCCGTGGTGTCACTTGACCCCACCACCAGACCTCTTTCCTTAGTGACACAACCAGGCACTCTCTACATCAAAAGCAAGACTAGATTATTTATCCGGCTCAGTGTGCAGGGATCTACTGTGATCCATCACAGTGATGGGTACAACTGGGCCACCAAGTGCTGTCCCTCAAACTCTGCTTGTCCCAATCCTGCTGTGCTTGACCCAGCGTCAGCCCCATCTCCTCCAAAGTCACCCTCCAAACCCTCGTGCTCCAGCACGGAGTTGCTTTGCCTAGTTCATAGATTGGCTATGGATGCTAACGGATGACACGCTGATTAACCAGTGCATCCAGGGCTTGTCTTCCTTCTGCTGGGCTTGGGAAGCCATTGGGAGGGCAGGAGCACCCCAAAATCACCCACAGGCTGCCCGGCGAGGGGCTGTCCTTTTGGGAAGGGACCATGTGCTAGTCTTGGCAGCAAAGGTGGGCTCAGGACTGAATGGAGCAAGGCAGAAAGAGATTGCCTGGCAGCTGGAGCAAGCGGTGCAGCGAGCAGCACAGGGCTGTGCCCTGCCACGGGCGAGGATGCCATCATGTGGCCAAAGCCTTTTATTCGCTTCCCACTTGCTTTGCTTATTTTTTATATTAAAAACTTTCTGCCCTCTGCTCCCTTTCAACGCTGGGTAGTCCGCAGCTCTCCCTGACGGCTCCCTCTGGCAGGCGTGTGTTACACGAGAGTTTTTTTCCGAGTAAATACCAGGCATCCTTCTCAAAATTGGTTTAATTGGAGGAGGAATACCAGGAAAAATCACCAGGTGACTCCAGTATGGGTCTCGGGGCTTTATGCGTGGGGAGCACTGAAAACGCTGGGCGCTGTGAGAGCAGGATCATTCAGATACACAGCTCATTGCAAACCTCATCAGTTTAATCAATTCACGGTCCATTTTACATAATGCAATCAGATAAGCAGCACCATTTATTTGCACTGAAAAAACAGTCTCCTCGAGTGTTATCCCTGGAGACGTATGATATTATGCATCTAGAGAACATGTTTTACGTATATGCATTGACAGGTAACATGGAAAGGATGAATCCTTAAGTGCAGCCAGCAACAAATACTTGTGTGAAGGCTCATCAATTTTATCCATATTGTTTATCAAAAACAGTTCCCTGTGTCCTTGCCAAGCTCAAAGGCATTGTGAGCCTCCTCGCCTGCAAGTCCTGAGATGAAGCAACACCTGCTGTTTCTCCCATGTTTTTAAGGCTGGTTTTGGGGGAAGCCACGCTCCTGTTTTTAATTTGGGCCCCAGCGAAGAGGAGTCCAGGGTTGGGGACCCCATTTCTGAGTCCTGCTCCAGACCCAAGGTTTTAGGCACTTTCTGCAGAGGTCTTCAAGGCTTGTCACCAATTCCTCCATTCATCCAGGGAAGAGGACATAGGAGTTTCTCTTTCCTTCTCCTCCGTTTATGGAGGAAAGCAGGACAGCTGCTCTAGTTTGCTTTCAGAAACCTTTATTGAGGGCATCTGCTAAAACTGCCATTGCTGAGCTTTTTCCCCAGAGCTGTTCTTCTCCAGAGGAAGATGCAAGGAACTGCACATTTCCAAGAGGACAGTGTTGTCCCAGACTGCTCCCCCATGCCACAAGTCCCTTTGCATGTGAGGCTGTTACTCCTCAACCTCTCCTGCCAGTGCCACCAGAGTCCTCCTGTCCCAGCAGAGCTGATTCTTCTTGATTTTTGGCATCTGAAGCTCCATGCTTAGAAAATAAAGCATGAAGACATTTAACAGCAATAATCATGGTGTAAAAGATCTTGGAATAATGGAAAGGCTGAGGTAGACCAAAGAGAGACCTGGGTCTGCCCCAGTCATCTCAGTGGGATTGCAGCAAAGAGCTGGAAGGCTGAAGTTGGCCCATATATTTTAGAGAATAGTATGCAATGAACTCTGTATCCCTTAAAGAGGCTTCCTTTGGTGGTGGTCTCTCAGGGCTCCAAAGTGAGGTCTGCGGGATTTGGGAGTTGGCAAGTCAGACTGTCACATCAGGGAAATCAGAAGGTCTGACTAGATACCTCTAGCAGGTCCCTGGAGGGCTACACAAGGTGGGTTATGTAAATTAGTAGGCAGCCATCTGTATTAAATGCAGACTTGTTCTATCATTTTCTGAAGAAAGAAAGCGTCTTAGTCTCCAAATTTAACATCCTCCCGTTTCCCAATTTAATTTATACCTTGGGTAACTATGAAGTTGTTAAAGCCCTTCACATTTTTTCACGATAATGTGTTAAATTGTGGCAAACTGGAGAGTTCTGTGATGTAAAATATGAATATCTGTTCACAAGGGTGGAGTCATCCATTTCTTGGATCCTGAAAGCAAGCTAGGATTTGGTGGGAATCCAGACCTTCCTACACAAAAAGCACCTGGGCACCCATCACAGCTCCCCCTTTCCTTGTTCACATGAAAGATGAGAATTTATGCGCGGTGTTACACAAAAAGATGCTCCCTCGGCTGGTGTCGGTTGGGCTGGTTTTGGGTATATCCCACTGGTGTGGGAAGTAGGTTTGTTCTCTCGGCTCAATGGGAAAAATGTCATCAGTGAAAAAGCCCAACACCAATGTGGGAATTAAGGTGCTCTTAGACAACAGAGTGAAAGATTTGACAAGAAGGTGGTCTTTGGATTTGATTGAGCTGGTGCAGTTTTTGGAGTCCTCCAGGGACTTAAGTCCATGGCAGAAGAGAATGGAGATGCCATAGGTGCAGGAACAGGAGTCTTCTGTCAGAGCAGCTGAGCCCTCACCAACACCACACTGCTCATTTGGCTCAGGAAAGTAGGAGACTTTCAGGTCTTCTTGGCAACACTTTTGAAATAAGAAAGAAGGAGGTTTATAACGTACTGCAGAAAACAGCAAAGACTGTGAAGAATAATCTTGAGTATTTAACTGCTAAAAAGGTTTCTGTAATCAGGTATTTTTAATGCTGCTCCTTAATGCAACCCTAGGTTTATGAGGGAAAGAGTGAAATGGTGAGTTGATAGCCAAGACACTTTGAAAGGGCTTAATTTCAGGTCTGTGTGGATGGATCAAAGGAGGAAGGGATATTGTGCAGGGACTTCAGTGAGAATTACATTTCAAAGCTTAGAAAATGTTAGAGAACATTCTCCTTTCAGATTTTCTTTTCTGATTCACACTCATCAAAACAATCACAACAATCAGAATGGATTGTAATGAAATTCCAGGAGATCTGGAATGAAATAAAAATCCATTGGCACATCTGTTGTCTGCTCCAGATCCCACAGACCCAAATTTGAAAAGTGCTTGACTAATCAGATGTAGGTACACGTATAAGTTATCTGATTTTCAGAGGATCTGTACAATTGCAACTCCATTTGTTCCGAAGATTAATTCTATAATTTTAATAAAGCTAGAGGGTCTTTATGCGCTGACCTGGAAGTTAGGGATTGGTCTCAGTTTGGTCTCTTTTCATTGCTTTGAGGGAGAGTTCATAGCCAAGAAACATGGCTGAACTCATTGGGAATCCTCGCACTGCATTGACCGTGATGCCCCTAAAAAAGACCTGTTGGGGATGGAGAGAGGTTAGAGCATAGGAATATACTGGGTATTTTAAGAAGAAGAAGAAAACATTGAGCGAAATCATGGTGGGATTCGGAAGAACCAACTCTTGCTTTGCTCGGGAGATACGCTCTCAATGCCAGTCTTTGCTGAATTCTGTGCTGGAGAACAGAACCACAATGGCAAAAGTCACTTGTTTGGCATCACAGAGCTCCAGGCTCCCTATGGATCCCCTCTGTATCTGACAGCAAGAGCTACAAGAGGTAGAGGGTAAAAAATGGCCTCATGCCCTGGCCATGAAAGCAAGAAACCTAGAACGTTTTCCAGTGTTGTCCTCCCTAGCTACAGTCCCTCCTTCTCTCTGCATATGGGATCATGCAAACACCAGGGTACAAGAAGAAAGCTGTTGCTTTCATGCAGCAAGTGCTTGGACTCCCAGGCCTGGGTCTATGAGTCCAGAAGATGTTTGGGAAGTGGAGAGGGAGTGGTGTGGCTGAGCCAGCCGAGCCAATGCTCACACTGTGCCACAGGGACTATTCTGCAGCTTGCACCTTTGAGCACAGAAACAAATTCTCAATCAGCAGAAATCTAGACTTACTCTGTACCTTGCTGACATCTAGCTCTTGCCACCAGCTTTGGGAAAAGTATTTGAGAGAAGCTGATATTTTCATATGTGGGTTCCCAAGGTCAAGCTTTGGAGCTCATACGTATCCCAGTGTTTTCTTTCACTAAGATAATAAATATTAATATATAGAGCCAGACTTCACATTCTGCTCAATATATATTCTTTGGAAAAATGCTGGCACTTCCAAGACCCTGCATTTTTTAAGTGCTTGACAGAAAAGTGCTTTCTAGAAAGTGGAAAAGGGGCCCTTGTTGCTCCTGGCATTGGCTTGTTTCCCTTTGAAAAACACCCTCATTACAAACACCGTTGCCTGGAATGTGCACAAATCACTCACTCTGGAGTAAGCCTGCTTACAAAGCGATGGTTGCAGGGAGTATCTCTGCTGGCCTGTTTCTCACAAAATCACTCCGTTAACCACCCAGGCTAATCACTGTGGTTACTAATCTAAACACCAGAAGTTCAGAATAGACATCAAAAGTAACATCAGCAAAGCAAGCCCCCTTCCAGGCTCTACAAAAGCAAAATTCCCACAGCTAGCGTAAGAAAGCCCACAAGATCTCAGCTCCAGAAGCCCAGAGATTTAAGTATCTAACCAGTATTTCCCCTGAAATACTGAGCTTTGCTAAACACAAACCTATGTTGTCTCCAGTAAATCCAATGCACGGTGCTGACTTGTAGCAGACAGAACCAAAACAGCTTCACATTGTTTAGGGCAGAATTTGCAATGTGAAATTGCAATATTGGGATATGTAGGATATCACTAGATTTATTGGGCTCTTTTCTTTTGTTAAGACAGACAGAATTTTCTGGGAGGAAATTCAAATTTTTGCATTATCCATATAGTAACGTGAGAACGCCAAATTAAATAATAATGAAGATTTATGAAGAGAACCCCAGAGGCATACATTTTTCTCATCAGAATGAAAACAGGTACCTGACTATGGAGAAAGAAGGTGGCTGTATTTACATTTTTCTGTGTGCCAGGCAATTATTTTCAGCCCTGTGAATGCTTTCCCTTTGCCCCAGAATGAAAACACCCAGACCTGGGTTTGCCATTTATCATCTCTGTGTTTCCTAACATATAAAACAATTTTCCTTATGAGAGAAGGATCTATCAGTCTTATCATCAACTATTACTCAATCCTGTTGCTGGCTTTGGTCCGGGTGCCAGGCACGAGAGCGGAAAAACTGCAAGCAGCTCAGACATCAAACAAAAAAATATAAGTGCCTGAACTAGTTGTTAATATTCAGGCAGGATCAGGAGGGCGGGGGGTGAGATGAAGACAGAGAAAGAAGGGAAAACACATGGAAATTCCCTTTTTAGCCATCTTGTGTTCTACTGTGTGCCAAACTGCAGAGCCTGGGGCATCCTGACCCTCCTCCAACCACCTTTAACATCTCTGCCGATCTCTCCCGGTGCCTGTGCTTCATATGAATGTGACTTTCTTCACTCAACAGCCCAAAACGAACCAGACCGCAGGCTCCCATGACAGCTCCCGTAACGCAGTGGTACGTTGGCAAGTATTTAAATCACACCGCCTTGTGATTTTGCAGGTTATTTTTCTTTTTCTTTTTTTTTTTTTTACCTTGTTACTTTTCCCTCAGGATGTGAAAATTAACACTTTGGAGCTAAAAGCCCACTTGATGTTTTGATGACAACTGAAATACAGATTTATATCAATGTCAGAAGACGTGGCCTCTGGTAGCCATGAGTTGGCAGTGCAATAAAGCTGCAAACCCTGGTTCTCTGCCATTCACTTTCAGCTGAGGCAAAGTTTGCAGGTGAAACAAATAACTTTTATTACTCTAATAGACAAAGTCAGAAAAAGGAGATAAGTATATTTTTGGCACACGGCCCTTCTTCAGGTTTGCAGCCAAAGCAATTCTGATTGAAGAGCGTTTTCAATCAGCTGTCTCTTGGTGGAAAATGAGAGTGAGCAGTTCCACCAAAGTGTGGCCCAATGTGTGATTTTGGTGTCAATGGGAAACATCTGACCTCTGCATTTTGTCAAAGCAATCACCGAGGCAAGATTTTCTACCTCTAATTTATGACAAATCCCATCCACAATTAAATGCACTTACATGAAGTGTTATTTTAAGTTAATTACACCAGCAGACCGTGAAGCCCAGTCATTCATTTTTTCAGTGCTGTAAGACACATTATTACTCTCACTATTATGATTTAGAAAGAATCCACACTATAATTACCTAATGTCATTATTATAATTTAGCAGTAACTGGCTTTAGCTGTCTTTCAACCCTGCAAATAGGTTTTTTATAGCCATTGTATTTCCTAATTGAAAATTAAATACCTAATACCCAGATTTTACTTCAAATATCACTTACTTTTAGGCCCTCGTTCTGGTAGCTCTGCAAGATACAGTCAAGGGTCCCTTTGTACTTGTTTAAATAAACTCCATCTGCCTGAAGCCGACTTTTCACAACATCCATTGGAGTAGCAGTCCCCCAGGAAATGGCTCCTAGAAAAACGCAGAAGTATTTGAACAATTTCTTCTCTGCATTTCCTCGTATGCAGGACAGTGAACTCAGAAATTCATCTCTCATCTACCACATCATATCCGTGGGCTTTTCATTGCACGGCATTCACCCTGCTCAGGCGCAGGAGCAGTATTTCAGGGAGCAAAGTTCCCTATTTCTGGAAGAAGCAGTGAGATTTTGTGCGTTAATGCTGGTAATCAAATGCAGACAGCCCAGGAGGTGCTCCCCCAGGTGCAAATACATCTTCTGCCGTGTTTCTGGTGGAGCATGGACACGCCGTGGGAAGAGCCTGAGCTTCAGGGAGCTGCTGCTTGAGGGTAATTAAAAAAAAAATAATAACCAACCTGGAGTCTCAGATAATACTGTTGAAAAGCAAAGTTTGAGCTGAGAATGCAAACAAGAGACTAGTCCATCTCATGCAACCAGGATCAAGCCCCACACAGCTGAGATACATCGTCACTCCTATAAAGAAGCTGTTTATTTACATTGATTAGCCTGCAGCTGAGTGGGATGTTTTGCCTCTCTGGAAAGGTCAGCATACGACCGTAATTCATGGCCCAGTTGGACACACAAGAGCTTGTTTGGACCTACGTGAGTGTTGGGGCATACTGGAGAAGCTGTTCAGATGGGCCAGGGCTCTGTTTATTTGCAGGAGAAATGGAGAGGGTGTTTTGTAATCGTTACCTGAGCTAAGGATTGATCTGCATTTAGGGGGCTGCAATTGAGAAATGGCCAAGAAACGGGGAGTGGGTGTAGGGGTGACCTTACAGCTGTAAGGGTGGTGGGGAAATGCAAGTGCTGGTCTTACTGGCAGGTGTACACAGGAAAAAAAGGAGGAGAAGATCAGTAAGAGTCAACCCTGCTTCTGGGTAGGGGTGCACACCCTCCTCAGGGGCAGCCAACAGGTTGAAGTCCTCTTCTGGAAGCATCTTGGCTGCCGTATGTCACTGGCAATGCGATACACAGGCTGCCCCGAGACATCCAGGGAGATGAAGGCGCTGGCTGTTTTCCATCTCATTGACATTGAGCCTGATGAAGATCTGATAAAGTGACTTCAATAAAGTTTGTCAAGTCATAAAGAGCAGCTGTGGTGCCAGGGGACCTGGCCCCAGGGGAGGAAGGTCGTTCAGCCCCATGTCTTCTCCTGGTGATCAGAAGGATGTGGTGGCCCCTGAGCCAGCCCTCGGGCACCTTCCTGTCCTTGTTCTGCCAGTGTTGTGGGGAAAAACGGTGCTTACCTGCTATACCCCCTGCCAGCCAGATGGAGGAGGGACTAGGAGAAATGCATCCGTCAGGGGTAATCCAGCCACAGAAAAACGTGTAAGGGATGAAATAGAGGCAGTACCCAGGAACATCCCTCAGAAGCATTGCTCCCACGCCTCGGTATATTCCTGGTATCCCTTCTTTCTGTAGGACTGTCCTAAAGCAGTGAATTGGGCCTCGGTACACAGGAAATTCGGGAACTGTGGACTTCAGTTTAACATTTCCTGCAAAAAAAAAACCATACAACAACTGTTGTAATAGCTATATAGCTACCAGACTTCCCTCAAAAGTCCACCGCTATCCAACAGAAATCACTGCCATCCATTTTCTTTTGCTGGGATCAAGATGTAGTAGGTGGGGAAAAAGGCTTTTGGAAACAAGAATTAGGCCCATTTTTAAAAGACGTTTAGGTACTTCAGGACAGATTTTTCTTAGATATATTGCATGCCTCCCAATATATGTCGAGTGAGATTTCCAAATGAATTTAAGGCCATGTGCCCAAATGTCATGGATTTTAACCACATCTGGTGCCAAACTGTATCTTTGAAAGTCTTGACATCTTCAGAGTCTGGCCCTTCTGATGTAGAGGACCGAGCTGCTTTTGCAAAGGGCATTAGGTTGCTAAGTTGCATGGAGGCTTTTAAAAGTGGACATATTTTATCAAAGCAATATAAAAATGTTACTATTCCACAGTTAAACACCACAGGTGTAATCATGAGAAAGGTGAAGTTTGTGAAACTGCTGAAATCCAAGCTGTTGAACTCTGAAGCTGCACCGTCTCTTCCTTTGGCTGTGCATGGGCTCCGGTAGGGTTTCATAGAAACACAGAATGGTTAGAGTTGGAAGGGACCTTAAAGATCATCTCATTCCAACCCCCTGCCCTGGGCAGGGACACCTCCCACCAGCCCAGGTTGCTCCAAGCCCCATCCAGCCTGGCCTTGAACCCCTCCAGGGATGGGGCAGCCACAGCTTCTCTGGGCAACCTGTTCCACTTGAGCAGAAGCAGCTCCTTTTCCCTGCAGCTTCTGAAGAGGTTACAGCTTCCGAAGAGGTTTTTATTGCCAGCTTCCATCCTGCTGGTGTCCTCTCCTGACCCATCTTGCCTGCACCTGGGTACCTGGAACCCTGCTCTGAGTAATCCAGCAGTTTTCAAATGTACATGTGAAATTTTAGGGGTTTATGGGCAAATATATGTGGGATTGAGAGTGTGCAGCAGTAGATGGGGAGCTGGGTTTACCGCTGGCAGCCGTGGTGCTGCTGGTCCCGGGGATCTCCAGGGGATCTGACAGCCCAGGGACTCACTGTTCCTGCCCCATGGCTGGGTGAGGAAGGTGGCTCCTGCGGCTCCTGGTCCTGAGCAGACCTCCCCCTGTGTTTATTATAGATCCCAATTAGCTGGAAATGCCAGCAGAGATCTGATCCATGTCACTGATTAAAAAAACCCCTCGAGCTGCACAGGATGAGGTCCATCCTGAGGCTGAAGGAAGCACCTTCAGCTCAATCATGGTGGCACAAGGCAGCAGAGAGCTGGGCCTGGAAGCAAAATTGTCCTAAAGTTCTCGGTAAAACACCCAGAACTGGCAGGGAAAGCAAAAAGAAACCCTTGCTTCCTACCTTCGGTGTATGGCTGCGTTTGCATCTGCAGCCTTATCTTCACCAGGTCCACGGGAGTGCCGATGCCCACGGAGATGAAGCCTGCCACCATGCTGGCCAGAGCCACGTCGGCCAGCGCCGGCTCACGGGCCGGGTCTCCGTGGCGGAGCTGGCTGAGGAGCCTCTGCGTGTTGCTGAAGACGCCAAACACCACGGAGCTGTAGACGGCGATGCTGGCCAGCGGGAAGGACATGCCTTTGAAGAAGCCGGCCACCTACCCAGGGCAGGGAGCAGGCGTTAAGAGAGTGAACAGGACTGAGTAGCGTAAACCCCAACTTGTCTACTGGGCCAGAAATGTAAATCTAAGTAGAATGTGTCTCCTGGAGCCAACCGTTTGCACGTGGTAATTAGTTCATACTGCTAAAGACTTGTAAAGATTGTGCAGAATAGGGGACATGGTGAGGGGACATGGTGAAAGCACAGGAACACCCATAAAAGTCCCTTTTATTGCCAGCTTCTGGCCTGGCATCACCCGCGTCAGCAGAATACCTCCGGTAGAGGTATTTTTTGCCAGCAGGTATGGGTAAACCAGCCCCTGTGGATGTAACATTGACCCATGCGGGGATGTGGGCAGTGTCATTAATCTTTCCCTGCCAGGGATCTGCCTTTTCCTTCTAGGAGTAACCAAGAGAGTTACCTTAGAGTTAAGCAAGAGAAGGCTGTGGGGATTTGCAGGCTCAATTGCCCCAGCTTTATTCATCTTCATCTAACTCCTGGTGTCAACGGTGATTTTGTATAAACACTTAGTGTATTTACCTATTTATCTATTTGCATTTTCTACCAGCGCATTTTAAGTACGATAAAGTACTTACAGACTCATTTCTGTACACGGTGAGAACACAGTTGAGTGTGTTTCCGTACCCTTGTCCAGCTTGCAAACGAGTCTGCAAAAGACATTCAGAAAATGCAATTAAAATCTAATGATTCCAGCCCAGTGAAAGCTCACGCTACATAAACAATGTGTACTTTGCTTTGAGAACGAATCCTGCCTTAGTTGTAAAGAAAACAGAGCAATAAAATAAGATAGATGTGCATCCACTCCCCCTTGAACTTCGCCAGAAGCAGGGCTAAACGTGATCTCAGAGGTCTGAAGCTTTCTGCAACATCTGGAATCGATGATTGTCAAATTGCTCTCAAGTCCAGACCAGCTACCCTGGCCCTGCCGACTGCTGGTGTGCAGTCCTGTCATTGACAAGGTCCTGATTTACGTGGAAATTAGAGAGTGATGTGGTCTCCTCCATCTGGGGACTCTCAATGAGCTCCCCTGGGAGGCTTCCAGGCCCCTTCCCATCCTAGGCTGATTTTAAGACATGGAAATACTGAAGGGAGCCAAAATAACTCAGAAATTCTCTGTGCTTCGCTCAAAAATACATTTTTACATCACGTCCAACAAAGACATTTTGTTTCTGGAAAGCAGTGGTTATACGCCTTCCAAAAAGTGCCTACAACAGCTGTAAGAAATGGCGTGTAAATCAGGACAAAGTCTGTATAATTCAACATGCTTTCCCCCTTCTCACAGATACATATATATCTGTGTATATATATTCACTGCAAACATATAGTTAGATCATGTTTCATTCAAGCTGCTGACAAGTTTGCAATAGAAAAATCCTAATAAGTGATGCATTTCGTGGGCTTAGAGGTGTGTGAGGAAATGGAAACCCTGTTTGGTTCGCAGGATCTGGAGCTTCAGCAACTGATCTTGGCTGAGGCCAGAGCTCGTTTTTTCATAGGAGGACACTCACACGTGCTCTGTCGGGGCTGTGTTTAGGGGATGGGGACAGCATTTCTGGTCATGTCCAGCAGCATTGCCGCTAGGAGAAATGACAAAATGAAGCCTGGAGAGACAGAGCCGACCTGTGCTGGAGGGACAGTGCCCGGTCCCCTCCAGCCCCTCAGTCCCAACTTACACCAGGGCGAAGGAGGAACTTTATTTGGGAATTTAAAGCCCAAAGGAGTGAGTGTTCTGCGGAGTTCGTGCCTGGGGACAGTTTTTGGGCAGCGAACAGCAGGTTGAATGACACAACCCCTTGGCTCAGAGCCCTTCAAGAGCCTCCCGCCTTGGGGTGTCACAGAGGGACCCTGGCTGGGGAGAGAGAAGGACTGAAGCCCAGGCTCACTCCTCACCTCAGGGCTTCTCCATCCAGCTGTCTGTCCACACCGAGCCCCGAACACCTCTCCACGCCTGGCCAGAGGCCACGGGGAGGGCGGCAGTGAAAGTGAACTATTTACCGAGCCCTTATAAACAAGCTGGTACATGAAGATGCCAGCTCCGGCTCATGCAGGGCACGTTGTGCAACCTGGGGGCCGTGGGTGCAGACCTGTGCGTGCCGTGACTCACGCCGGGGGCAGTGGGGACGGGCTGGGACACCGGCTGCACCCCAGGACAGGGTGACCCCCGTGCACAGCCCTGCGTTTCCCTCCTGGCTTCATTTGCACTCTCAGTCAGACATTTCCATTTTACCTCCGTGGGCTTGTTTTTTTTTCTTTTACACAGTAACCAGGTGTCCAGAAGTTCAAGTTAATAAATTTTTTGAGTAACTGAGTGTCCTCACAAGCTGCCCCTCAGCTACGCTGTGAACACCCCGCGCTGAAACCCCTGCTGCCATCTCTGCCAAAGTCAGCGGATGGCAGTATGGATGTTCCTTGGCAAACTCTTCCTTTCTGTTAGGTTTTAATTAGACAGGGCCCTTGGGCGACACCCAGACACTGAAGAAAGTCCTGGGGAAATGAACGCAATGTGGAGGATTAAACGTGAGTAAATGTAAAACTATTTAGAGTGGAAAAACAGCTGCTTGGGTTTGAGGGAAGCTGCGACGCTGGGAAGGGGCCAGCGGACGGAGAAGACCCGCTGGATGGGAACCATGGTGCAGATACCATGGACCCCATCCAACCTTTCTTCTGGTCTTGACCTCTCCTCCAGGTGGGGAAGGACCCCCCCATCCCCTGGAGGCTGCAAATGCCATTGAGTTGCCCCTTTTCTAGCTTAGTGCTGCGTAAAAACTCTCCTTTCCACTTCCACTAAATTTGGAAAGATAACAAGGCTGCCTACTTGGTATTCCCAGGCCACATCCAAAGCCAAGGGCAGCAGAGGGGTCAGTCTGAGAGTTGTCTTTATAAGCACTGAAGGATGGGCTCGCTCTTTCTTGGCAGCCAAAAACTCGATGCTTCCCAAGAGGATCCTCTCCAAATTGTTGCCAAAATCCCCCCAAATCTGGCAGTGACGCCCTGATGGCCAGCTCAAGATGGGGATTGCCTTGGCAACCCCAGGCAGAGCCAGCCTGTGCTGCTGCCCATGCCCTGGCAGACCATCTCCTCACCCCAGGAGAGCCGGCTGCCTGGAAGGGGATGGATGCTTGGAAGGGGAAGGGACGTGGCGTGGGCAGCCCTGGCCCCTGCCTCCTCCCCGTCACCCTCCAAGGGTCTCTAGGGTGCACAGGGTGACTCTGGGGGTTGTCTCATCTGACAGTCCCACCTGGTGCCAGCCGCGAGGCTTGAACCCGATGAGAGCACGTGGGGAGAGCAGTTGAAGCAATGAAAGCTGGGCAGAGATGCCCACCACGCTGTGCAAAAGGAGAAAGGAAAAAGGAGAGGCTCTTCCTCTACATCTCTGCATCAGTGGGGATGGTCAACTGGCTTGGGTCAGGCTGTAGCGGTGTGTGCGTGGGCTTTCTGCATCATGCTGGCAAATATCTTTTTACATCTCTAAATCCTTCCCTCTGTGGAATAACGTCTATGGAGGATTACGTAAATATTGCGTCTCATAGCCCTGGGCTAACAATTCCAGCACTCTGCCCTCCCAGCATTGCCAACGCTAGGAAAACACGTAAAAATGCGCCTGCAGCAAAACAAATACAGTTCCTGCGTTGCCCTTTGAATACTTGTCCGTGGCGAAGTTCAATAAAACATTGGCAGAACTGTTGGGTAAACCACACAATTAAGTAAGGCCAGGTTTAATTTTCAGCGTTGATCCTCACCGGAGGAACTCGCACGTATCAGCCAGTTCTTTTAGTTTCTCATTCACAACCAGCATCGGAGAAGAGCAAAGGCTAAAGTCTACTAAAACATTTCTAGCCGGGCTAAATTCCCCCGTGGGGTGGTGAGGAAAGTGAAGGTCTTTTGAAGCGTCATCTCGAGAGAAGCCACCTCCCCGTCGGTGGGGTTTTGGGTGGTGACGTGAGAGCACGGTTCAAAGTGTTTTACCTTGATGGTGTCCAGGGGGTGGCCCACAACCACGCTGGCGGCTCCTGGGGATGAAAGCAAAGTATTACACAAACCATTGCAGAAGCTTTAGGGATGGGACAGGAAGCGATGGGTTTATGGGGGAGGAAGAGAGATTTCCACAGGAACAGCCGTACTGGGCCAGAGCAACACCCTGCACAGTGCCCTGTCTCTGACAACAGGAAAAGCTGGGCAGAAACACTTAGGCATCTTCTCCCGGATACTCTCCTGGACTCCATCAACTTTATATCTCAAAGGCATCCAAGCTTGATGAGGAAGTGGTGGATTTATATGTCCTGTCCATGAACAACCTCCTTCACACTCCTGTAAGCTCATGCAAATATTTAGCCTCCAACGGTGAGGTTCAGGTCAGATATGAGGAAATGCTTTCTCCTGGCTTGGATAACAACGCGCTAGAGCCAACTGCTGATGGGGACTGTGAACCCCCATCCTTTGCTCTTTTAAGAGCAGTTTATAGAGGTACCCGTCAGGGATGATTCAGATAAAGAGGACCTTGCTCTTTATTGATCTTTACAGTCCCATCCAGCCTCATTCCCCACGGCTCTCTGGAGAAACTGGCCCATTCCCAAAGGGTGTCCTGCCCACCTTCCCATGCCAGTCATTGCCCGGAGCCCCCATGGCAGGACAGAGCACGGCTTGGTTTCCCCCTTCTCTGAGAGGACGGAGCAACCCCTGTGCCGTAGCCGGAATACGGTTTTGTGCGCTTGCACCAAACAACGCTGGCAGTTTTCGGGGTGTCTGGGGAGATGGCAGGTAGTTTGTGCTGCTTCCACATCTGCAAGTCTCCATGCAAACCAGTGTCCCCCAAGCGCTTTAGAGACTACAAGAAATTTCTCACCTGTGGGTCAGGACTGAAAAGAGCATCACGTCCCTTGGTCAGCACATTACGACTTTACTCAGAAATGTGTTATAAAATGACCCTTCTCCTCCTGGACCTTAAACCTGAGACCACCTGTGGGTCTAGCGCTGGGCACGAAAACTGGGGGCTGCCACCCATACTGGCGGCTGTTCACCCCTCGACGTGTCCTGCCCCACACCGGGGGGTGTGCGGCAACAGCTCCGGGGGAGCGGGGCAGACAGCGTCCTGCGGCCTCCGCGGGCTGCAAAGATCCCAAAATCTCCCCCCTAACCTTTCCCCAGAGGTGGTGGGCCTTGTTTTAGAGCCAGCTAACCCGTTGGCTTCATCTGGTGGGGCCGCTGGGGATCCGTGAGCCATCTCACATCCATCGCCCCAACCCGGTAGCCCGGGCAGAGCTCTGGTGTGCGGTGGCCAGTGCTGTGACATCCCCTTTGCCCGTCCCGGGAGCCGGGCAGCTCAGCCGAGCCCCTTTATG
>VXAK01019998.1:184409-251889 GCA_013399435.1 Arenaria interpres
TCCTCTTTACGCCGGGGTCGGTGGCAGCGGGGAGGTGGAAAAGCGGCAGCGGGGGTTCCCGAACGAAGGGGGGAAATCAGGGTTTCTTGGGGAAGCGTGTGATAAATTCTGAAATTAAAGATATAAGTCCAGAGGTAAAGAGCGGGACTCACAGAGCCTTGTCCAACTGGGAAACAGCTCTGTTTGCTTCACTGACATCACGCTGCCCCGTCTTTTCAGGAGATACCTCCAACATCCAGATTATCTTTTCAGGAGATGCCCCCAATTTCTGTATTATCCTTTCAGGAGATACCCCCAATTTCTATCTATTGGCAAGCAATTAACAATTGCTCCCTATCCCCTTCCTTCCCCATAGCATTCACAATTTTCTTATATCTCTATTACCTGCTTCTCCCTCAGTCCCGTCTCTCCCAACATCAAGAGCCCAGCTCTGGTTAGTTCCCCCTTTCATGCAAGATGCTCCTTCTCACCCTCTTCTGTCGTTCTTTTCTTTAAGTCTTTGAACTGGGCAGACAGAACCCCAAGTAATAGGAACAGACCAGGCATTCAGCAGCGCAAAGATATTTTCTGTTTTGATCTCAAACCCTTTTCTGGCAATTCCTAACATGCCTTTCTGATTGAGACTGAAGACTGGGCTCTCTTTCCAGAATAGTAAATACCTGATTTTGAGCCCAGCCTGGCTATTGTGCCTCCTGTGTGGCACTTTCAATTAGTAAAATCTAATGTCTTACACCTGAATAGCAGCCACTCAACAGCAGGACATCCTTCTGCTCCTTAACCAGATCACTGATATCCTTCTGCTCACCAGCTCCATCAGAAAACTCCTCCTGGACTTCAGGGGCATGACTTTGCTCCACAACAGATGCTTTGGCCCTTTGACACCGGGCATATACATCTGTCTCATCTGGCTGCGGTTTACTCCATCCCAAAGTGAATTTTGGTCTATAGAGGTCAGGTTTCTGCAGACAGCAGTTCCTTGGATCAGTTTTGGAGGCTTTCTAAAAAGATTGGCATCAGGTTTGCTGCATTGCCTTGCTGGAATCCCAGATCGGGTTTTGTTGGAATGCATTTTGTCTACACGTTCTGGTAACTATGGAAAATGTTGAGAGCTCATGAACAAGAAATTCTGAGCGCCAAAATACTGGCTGAAAATATAAATATTTTTTCTTAAATAATTAGTGTTTTAATTTCCATTGATAAATAAATATTTTCCACAAAAAGAGACATAATTATCCAAGCCAACCTTAAAACAATGTCCCCTTATGTGCGTGCACATATAGACAAGAAACCTTATCACCGATTTGGCTGAAGGGAGCTTTTGTCTAGAAAATGCTTATAGAAATTTGATATTAGGTGCATTGTTATCAGCTCAGATAATCTACACCTGAAACTTTAGATTTTTCAATGTATATAACAATGCCTGTTCTGCGTGAGGAGGATTCTCCTCAAGCACCCGGTCTCAAATGGTGCAGAGGGGGTTCCAGGGGTCTGTGGTCCTGGATAAAAGTTGGGGACAACGTGTGTGCACAAGCAGTGTGGAAACTTGACGGTTATTTGTTTTCTCAAACAAATTTGTTCTTTTCTTTTTAAGAAGAAATGGGATTCCATGTACACAGTAATACAGAAAGAGGATATTGTCCTCATTTTTCACGCATATTTTCTTGCAAAGCCAGAAGAAGAGCTGGCTGAATGAGGTAATTATTCAGATAGCGGCATTAATCATTAATCGTGTGAATTCTCTTTAACTGAAACACATTTCCACGCCAAATTTAGAACATCTGCTAACTGATTGCACAAAGACCATTTCCAGTATTCCTGGAGAATACTGGAAATGGTCTTTGTGCAACGTTGAACCGAGAGTTGAAACCAAATATTGCGGAGAGTTTATTTTAAACAACTCCTAGCCTAGAGGAGGAAGGTAGAGGAGGTGGGACGGATAAAGAAGGCAAACTGGGATGCTCTTGCAGCATTATCTGTGGACACACTCACCCAGCAGCGTGCAGGGGTGCAGGACACTTATGGCTCTTGCCCTTGGCTGCTGTTAGCAATGCCCCCAAACCCCAGAAATCAGCCCAGAACTGTGCACAAGGTGGTTAGAACAAAGCAGAACTCCCCTGCTTTGGAGAGTGGCACTGGCAGGGGCATCTTTGCCCTCAGAAAGACTTCCCAGCGTGCTGCCGAGTCCTGCCAGCGTGGTGAGAGGCTCGTGGCTCTTATCTCCAGCCGACAGCGTGAAACACACCGCTGGGTGTTGAGCCCTGCGCGTACACCTCGGCTGCCAGCTGACGGAGGATCTCCTTGTACTGATAAGAGGCAGCAATGCCATATGGAGAACTGGGAAGGAAGGAAGGAAGGAAGAACCTCTCTGCTGCTCTGAATCCCACCCTGGGCTTGTAGCCACTCACAAGTGCTGGTGAGGAGATGAGCGTGGGTTCGATTACGGATGGGGAATCCTCTTCCTCCTGCCAAGAGGGGCAACAGGGAGATTGTGTCACCCTCAGCACTCCTGATTCTGTTGAATCCTCCACACTCTGTTGACCAGCTTACCTTCTTTCCACAACAGGTTTTAACGCTGCTGATAAAAGGGAAGAAGTTTCCCATCCTCTCACCAGGGGCTGTGTATTTTCTCTGGGGGAGCACTGCAGCGCAGGGACTGGGGCGGACTCGGTAACTCGTGGTAAATTCACACTTAATCACTCCGGGAACGAAAGAAATGACTCAGGAGGGACAGAGTATGTTAGAGATGAAAGGAGATTATACATTTCTTGTCCAACTGTAAAAGATTTCTGGGCTATGATGCGTTTCACTGGAAATGCAGCTGATCCAGGGATAAATCCTTTCTAAATATTAACATATTAATAACATACAAGGGTTTAAACTTCTGGGCAAGACAGAAGTAAAATAACATTAAATCTCACTGCTGCTTCCAGAGTCACTGGTCATCAGCGGCTAATGCTTGGTGTCTCTTTGAAGGGCCGAATCCCATGAGCAGAGGCCAGTAAATTAAAAAGCAATGTAGAGAAACACCCTGAAGCAACGTGTGAGCAGTGATAAGAAGACAACTCCATGGGTTGCAGCAATCAGGCAGATCCAGGCAGTGGGAAGACATGTCAGGGGCCACATAGCAGAAATAGTTATACCCTCCAGGAGCTACCGAACAAGCTCGTTTCTGTGGGCAGTGAGACATGAGTGATTTCTCTGCAGAAATGTGCAAGGAAGATGGATTAGGGACTATGAAGACACCAGAAACAGGCATGGAGAGCTCCACTATCACTGGCTGCAAAAGCTCATCTCTGCCCTTCCTTGTCGAAGACCTGGGTAGGTTTTACTGGAGAAACAGTGTCCCAGGAAGTATTAGGCAGAGGGAAACCCTCTGGTCTTTTCATCAGCCATTTGTGTATGCTGTCCTATAGGGAACATCTCTAACAAATGCCTGAAGCAGCTGAGGTCCCATGAGAAGATATGTCTCCAGACCTACAAGCAAGGCTCAGATGATGAAATTGCATAGTGCTGGAGCAGACCTCCTGGGACAGGCCACCCTCAGCCTAGAGAGACCAGGAGATTCCCAGTTACATCCAACGTATCCTCCCCAATCACAGCCTGGCTGAGCACCAGCCAGCAGTCAGGGGAAGCGTCCCACGAGCAAGCCCCTAGAACCACCCAAGATGCTCACTTGAGGGCCCTCTCCGGTGTACCAAGGTCTTCCTCTGCCACAATTTCTGGAGAGCAAGAGAAGCAGCATCACGTGGAGCCTGGCGAGCTGGAGCCACACTCCCACCCAGCCAAGGCTGACCCTTCCAGACGCCAAGGAGGTTTTGGCTGAGAAGAGCCGTCTCAGTAAGGACACGCTTGAAGCTGAGAGCAGAGCAATGCTGCAACAGACAGCTACAGTATGGAAGAAAAGGCATTTTTCTCTGTCCCGTCGGGGAGGAGACAGCCAGCTGTGACTCACACTCCCTGCTCCCATCCCCCAGGTTCATTTTTGACACAGCAGCTATTGATAAGACCTTGAAAGAGCAGGAAGTTTCCCTGGCAGAGGCGGCTGGATGGGCAACGTGTGGTTATACTGCTAATGAGCCTAAGTGGAGCACTTTGCTCAAAGGCATGAACGAGTTCCCAAGCTTTGACTGTACCATCAACAGCCGCCTGCTCGTGGTGATCAACTCAGCCCCGCCACGCTTCATGGTCAAAGGGACACTTTCACCAGCACCACCATTATAATGGTTTTATTACAGGCAGAGAAGGGAGAGAGCTGCCAAAGAGGAGATCAAGGGACAGGTTGATGTTCAACCAGAGCAGAATTTAACAGCAATAGCAACGTGACGGTGCGATAGTGCAACCCCCACCCTGCCCTTTAGGCCTCTCGGTACTTGGCGTGATTTCCTCCCCACCTGGGGGAGGGAATGTAATAATTGAAATAATACAATGGACCAGAACATAACATAATGGTCTACCATGAAAGAAAGAAAGGTGGAGAGCAACAGACTAGAACACTACGGCAACCTCTTAGTGTGCCTGGTCCCCATGGCTCTCACTGTTTGAACGTAATAACAATAATCAATCACACCTGACATCATATGGATCATGGCCACAGAGGAGAAGGATACCAGGACCCCAAGACCTAGCAAGTTCTGGACTTGCATAATTGGTGGAAAGTACTGGAATATTCCATTGTCCGAGCTGGGCCAGAGCGGAAAAGTACCTGATGAAAGTCAATTGTCCCAGATCCTGTAAGTAACGACTCTAGTAAAGACGCTTTGAGCACTTCTGGATCACAGCAGGCTGTGGCCAGTATCTCCCCTGAGCTGGGACACTGCTTGGGCTGACATCTCAAGAATTAGAAGGCCAGGGTGAGTCACCCCTCTTGAGTCTCAAGTTTCACTCGTTGAGGAATGCCGATGCACTGTGAACATTTACTCTGAACTTGGGAAAAGGGAAAGTTTTTAACTCTCTTTCATCCACCCCTCCACTTATATGTTTATGATGTACAGAGTTTTGTGGATGTGGGTATTCTTCCATTTGTCTGTGCACACAAAGGAGTTACAAGAGGTACCTGCCAACTTGTTAGAATCCTGTGATACTAAAAGATCTTTGGTCTCAGGGATTATAAACTCCCGGGGGAGAAGTGTGTGCTTATATGCTTTGCTTATATACATATGCATTTGCTTGAGATCTGTGCTTTCACTCATATGTATATGTATTCGTTTGGAACACTTTATAGTAAGTCCGTGTGAATCTTGCAATCTTCGAATCTATAGTTAAGTCACTGTTCAATTATTTTGGTTAAATCACTTTGTAAACCTTTAAATCGGTTAGTAATTAAGTGCTGCTAAAATTCAACCTCCTAATCTACCTCAGATCATTAATAAATTTTGAATCGCTGCTCAATTATAATCAAATATTTCCATCTGTGACAGATGATCACGGGGAAAAGACTTTCCCGGATCTCTCTAGGAAACGTTGACTCCCGTGACTTGGTCTTCTACACCTCAGACCCTCCACACTCTCACAGAGGGAACTGGAGCCTGTAGGGTTGAGCAGGGAGGAGTTTTTCTCCAAGGTTAGAGACAGGAATGTCTCTGGAGGCTACAAGCAAGTTGCAAGCTCGGGGAGCTTCACGCTCCATCAGCCAAGTATCTGCAACAGCCACCCCAAAGTACTTACACTGCAAATACCTGCAGGAGAGGTTGTGCGTTTGCTGCCCTCCAACCTGCCTGTGTTCGAGAGGCAAAGTCCTGCCCAGGCTGACACAAACTTCCTCAAACACAAAGTTCCTCACACAAACCCCACTGGCAATTGAAAATTAGAATAAACCATTCTTTTCAGCCTCTGGAAGCTGGATACCTAACTCTCCAGAAACACGAATGGCAATTTGGAGTTTGGCTTTTATAAATTGCCTGGGAAATCTCAGTAACTGGAAGCAATTGGAGTATTTAGTCCTAAAATTTAGTCTAAATGGGGTTTTGTGTGTACATATACAGTTATCTTTCAGCTAGTTTCCTCCATGTTTACCCCTTCAAACATCTTCCAACTCTTTTTTTCTATTTTTCTCTAGTAGGAAAGGGGTTTTGTTAGGCTGCCAGCCCCAGCTGGGCTGGGGTAGAAGCTCATCATCGGGGAAAGAGGAGCAGACTAATTTTACGAGGTGAGCACTCCTATTCGTCAGGACGAAGGATGGCAAACAAGACAGTTAAATTGAGATCTCCGAAGTTGCTTATACTAATCAGAGTGCTTGAAAGCTGCAGGAAAATTTACGTGAGAGAGGCAAACACCACTTCTTTCTGGGCACCGGTTTGATTAAACAGGCACAGTGAGACAGTTTCTCATTTGCGTTAATGGAGAAGCATCCTTTGTTTGTGTTCAGTCCCACTGATTCCCAGCTCACAATGTCCTATTTAAGCTCCATTAATTCACTGTGGAGCCTATAGGAAGAATTCATGTTCGTTCTTGCTGGAAGGACCTCGCAGCATCACTGTTAGTGAAAGGAGGAATCAAGACAGCAGTGGAGAAGGGCTTGGATATGAAAAATCAGCAGAGTGAAAATTGGAAAATAGGAGTGGAGCCTTGGGTCTGCTGAAGAAATCCTGTGCTTGTGCCCGATTCTGCTGAGCTTTAAGAAAGTGAAGCTACAAGTATTTCAAAGGAAAAAACAAAGTCAAGGTAATGCTTGGCAGATCCAATTGCTCATTGCGTACGGTCACATTCGCGTCCAGGCAGTTGGGCCTCAGCGGCCTGGGGACCGTGGCTCCTCCTGACCACGTCACCTCCCTGCATGACAGCATCTCACGCTGGTTTTTAGTGCTGCCGTGGGACAGTCTCAGCTCTCATCTCCACAAACGTAAGGCTGAAGGGCTTTACAGCAGGGGCTAGGTCTTTGCGTGGATGCTTTTCCCTCTAGAAGGACATGGTTCAGAGCCCAGATGCGGTCCAGACGGTGCCTTCGCAGCACCTATCCAAAGCTCAAGGGAACGCTTATTCTTCATAATTTATTATTTTTGCAAATGGCTCATTACTGTGAATCCTTGCTGTCATTCCAGAGTCCAGTGGGACCACTACCAAAAGTTATGCACAAAAACTTCAGGTCCAGCCTGGACAAGCATTAGAAGCTGCTCTTCGGTTTGCCCAGCAGATATTTATCGCTGTTGCAATGCTGACTAATTACCTAATTGCGTGGATCGACACCTTTCCTCCAAAACCTGCGGAAGCAACAGAAACAACTTGCTGCAATAAATTTCCCCCAGCAGCAAGAGCTGCGGTTTTGTCCCTGGAGGAAGCCAGACCCAAAGGAGGGGTTTCCACCCGAAACAGCAGCTGATGATCTGATAATATTTGGGCAGACAGTGCCACCAAAAGGAAACGTGATGAATTGCCCGGCCAAAAAAAAAATTGCCTTTTGCCAGCACTTTTTGAGCAGTTGCTATGACTACCCTCCCTCCACAGACCCCTGCTTTGTTCCCCCATCAGCTCCTCAGAGGGTGCTTTGGTGCATCCATCAGAAACACACACAGAGCCCTCCTAAGGCTCCGGACTTGAGAAACTAATGGTTTTAGTCGTCCAGCTAAGGAAGAGTCTCTTTTCAGCCCAGCAGCTAAAGATTTTTCCAGCCCTATACAGCACAATCTTATAAAATTCCTTGAATACTAAATTGCGACACGTGGAAAAAATCTTATTTTTGATAGTTTTTAGATAACATGTTCCTCTATATTCTGCAAAACAACACTTCCTTTGCTCCTGATTTGCTGGAAAACTTTCTTTTTTTTTTTAATAGCAGGCAGTACCAACAGAAATTAAACATTAGAATTTGCCGGGACCTTTAAAGTGCCTATTTCTGTAGCTGACTTCACTCTGGGATGTGGCTGAGCAGCCGAGCGCAGTCCCAGTCCATGGTCTGCCTCTGACCACAGCAGCTGGAGCATCCCAGTCTCATCGCGGATGAGACCCAGCCTGGATCTGCCACACAGGGATGAGGGACTTCAAATCCGATGCGCTTTATATCAAGCTGATATCCCAACCGCGACTTTCTCCTAAGTTAACGAGAAGCCGAAATAAGGGTCTCCGTTTATCCGGGAAGATGGATTAAAATGCTTTTCCCAGGCTGGGTTCTCCCGGCTCCCGCTGCCGGGGTGGCTGCAGAGGGTGCTGTTAACCTGCGCACACCAGCACCCAGCGGGACAGACCCCGCCGGCTGCTGCAGGCCCTGTCGGTGTTCAGGGGGGATATTAAAGAATTTTACTCCCAGGATGTCAATTCAGGCTCTGCACCGACCCGTCTGCTACAGCCCCACCTGAAGGCTTTCATTTAAGATGACTGGGAAAAGCCGGCTCCTGTTGGCACACCCCATCCAGCCGCCTTCAGTCTGTGTCTTGGAAAAAAACATTGTCCTCTGCTTTGATATGGAGCGTAGCAGGATTTTGCCGCTCCCTGCTGGGTCTCAGCACACCCCGGGTGTCCCCAGAACAAGCAGTGATGGGTTTGAGGGGGGCAAAGCTGGCAAAGGGGGTTCAGTGGGGACCAATTACTTGGAGCCGAGCAGGAAGGATCAATGAGCTTCACACGAGTTGTGGTCTCTTCACTGGTGGGGGAGGATGTATATCCACATTTCTTATTAACCTGATGATGAGGAAAACACAGCTTGGCCTCCCTGCATTGCTGAAGCGTAAAAATAGTCCTTTATCACCAACCAAAGGATCCTTGTCCCTTCCCAACATTTGAATTTCATTACCAATGACAACACAGTTGTTACCTATTTTACCGATCTGAAAATGCCCCATTTTTTCTTGGGGAACAGGCTGGGCACAGCTGGGCTGCATCAGCCCCATCCTCAGGGCTGAGAGCTGGAGCATCACATCTCAGGAGGCAGTGAGAACTATTTCACTCCTTTGGTATGATTCAAACTTTCATTTTCTGTTTTCAGAGGCAGCTTCTTGCCCCAACTAATGATAAAACCAGGATGTGCTCCCACTACCAAACGCTGCCTTCTGCCCTCTCCTCTGATATTCCCTCATTTGCCGCAGGGCTGAGGGCACGCTGCAGGTTTCACTGCAGTGATCGCAGGGTGGGCACCAGGACGGGGCAGGGATGGGGACATGGATGAGGGTGGCAGGTGACGGTGGGGGCCGCGAACCCTCTCCGGTCCTGGAGGAGCTTTCACAGGACTCAGCAGCTGAGATCATTTTTTCATGATGGCTTTTAAATCCCTTTCATTTCAGCATTAAATGCACATGCCTTGCTCATCATCGACTACGCAATGGTTTAAAAAGCTGTTTTCTTCCCTTAAAAATCCTGCCATGGTTTTACTCCTAGGTCGCTCTTGGGTTTCCTCTAATCCTGCTTCTCTGGCGAGGGCGGCTGCAGCTCTCCCGTGCCTCTGCTCTGATGCCAACCACCTTGAGGACCGTGATTCTCAGCATTTGGCTGGCCACACAGGCAATTATTTTCCATTCAGTGAGTACACGCAGGTGCCAGCGAACAGATGCAGCCGACAGACTGGTCTGAACAGGCCAAGGGTGGCGAGTGCCCTTCTGAGTCAGGACTGTGACATTTTTACATATGGAATATTGTTACCCTCTCGGGTTTTCAGTTTTATTTGGTTGGATTTGTGTTTTGTTATTTTTAAATAATAGTTTTAGCACCATTTCTCTGGCTTTCTACCTATCTCTGTAACAAAAAGTAATGCTAGAGGACGGAGTCTAAAGCCAAATGAATTTTTGTTACTGCTGCTGTATGAGGACAAGGGGAGGAATAGACACTGGAGAGTGAGGCTCCTGCCAAGGGCAAGCTGGGGCTGTGCCATTTCCAGCCTCAGCATCCCTCAGACAGGGCACGTGGTACCCAGCCTGCTCAGCCCTCTCTCAAACAAACAACAATTTTGATTGTAAAAAGGCAGAGAAGGAAGACAAGAGGGGAAAAAAAATGCTCCCAGTGAGGTACTTACAGGAAACATCAGAAGACTCGCTCCCAAGTTATCCCAAGGTCATCTTGCTCCATCCACTGTTGCTGAAAAACAGTGAAAAATCATATAAAAAGCTGTTCCAGAACTGCTGTATGTGAAAGCAAACAGAAACTTTCAGCCTGTTTTATTACCCCATAGCTGCTTGCTGCTGCATGGTGGTTTTTTTAGTCTGGGTGACCCAGACCTCAAAGCTGCACGCATAGGCACCATGTCTGGATGTGCTTTGACTTCATCCCTGTCTCTCCTCAGGTGTCCCAGCTCCATCAGCAGAGCTGCTCCACCAGGGAAGGTCCCGAGGAGCCTGGAGGGAAATAGCCACAGCAGGTAGTGCTGTAGCTGCTTGTTTTGGGCACTAAAGTTGCTTGGGGCCACTTTTAGCACAGTTAATGTAATTAGTGCAATTAGCAGCATTAGTGCTGTTAACACACACACATGTTGGGGCCTGGATTGAGCCACCTGAGCTGCTGCTGCTTCCTACCAGCTCAGCTCCAGCACGGACCAGCCAGGCTCCCCGTCTGTGCGGTCTCCATTCCTTTTATGTGTTTTTATGTTTTATTAAAATTTAGATATCCTCGATAGCATCATCCTAGTTTCTGTCCCTTCACTCCCCCATAGGACAGCAGCAGTGATTGCTCAAAGAAAAAAAAAAAGAAGCCATTTGTGTTTTTCTACCCAACTATTTCCTTGCTGCTGATTCAAGAGCGCCGTGACTTCCCTTCGGCTCCTCTGGAGTTTTCAGTAGTTCCTCCTCCTGTCCATTTTCTGTGATAACTCAGTCTGAGAAACATCTGCACCCCATTAGGAGCAGCTTTGGGTACATAAAGCTGAATACAAAGGGTAAAAAAAAATATGTTTGATGGCCGAGTCACGCTCTCATCCAGGAAGCAATCTGGCAATCGGCACGGGGTCCCTGGGGTATCCAAGCTGAAAAACAGGCTCGACCCTTATTTCTAGCACATCACTGAAGCTACTCACTCTGCTAAAATACTAAAGCTGCTGTGAATCACACCTAGAGCATGAAGAAGCTGACGTCCACTGTGTCACCTCGCAGCCTCAGCTTCCTTTTTAGTAAAAATCGCCCGGCGCAGTGCGATCATGGTGTCCCCACCCAGGGAGAGGGGCTTTGTACCCACTTTCTGGCTTTGCTCGGTGTTTTCTCAAAAGCTGGAATAAGGAGGTGCTGGAAATCTGACTCACCGTCGAGAGGCTTCAAGAAGATCTGCTTTTGGTAAATTGGGGGCTATTTGGCAAATGACCCATCAGACAGCAGTGATTTGCCAGCTCTGCTTCGTGGTTAACCTCGGTCCTATACCCGAAGTCAGGAAGGTGCTTTTCAGGGACCACAAGCTCAGTGTGGGACCAGTGGGAAACATCTCCGTTGGACTTGGGGCCTGAGTTCCTCCTGAGCCAACTGCCTCCCATGGGTGACTTTACATCCCATCCAGCTCCCATGGTTGTTTAAGCGTGCCCTTTGCAGTCTTTTCTCAGGACATTCAGAGTGACCCTCGATTTTGGTGGGCTTCAGGGTTTTTTTGTGCTACCTGCTGATGCCCCATGGCCCTGTTCTTCTCCAGATGACCAGCACACTCCCTGAGAGCTCACCTCCCCTTTCGGCCATCCTGTTTTCTCTTAAAGCATTTCTGATTTCACTTCCCTTTCTGGGAGCAAGCAGAGATAAAGGTGTTTAATGGACATTTGAAGATTTATTTTTCCATTTGCAAACTTCTCTTTTAAGGCCATTTTGACTGTGAAGCTCCTTCCATGCTCCTTGCTCTCCACATCAGACTTGTTGCTGGCTGCTGCAGACCCTGGTGGTGGAGGAACTCAGGTGTCCTTCTCACCGTTTCTCTGGGCTGGACATGGTTAGCCACATTTTCCCAGGTGCTGGGGCATTTCCATCAATTCCTGAAGAAAACTCACAACTGTGCACGCAGCTATTTTATTTAATTTTTTTACATACAACCCGTTCGTGCTTTCTCTGTGCCCACGTGGTTTAACAACTTATTTTGGATTATTATTATTATTTTGACTCTAAGGTTGAAGCCTTTGCAGGCTGAGGAATGTTTCGGGCACAAAGGCTGCCCACATTTTACATCCTCATTTGCTGATTTTCTCAGTCTATACATGAGCGTCATCGCAAGATTCGTGTTCCTACTTTCAAATGAGAGCACAATCAAAGAAATTATATCTATCCATCCAGGGTTCTGGCATGTCTGGGGCAGGTAATAAAATATTTTTAAAAATAGAAAATGTTTTTCATGCTGCCTATTGCTGCCGCTGACAGTGCATTGCTGAGAGCCGGGAGGAGGTTCCTCCAAATTTAATAGCCGGGACTTAGATGGATAACTAGAAATAAATCAAGACAAGCATAGACCAGAGCCAAATGGTTTGCTACAGCTTGTAGGGAGAGGATCGTGGTTTGGGAAGCACAGTGATTAATTTGTTTTCGTAAAGTAATTACCAATTAATCATTTGGCTAATGATGCTGTATTATGAATTAGTTCTAAACAGACTTCAGCCCAATTATAAGGACTCAACTAGATCGTTTAATTGAATGTTTATTCTTCTAAAAGTGCTGCACCCGACTTTTTTTTTTAGCAGCTGAACACATACATCTAACTGGAAAATGGCACACGTTTAAAATCACTGGCTGCTAACGATGCCTTAAATTACACCCTGTTGTAATTAGGAGGCTCAGTGGTGTATCCATGGCTGAGCTTGACCTCCATGATAATGCCAGTTGTTTAAGCGTGTAATCATTCTTTTACATCAGTTCCTTTTTCCTGAAAATGTTGGTATTTAAGGGTTGTTTTTTTCTTACTTTATCCGATGAGGGGGCCTAAAATAAACATTCTTCTCTAGGCTGACACGTGACAGCATTAACAATGAGTTGAAAATAAAATTGCACATAATACGCTGTTTAGAAGAATGTCCTCAAAGTTGCTGCAGAAAATACCAGCTGTACATAGCAGACTAATACTTAGCAATTCAAGTTCCCCCTTGGGGGTACATCTGCCAGATATAAATATTAATGAAAGGGAATTGTGACAGGAAGATTAAGATTCATTAATCATTATTATTATCCAGCATCAGGTGCTAACGGGGCAGCTGCTTGGAGGGAGACGCCATCACCTTGACCTAGTGCAGATATTCGTGAGGATGCCGTAAGAAACCGAGGTCTTCAAAGGAAGCAATAAGCACATTGCTGCAAGATGAGACGTATTTAGGGAGCAAATCCAGAGCTCGGTGGCTGGGGGTATGTGTGAGGTCCCTGGGAGGATGTGGTGGGACAGGGGAGGACCTGGGGCACGACCTCTGCAGGTCACCCTGGATTTGCCGGGGTGATTCCCTCTGCTTTCCCCTCTGCTCACCTCTCAGCTGAACGGTGACTCCACCGTCTAGGGAAAACACAGTCAGAGGAACCAGGAAAAGCTGCGGCTCCCATGCTCCGGTGGGACATAGGCGATTTCACAAACTTCCCCCTCCGACACGTTGTTCAAACACCCTGCAGCTGTCAGACCCTTATGGCTCAGGTTTATATTGTGTTGGGGTTTTTGATGTCTCAGCCATGGAGTGGGAAAGAGAGGCCGATGGGTCCTCCCAGCTGATCCTCCCTTCCCAGCCAGGTTGGTGTCCATTTTCACAGCCCTCTGCTCAGCCAGGCAAGCTTAACTCCTCGCTCTCCACCACGCTCCCTTCATATCACACATATTGCCTCCTGCCTTCAAATCTTGCTTCTTCAAGTCTCCATTTTCGCATTTTGACCATTTTGCTCAGTACTAGCCATCACGGCGCCTGCGTGCTCCTTGGTGCAATTGCAACAGAAGGGGTTTTGTGCCACCTCTAGTCTTTGGCATGATCTTTTTTTCTCAGCTGATCACAGGAGAAGGTGCCCCAGTTTCACCCCAGACAGCAGGCGATGCCCCGTGCAGTCACTGATGCACAAGAGCACCATCCACGGGAGGGGGGTGCTCAGGAAAGCAGAAACACAGTCATTCCCCTCCACAACGTATGTATTTCAAACTTTAGCTTGGAGGAGTGCCACCGCTCAGGTGATCCTGCGGTAAGGCTAGACTGGGGAATTCATTTCTCCCGTTATATTTACCAGTAGCAGAAACTGGCCCAAGGACACCAGCCTCGATAAAAGACTGCTAACTGAAATACATAGCACAGGCATTTTTTTTTCCACATGTGAGACTCTAATGATTGCTGCAGAAGTCGAAATAAAGGCTACATAGCTTGGATCAGGTGTTAGCATTTCTGCCTTACCCACACCTGCAAATCCCATCAGCTGGTGTTCCTGGGAAAGGCCAAAGTGCCCCCAGCAGCCCGGAGGGAGTTAATGAGAACTGGTAGCGCTGGGGTAGGGACAGATAGATTTATGGGGGATTGTGTAGGTCAGTGGGGCTATTTGCTGTTTCCTCATCTGTTCCCACCTGTATCATTAACGGAGAAAGGATTACAGACAGGTCCAGCCTGCGCCTGCATCCCAGCCCAGCTTTTCTCTTCAAGTTTTGGGGAACAATTACTCTGGGCAGACACCTCACCTGGATGAAACACACGTTTGTTCTGGTGAGAACGAAGGTACAGCTCGGTATAGATGTCAGGATCAAATCTGTTTGAGGGTCCAGGTGTGACGAGGAGCGCAGCTTCTTCCCCTGCTGATGCACCAGCTTCCATGTGGACCACCGGGTCTTGCATCCCTCTCTTCTTCATTCCTTTGTGTTTCCATTTATTCCATTAGTGCCCTGTTCAGAGAAAAAAACAGTTCCTAATGTCTGATGTGGCTCCAAAATTGCACTGGCAAAGCAAAGAAGCCCACATTAAGGTGTCTCAGGAGGAGAGCCCCCACCAGTGGGCTTACCCGGCGATGTGCATGTGCTGATGTTGGTACGGGGGGTATATATTCCAGGTATTCTCTAATCACTCACCGCAAATACGGTTCTGAGCGGAAGCCAAGTTGTTTCACATTAATGAATTGCCTCCTTGCCTCTCTATCACGTTGCTGGGAAGGGACCTGTTTAAGCTTCTTTGTTTAATGCCGGGTTCTGCTCCTCCGCGATAAGTGCTACTTGCCAAAAAGCTGCGTTTCTAACGGAGTTCAAAGTAAAGATATTAAGTCACACACGTCGACGGAATCAGGATTTGGGAGAGGAAGGAGAGCTTAGCTAATCACCGTCCTTGTGGCAGGGTACACACCGATACAGTTGAACGTCGCTGAGCTAATTTTCTCCCTAAAGCAGCATTTGGTGGGTTTATAAAGGGACCGTTTCAGCTCCATGCGCTGCACCAGATGGGGAGACTGGAGGCCCAAGCCCCACCTTGCTGAGGTTGAAGGAGTTTTCTTATTGATTTTAGGATGCTTTGTATCTAGATCTTAAGGCCTGGAGTACTTTATTAAAGAAGGCCTCTCGTACCTAAATTCAGAGCCAAATTCCATGCCCTGCAACGTTTGTGTGAACATTTTTATTGACTCTGAAGGAGGTTTTTCCCCAGGGGTACACAGATTAACAAATAGTCCTTTTTCCCCCTTTCCAAATGAAATCTAACATCAGCTCATGAGAAAGAAGAACCCACATTGTAAGAAATCCCCAAAGACGGTGACGGTCATGACCACTTCTGTTATTAAAGGGCATATTTTGCCGTGGTTTGTTTGGTTTGTTTTATGAATTAAGTTTGTGAATTCATGAGATTAAAAGCTTAAATGGGATCAATGAAGACTACACAGCATGCATCAAAGTAATTGCGGATTGTTTTTCAAACTCCAGAGAACCACTAGTATTGAAGTACTAAGGGTTTAGGGCAATAATTATGAATTTTTCAAATAGAGAGATGAAAGGAAATACATTATCAGTACACGAGGCTGAACTGAACTGTTTGTTATTTCCAGCTGACCGGGACCTCTCTTGGGGTAAAGGTACACGATGTCCTCTCTAAGGTAGGAATCTGATCCACGGGGCAGTTTGAGAAAAATCATTTGCTCTCTGTGTACAGGATGTTAACGATGTGGAAAAGTAATAAAGCAGCGGAAGCCTGTGAGAGAAACACAGAAGCTTCCAACCCTGCCCTCCATCCTTTCCTTTTACCTCTGAGCGAGACTGTATGGAAAATATATTAAAATCCAGAGATTTGTTTAGCTCCAATTTCCAGATGGCAACATGTGATATTTGCCGGCTTTTGATTAAAATTAGGCTTTTCTGATCCAGAAGGGTAAAGCTTGTAATATTCTCAACTCCCAAATCCTTGATTTCTGATGTTCATTGTTTCCATAAATTATCAAGTCCAGCCAATAGAAAGCAGCTAATTTCTATCTAGTGGAAGTCTGGGAGATTTGTAGATTTGATATTGCGTAGTTTGAACTATTTTAATATGCTGAATTTATGGAAATACTGAATTTAATATTCTCAGAACAAATCACACCTGATTTTCAGACAGATTTCCCTCCCTCCTCTGCCTGATCCCTTGAGTTTAAATAATCCCACTGTATTTTGCATGGCTTTCTTTCAACGTACCTGAGACTTAGGCCTCCATCATGCTTAAAACCAGAAACTACTTCATACAGTCTGATTTGGTTCAACCAGGGCCTGATTTGTCTTGCTTTTCAGTGAGGAGGTGGCAGAATGATACTGAGGTACCCACAGGGGATGCGGGGCAGGGAAGGCAACACTGGTTTCTCTAGTCGCGTTCCCGTTTCCAGCCAGGGCAGCAATGATGGATACTGGGATGAATTTTCAACAGCTTGGTGGACCCCCAGGTTTCCTGAAACAGCATCAAGCTCTCGTCCACTGTGGAACACAGGCAGCTACAGCTTTGAGGTGGTGCACCACCTCATCCTGAGCAGTCCAGAAAGACCAGGGTTGAAGCTCCTGTCCTCTGCAGGGTCCCAGTATCCAGCCAAAAGCCCTACCCTTCCTGTTGAGAACACTGAAGTACAGCACAGGCAGAAATTATTAACCATCATGTACCTTGCAAAGCTGTCACCTTCCTGGTGACATAGTTATCCACAGGGAAAACTGGTCTAACTACAGAAATGGAGCTAAATATGATGCGTTTTGCCTCTTCAATCACTAAGAGAACAGAGGTAACCCTGGTACATTGAGCTGCAGGCTGTCAATACCAATGTGTCACCATTACAGAAGCATTCAAATATTAACTAAATATTTGGAGCAAACACATCTATTTTGAACAGCAAGCGTCTATGCAGATAGCAGGAATGGGAAAGAGCTTCATCAACTTGTGTGGTGTCTCAGAGAGGTGACATAGCTGGCAGCAGCAAGAGTATGTTGCAAGATTTCACAACTGCAGAGGAAATGCTGTGCTGACCTTTGTTTCGGTAAGATCCTCATCTGATGGAAATCCGTCAAGATCCACCAAAGCCAAATTGTTCCTGGATGCTGTTGCCCAGTTCTCCAGAGTCAAAACTGATGTTTTATAGAAGCTCATAGTTGCACATATTAAAGTAATCAGGAGTATTTTCATTACTGACTGTGCAAGTGAAATGAAGACAGACATAATGGAAATGTGTTCAAAAAATTTTACTGACAAATAATTTAAATAAAAATGTTTTTTTTCTCCTGTGTATGACTGTTCTGCACAGTAACCAGGTCTAACAGATGCCATTAATACAATGGAAGGATTGTAGTGGAGGGGAGAGGAAATGTATTTCCCAATCCCTACTGGAAATTATGTCTCTGTTTAATTCCTCCAAGCAGCTTAGATTTAAATAATTCTTATGTTTTTTCCCATTGGCCATTTCCTATAGCTGCACATCCCTCAAGTGAGCATCTAGCCTTTGGGATTAGCCACAGAGAAATACAGTTCTCTTCCTCACCCTCCTCCATCGGGATGTTTTCTAGAGCAAGTTTATCCAGATTCCTCCAAATCGGTCATTTCCCTCTCTGCTGCTTTCTGCTGTCATTACACAGTCCAGGTTATCGCTTGTTTTGTTTGAGGGGAAGAGTATTTTTACTCCATATTCATGCAGAATTTCATGTTGTTATAGGTTTCAAGAGCTTCTCGTGCATGCCTGCGTTGACTCAATCTTTTGCTGACAAAGACAACCCCCTTGCTTTGTTCTCAGCACACCGCGCAGCCGGCACAGAGATCCCAAATACTTGTTACTCCCCCTTGTTCTCCCTCTTTGTTCTCCAAACCTTCTGTCTCTGTGAGGAACCCGTCACCCACAGCTGGGTCAGGACAGAGTTCTCCCTCTGTCCTGTAGTGAGGAAAGTACCCACCGGAGGAAAAGGTCTGATTCAGACCTGGCAGCCCTCTGGAGGAGGAGATGGTTGATGGGGAGAGTTCAGAGGTGCTGTCTTTTAGGAGTTGGTGGGTTGGTGACTCTTCATCGGCCACAGAGGAAAGTGCCCTCTTGTCCGACTCCAAACTTGGTGGGATGGTCTGAAAGAAACACGTACAAGACCAAAAGCTAAGGTCTCAAATGCATGAAGAAGCAGGGATAACACATTGGAAACCGCACTGCCTTTGGGGACACAGCAGTCCCCCGCAGCAATGGGACAAATCTCATCCAGAGCCAACGGTGTCCCCACATAGCAGGAGGCTGGGGTCCACGGGCTTGTTTCAAGGGACAGGGACCTTGCCAGGGCTGTCTCAGGTATCTCCTCCTTGCAGGTAGCTCTACTTCTACATTATGTTTTCAGAGCACAATTCATCATTGTGTTCTGAAACAGTCTGTGCAGGGTGACAAGAATTCCTAAGAGGCAGCTCATGTGATAGAGGGAGCTGAGGAGCCTCACTCAGAGGCCGGGGGGGACATCCCCACCACACACACCTAAAGGCAGCTGCAAGGGCTCCCACTCTTGCCTTTGGCTTATTTGGTTTGGTTTTTTTCCCCAGTTATGTCTCTTCCTGCCCTGAAAGTATGTGTTCAGGCAAAGGCCCTGCCTGCACAAATTCTGCATTTGTTTGTGTGTGACCTCAACTAAAGGAAAGTGCAGTAGCAACACTTCAAGCTAAGAACATCTCCACATCTGATGAGGCAACAACAACGGTGCCTTTGGAAAGGCCAGTGCTGCTGGTGGGGTCGGTGTTCCCACTCACAGGGGACAGAGCATTCCCTGACTCTGTGATATCTCAGGGCACAATTTAACTTACTTTCTCAGCATCTCCAACATCCCGTGCACATCCACCTTCACTTTCATCTTTCCCATCTTTATCAGGCTTTTTTTCCTCTGTATTTAATCCATATGCGAGTGGCTGGCCAAGAAGCTCTTCAGATGTTCTGTAACATGGAAAATATCCTGTGGAAACAGCTGAATAACTCGCTTCCTCATCGCGCTTAGTGTTAACCTTGCCATCGTTGAAGCTTTCTTCCGTTTCTGTGCTGATAAAGACGTAAGATGTTCTATAGTAGGGCAGGTACGGGAGAGCAAACACCTGGACTGAGTGGTCGTTGCTAAGTGAGAGTTTGGTATTCAAGTCTTCAGGACTGTCCCTGGTCAGCAGGACGTGCTCCGAGTCTCCTGGGCTAGATGGTGGGGGAGTGGTTTTGTCCCTCTCCTCCAGATCTCCTGGAAGCTCCTGAAAGAAATTCGTATTTGATCAAATATAACAAAATCACAATGGGCAAGAGCCATTAGCAAAACCACTCAACAATGTTAATGAGCTCTGCTGTCAATCCAGGGCATGGCACATCGGCCACTGCAAAGAGATAACGAGGTCAGTCATAAGTCTGAGGATTGTAAGAGTTTGGCTGATTTATCTTTCAGCTTTTTCTCTTTGAGTCTTGAAATGGTTTCTCATAGACGGTTTTCAATTAAATATAAACACCATCTTAGCACCTATACTCTCAAGCAGTCTTTAGGAGTTCTCATGGGAAAATATGAAATTTCCTGTTTTCCCTAATGTTGATGAAGAGCAGCAATACCCACACTTCAGAAATAAAACCCCAGTCTCCAACCCCTGCTACCTGATTTTTTACAGACTACTGTTTGGCGCTGTATGAAACCACAGCCCACAGGGACAGCGTTTGTACCTGATTTGAGGTTAAACTTACATCTGATTTCGTGAGCTGCCTTGGCAGACTCCGAGCCAACAACATGGGACTCCCACGGGCTTGGGCTATTTTGGGTGATTTATGGCCTCCTGAAAATCTTGGTAGATCAGTGGTACTTGTGAGCATTCTGCAAACGGAAGAACATTAAAATTTGGGTAGAGCTTTAAAAAGACCAACCCTGCACAACCTTCTTCTCTGCCAGATATTTTCCTTTTGAATTTTCAATGCAACCAAAACTGGCATATGCAATTCAAAGCTTTGAAACAGTTTGGAGCTCCAGTTTTATCTCTCTATGTTTGAAAAGCCTATTCAAACCACTATTACAAGACACTATTCAATCGGAAAAAAAAAGTAAAAGTCATCTTACTGTTATAGAAAAACACACAGAAATAGTTTGCTACTAGAAAAATCACCTATCCCTTAGCTGCTTGCTGTCCAGGTGCTGTGAATTCCCTTTCCACATTGACTTCCTTCTGCTTCTTTCTTATCAAGAGATCTGTCTCTAAGGCTTTCTGCATTTTAAGGATCTCTTACAAATATTCAAATGGACCCACATTTATACATTTGGGTAATGTAACCACAACCCATCTGTTCACAAGGGTGAGAGAAAGGATATTTTTATATTTACCAGGTACCCAGGAAGCATCCAAGAAGGGAAACCCAGTGGGGAGGGCATCATCCCATGTCCACCTGGCTGCCTTGGTGACAGGATTCCAAGGCATCATCATAAACGCTGTAGGGGGGAAGGGGGATGACACCCCCCCAACCACCACTAACCCCAGCTCCCTGAGCTGTCCCCTTCCTCCTTCACCAGTACATTTTTGTGGACATCCTGGTTTTACTGGGGTGCTCGCATGCAGCCTGGCTTCCTTCTAAAGGAGCATCAGTTGCTTTTATCCCTGTCAGTGAGATAAGGAACTGCTGAGATAAGCCCTAATAAACCAACTGGTCCCAGCTGGGGTGTTGGTCCTGATTGGGGTGTTTCAGCAAAGCCAGGAGGGGATGGGCTCTTCCACCTTCTTCACTGGTGCAGGAGAGCTTGTTTGATGAACTCCCAACAAAACAACCAGCAGCCCAAGTGGCACAGTTGAAAGGATAGATTTCAACAGAAATAGCATCAAATGAATGCATTTTTTTCATTTTCATACTAATCGCTGCAAAGACAGTGATAAGTATACATTTCATTTTACCATGACAGTATAATGCATCTCTTTCTGATTTATAAACATAGAAAAAAGCACAGGAATGCCTCAGTTGTGCCTTTTAAGGCATTTTCAAAGCCGTGTATTTCCATACTTTAAAAAAGTATGTATCCTGTAAATATATAGAAACAAAGACTTTCTGATATTTCACATTGAAATAGTTATCATCTCTTTTTCTCCATTCAGGTTTAAAATATTTTTTGCTAAATTACATGATTTTTCATATTCCTGCATCAACGTATATGTATTTCAGTGTTTAACTGGCAAATGTAATAGAGTGGAGCCGCTCCTCTGACAATATATTTAAAATGCTCATAAATACCCCAGTAACAGAGAAATTCAGAATAAGATTCATTCCCGCATACTATTTGATCTATTTACTGAAATTCCAGAGCTCTAAAGCACAGGAATGATTTTGAATGGACTATATTATTATTCATCCCATTTATTATCCTGGTTGCTGCCTGCAGTAAAAAGTGGTTTATTATAATGTGATTTCTCAACTGCATCAGTATGATATACCGGCAGCTAATGAAGTGTTCAGGCATCCAAAACCCCAGCTTCATTGAAATTCATTACCGCAAAGATTCTGCCAGAACTAATTGCTGTCAAGGCTGCTTATGCATATGTCTTGGTTTCATTTCACAAAATGACAGAGCTAATGCTGGTACAAACCAACGTGAAAAAAAAATCCCTTCTAGCCTGCAAGGCACCCTGGCACAACGCAGGAGGTTTCTCCAGCGAGCTGACATTCCTGCAGGGCCAAGAATAGCCTGAGGATTTGGATACCTTTTCTTCTTTAAATTGAAATATAGAATCATAGAATGGTTAGAGTTGGAAAGGATCTTAAAGACCATCCAGTTCCACCCCCTGCCACGGGCAAGGACACCTCCCACTAATCACAGGTTGCTCAAAGCCCTGTCCAACCTGGCCTTGAACCCCTCCAGAGATGGGGCAGTCACAGCTTCTCTGGGCAACCTGGGCCAGGGTCTCACCACCCTCACAGTAAAGAATTTTTTCCTAAATTCTAATCTAAATCTCCCCTCTTCCAGTTTGAAGCCATTACCCCTCATCTTTATGTGCAGAGGAAATAATGACTGAGTGTGGGAGAGTCTTAAGGAAAAGATGGGGAGGTCTCTGCTGCCTCCAGCGCACCCCAAATCACTAGGCTTTGGGCAAGTCATGGGGTTTGGGCCGGGTAGGGAGTCAAAGACCTGGGATTTGAAGACAGGAGAAAGCAGGGGTGGCTGCTGAGGTGTCCTGGCCCCCTCTGCACCCCTGGGTGCTGAGCTCCCACCTCCCGCTGCCCCCACAGCCTTCCCTGATCCTCCCTATCCCCCCAAATTCATACCCACACCCGTAAGACCAGCCCCTCTTTCCAAGCTGCGAATGCTCTTCTGCAAGCCGGATGTTGCTTTAAAGACGCTTTTGTGGGGAAAAGCAATAAATGCAATTTGCCGGGAAGGAATTTGTGACCGCGGACGAAGTTTGAGAACCCCGGGACTGACTCGAGCAGATTTGCCGAACGACTCCATTTACATGCTGTTTGCGCATTCCTGTTTCAAAAGTCAGCCTACGCGGATCCCTCCAGATATGCCTTGCCAAAATACTTGAGACTGATCCAAGGGAACGATCTCGACTCTTGCAGGTGGGTTACGGACCCCCCCGAGAGGTGCCGGAGGTGTCAGGGAGTTCACTAATTACGGCTCATTACGGCTTGTAGAGGAAGGATGCTCTCAGCACGGCGAGTCGGGGTGCTTTAGCAGGACACCTCTTCAGACACCTCCTGACCTGGACAAGGTGAACCGGGATGAGGAGAGCGTTCATTTCAACCTTCTGGAGTTACATTTTGCTGCCGAGATCGGCGGGAGCAAAGCTGCCCTTTTGTGGGGCTTTTCAGCGTTTTCCGTAATGATTTCCCCGCGACGTCGGACCCCTGTGACTCGGCCAGTTAGTTTCAACAAAGACAACTTTTATTATCTTACTGAAAAGCCTGGATGTGCTGGCATGTTGTGCTTGCTGCATACACGTTTTCAAGCATTAGTCATGCCATAACATCTGCTTTTTATTGGTAATTACACTATCCCCATTTTAATAAGAGGTAATTCTTAAATTTCTCATAAAATATATATGACTCCAGGGAAAGAAGGTGAAAGGTTTTGCAAGCCTCTCACAGCCGCAAGACCAAAATGAGTGGAAATAAATCCTTTCTGAGCACAACTTGTCCAGCCACTCACGACAGCGTGTCCAGGGATGCCTGTGTGACTCGTCGGCCCTGTTTCTCCTAATTGTTCATGCTCTGCAGAACAGACCTGCAAAGTCTGTGCGCCGCGGCCCTTCTGGGTGCTATTAATGTGCTCAAAAGTGGGGACCTGCTCCTAAAACCGCACGTACAAGGCCACCCCCTCCTGGGTGTAACTCGACTGGAATTAGCGTGAAGGGGGTTCTGCGAGATCAGGTCCGAACTGGGGAACAGTAAAAGTTCGTAGCCTGTTTCCAAGTGTTTTAGACGCTTTAGAGTTGCAAATAGGTGTCCAGATTAATGGACCGTAGCTTGTTTGCATTCATATTTATGGTAGACTCGGTTTAAACTGGGGTTGAAATAGTGTGCCTGAAAAATGAGTAACACCTGAAGTGGAAGACCAATATCCAGATAAAGCATCAAGAGAAAATGCTTCTGGGGCTCCATTAAAAGCTTCCAGTTTCTTATTCCCCACTGTCTCTCTGTAGGTAAGTCCTGCTGCCTCTTTGGCAATGCGAGAGTGGGGCTCTGTGATTCCACAGCACGTTTCCAGGGATTTTTCTTGCGATTCTGGACAAGGCAGTGACAAATGACACTTTTGCAAGGTCATCCCTAAATCTTTGAAACCCAGGGAGCTTTTTCAGTGGCTCCTGCCATTCGGTGAATGCCAGCAGCCAAGCCCATATGGAGCATTGTGTGCTGAGCTCATTGTTGATGCAAATGCACACTAGTTTTGATTAAGAACAAAATGCAGAATTGACTCAAACTGCTTTTTTTTTTTTTGTTTGAAAAGCTTCAAGCCTCTCATTATCATCAGGGTTTCTTTCAGGGCAGGAAATTGGAATCTCCATAAAATAATGCTGAAAGGCACAGGGCGAAGTCAAAGAACATTTACGTTCCTAACGAATGGAAGGATAAACATGCAAAACAAATTTGGGGACACTCAGCTAAACATTTTGGGGGCATGTTATGGCATGTGGATTGTTTAAACTATTCAATATATATTAAACAGCCACATACACAAATGGTAGAAGGGCAAAGCAGTGGGTTTAAGAGAAGCCTTTTCCCTTTGCAGAGTAACTCGTAGCTGTTCAGTACGTGATTATTGCATTCGATAGCCAAGGAGGGGTTGTGTTGTAGCGTGCCTGGACTGCGTGGTTTTCATGTGAACAAGGAGCTTGTTCCAGTGCAGAAGAAGGTCCCACGGCAGCATTTGTACCCCTGAGGTCACTGAGGTGGGATCAAAAAGTTTTGGCGTAACCTCAGGGCTGCTCTGCTGAGTTTGGAAAGGCTGGTGCTTGGAGGGACTCGCTGGCCGCTGAGCACAGCCAGCACGGATGGTGGTCCGGCACCGTTTCCCATCCTCGGGATGTCCTGGCCGATTGGAAAGTCCTCGTGCCAAGGGAAACTGAAAAGTGGCAACCTCAGCCTCCGCTCTTTCAACACCCGGATGAATCTGGCGAGAGAGTTCCTTCATTTTTATGGGGGTTTAATCATAGCCAGGGCTGGCAGTCTTCCTTACAAATAAGGGGTGCAAGACTGTGCTACTCTGCGTATGATACTGCCGGGTGGGTTTGTGCTTTCTGGGAGAAAAGAAATAAAAGGAAGGACATTTTTGCCAAGGATGACATTAAAAAGCTATATTGCAAAGACAAGCTCTCCAAAATTAGAAAACTGGGGAATTGAATCTGCTTTGTCCCTATTTCTCTGCATGCCTCATCGTGCAGATTTCAATAACAAAACCGGCTCCTGTTTCCTTGTGTTGTCTGCTTGTGCCTTCCCAGGTCTTCAGCGAGCTGTGGCACGCAGAGTTCAGGTTCATTCCGTGTGTCTGGAGAGAAGGAGAACTGTTTTCAAGGCACTGAGGCACTGTCTTGCAGAGGATAAACTACCTGTGAGCAGGTGAGGGTCCAGCAAGTGGGTGGCTATCGCTTTACTCTGCTACCAGGTGGTATTACTGGGAAATAAATTGTCTTTGAGACAGATACTTATAAGCAGTTGTTGTTTCCAGAAATATCTTATAAATAAGGAAACAAAAGAAATCTTAAAATCTATTAGAAACTTAAAAGCAATTAATGTGAGGGAGATTAACTGTCCAACAGTTGGTGAGTACTGTGTGTTGTCTTCGCAGCAAATGTTTAACCTCAAACAAACCAGTGAAACCATCGTCCCAAACAACACACAAACTACTCCTTTAGTTTGATGATTCAAACAGCAGCTCCCAGCCTCTCGAGTTGTGGACTCCTGGAGTATCAGCGGTGGTCAGAGAGCAGGGATAATCCCAGAGACACAGGACTTTTCCTATAGAGAATAGTCCCACCATTTGGGAGTTGGTGACATGGTGTTGAGGAAGCCTTGCAGAGGAAAGAGAAAAGAACAGGATGGGAAAAAATAAGCCAGATTTCATGGTGAATTGGAAAAAAAAACTCGTGGTGGATTGGAAAAGTACTGGAAAATATATTTTCTTTTGGTTGTTCCACCTCAAATAATCCATATCTGTGCAGGACAAGCCCAAATGGGGAAAAAGTATTACAGCTGGGAACATCTAAGAACCAGAAGAAGCCTAAAGCAGAGAGAAGAGAGGGACGATATGTTGGGGATTGGCACCATAAGGTTTTCTTAAAACAAATGTATCTCAGCCTTCGCACTGGTAGATGGTCGTGGAAAGAAAACTCATTGTGTTTAAAAAACAGGTCATCTTCAAGAAACGTCACGTAAACCTTCAGTAGACATGAGCAAATAGCCCTGGGGGAGTCATTTATCTTTGCTGTCAAGAGGAAAATTAAGACTCCAGGGGACGCAGAGGCTGGGTTTGATGGATGCTTGCAGCAGAAGGCAAGTGGGTCAGCATTCCTGTCCACCACGAAATCAGGTTCTTTCCCTGGAGAAAAGTGACTGTATCAAATGTACACCTGTGGGGAGGAGAGAGGGGATGAGAAGATAAATGGTGGAAAGTCCCTAAAATGATGTGTCTCTTCTTGTTTGATATTGACAGGAATAACCTTGCTTTAGAAAAATGAAATGCATCACCACGAGCTGGGAGCTGGTTATTGCTGCAGAGCGTGGGCAGAGCATGGTTAGTGGCTACATCTGCATTAGCTTTAGTGGCTACATCTGCATTAGCTTTAGCGGGCGGATCTGAGAAGCGGGTGTCCATACTGGATGCTTCCAGGGGCAGTTAGTCCTGGTACTGAGTGCTCATTAGCAGCCCATGCATTTAGGTGAGCTGCAGCACATCATCTGGTCTCATGTCCTCCAAAAGCCACCCCAGCTCATGTGCTGCGGCACCACTCCACAAACCGATTTGCCGTTAAGTGGCAATGTTTGGGATATTTGCTTCAAAATTTCTGATCCTGATGATTTACATCCTTATGGAAATTCACATGGATACATTACCTATTGGTTAGGAGACCATTCCTGTGATGGACAATGCTATGTAGCTCTGCAACCCCCAGACCACCCTGTATGAGATCCAGCCCTGAAAAAGGAAGAGAAAAGGAAGTTTGTGTTACAGTCAAAGTCCCAGAAAATATTGCCCCTTGTATATCCTTGGAGCTCTTCTAGATCAAGTACCTTGTCATCCTCTTAAAACACACACACGGGGAGCAGATATCTGCTGATGAACAGCCTGGATCCAATTTAGTGGACAGACACACCTCACTCAGCTGTGCAATATATATTTCTACTTGAAAATAAAATCTGACTCCTCTAAGCAACCTATTTCGGTCAGAGAGGTTATGGTGAGCCATGCCACTAGTTTTACTGATTATTTTTTTCTGTTTTCCAATCAGATTTATTTCAGCCATAAAACACAGAATCTGGCGATTAATGCTCAGCAGATTTCAGCTGAGCAATATGTGGCCTTGGGTTACTAATATATTATAAAAAAAAAAACAAACCAAGGAAAAAACCTTTTCTGATAATATTTCAACATTGATAACTGCCAATGCTGGAAAAAAGCTGCAGACAGGCTCCGAGTCTTGAGGTCATCTTAAATAACATTTCAACTTTTTAATTAAATTAGAGTTTCTTCATCTACTTTTTCAGTTCAGGCATTGAGGATGTACTGAAGTCTTTAAACTTACTTTTCCTGCAGTTCTCACATAATCATGGGCTGCAGGAGGGGGGAAAGCACCACATGTAATGAGACGTACTAGTAAGCTGCAAAGTTTGGCAAGCGCAGTGGTCTCTAAAGAGACTCAAGGCGTTTATAGACATTTCAGCCACGATAGATCTTAAGGACTAGGCTTTAAATTCTCAGCACCTGCAGCCGTTTCTGGGCAGGTAGAGAAGAAAAGGTACCAGTGACACAGGGGAAGGACTGGGAAGAATTGCCTGGACCCTCAGAGCAGTCCCTGAACACAGCGGTCATGGAATCATAGAAAGGTCTGCGTTGGAAGGGACCTTAAAGATCATCCAGTTCCAATCCTCCTGCCATGGGCAGGGACACCTCCCAGTAGACCAGGTTGATCAAAGCCCCATCCAACCTAATCTTGAAGCCCCATCCAGTCACCTCCATCAGCTAGGACCCAGGAAGGGATGAGCCCCTACTTGGCAGCAAATCTCATTGTTACAGTGTCCTCTTAGAAATAAGTTAAATTTCCATTGTATTCTGTGACATCCATCCCTGAAAGGGGAGGAAGGAAGGAAAATGCTTTCGGGTTGCCAGCCCCATCGCCACCTCCATGCACATGTGGCACCTGATGGTGCGGTTAACCATTCAACTTATTTCAGGGCATATATTCTTCATGTGGCGTCTGTGACAGTTTCCTACCAGGGAATGATTCAGGGGTGCAGCAGTTCTCCAGCTTTGCATTCGCTCAAGCTTCAGCTCAGTTGCCTCTGGCCAACTTTTCACGGTGCAGCTGCAAAACAGGTCTAGAAATGCTTTTGGTGTAAGTCTGAGATAGTTTCACGCTGTGGGTTTTCAACGCGGGTGCTTGGTCCATAATCACTCTTTATTGCAGCAGCAGCTGCGGGCAGCTGTGCTCCTCCAAAAAATGGGTGAAAAGAAGGTCTTTGCCCTTTGGTGCTGGTCCCCAGTGCCAGGCTGTCCCTCCCCACAGAGCAGGCTTGGCCAGAGGAGCAAGGGAGGCTGGTCCCGGCAGGACGGGCAAGCGGAGGGAGGTGGATGCAGCGTGTCCAGGAAGCACATTCCCGGGACATGACGGCACATCCCGGGGGAGCCTGGGGGCTGCACTTGTGCTGGGAAGGAAGGACTGGGCTTGCTTTCAGGCTCCCCTTCTCGCTCGGGAGCAGAGCTCCGAACACATTTTCTAAAGCCACTTCTGTGTTTTTCCCAAATTCCCTTCTCAATACTTCCACTACGATTCTCAAGGAAAAATAATCGGTAAGCAAGGCTGAGCCTGCAGACTGCTGAGAGCTCGTGGCACGGCCAGGACCTCCACCTGCCTCACTCCCTCACATCTCCCCGTGTCGGGGGAAAACCTCTATGGAGAAGGGACGTTCTGTCCCACAGCAGCCAACAAGGGCTCCCCAGCGAGCCATGGTGTTCCCAGCCACCAGGCTAACACATTAAATAAAACTCTGTTAACTAAGGAGGATGTGTCCAGCTGCAGCCTCGCCGCAGTCCCAGACCATGGGAGACGGAAAGGAGATGATGTGGGTCAGCCAAACATCTATAGGGCTGGGTTCTCACATTCTCAACAGGTTCATGGTCACTATTCCATTGGGGCAGGTACCTCAGGACCCGAATACCCAGCCTCAATTTAGCTGGATGTGCTCTGTCCAAAGGTGTGCTCACTTTTGCCTGAAAAGATACTTTATGGGAAGGAATCAAGTTCACCCAGACAACACTCAGGTGAAATTTGAATTCACCTTCCATGGCCTCCTTGCGCTAGAAACCTGATTTCAATAGTCACACTTAAACAATCCAAGACTAATAAAATCTGCCGTTTGCTGTTCTCCACTGAGCTCCACAGGGCAGCACAACTGAACTCTTGAAAATTATGAAAACAAGATCAACTATTTTTAAGCCACAGATACATCTGCATAGATATTAAAAGCAAACGACAACTGTGGGAGGGAGTCAAGGCAGAACATGATCATGCCAGAAGTGAGATTTGGAAATACACCTTCTAAATCGATGGAGTCTCCCCTGTGACGATGTTCTTGCAAGCTTGTAGTGGAGCTCTGAGCCTGGAATTTGCTCCGAGGGAGCTGTGGTTGAATTTCTTTTTGTCACTGTTGTTTTGTAATGCCATAATAAGTGTTGGTGAATTTGCAAATCATAAAAGTATGGACCATGGGTGGGTGCTTTTGTCCAAGGGCTAGAACAAACATTTTTGGTGTCAGCCCATTCCAGAGAGATTTTCAGTGTTACAAATTGAAAACAAAACCAAAAAAAAACCATCAGAAAAAGCTAAACAAGCAACAGCTGTTTGGAACTGGGCCCTACACCCAAAGTATATAAACGGTGTTCAGACAAATGCTTGGAGATGGTGACAAGAAAATGCTCAGCACAAGAAATGCACGGTGATTTCCAGCCATTCTGCTCAAAGGAAGCTGACTTTTGTCCAGCCACAAGAAATCAGCCATTCTCAGTGACGGGAGACACTTCGATGACACAGCCACTGCCACATTTACCTGGTGGCCTGGACCGGACGGAGCCCCCGGTGACAATGGGTGGCAGCTTCAGGACACGTCCCTGGGATGTGTCCCAGCCTTGCGCAGCAGATTAGAAAACGCGCAAATCATCTGAATTAGGAAGCTGTCCATAGAAATTTTAACGTTGGGGATAACAAAGCAGAGATGGTAAGAGAATAAATATCAAAAGAAAACAGCAGTTCTGGACACCCATTGATAGCCTCCTGTCAGGGGACCGTAGACAGACGTACTCTCCAAGTTGAATTATGAGTATTAGTTTGTCTGGAAAGGTATTTGCCCTTTGGACAGCCATATTTGTGTTTTGAGCTTCAGAAACATAAATTACAGTCATTTAAACCCCAGGCTTACATTTTACTTCAATGACGTAAATGAGTTCCCAACTTTCAAAGGCCAGCTGTCCCTTACAGCAAGAGGTAGCAATTATATAAAATTCTTTTATTGCGCGGAGGTATTTTCAGTCCTTTAAGTTTATGTGCCCCAGGTGAAGCAATATAAACAAACTATAGCTGTCACAATTGTGTTAATAATGGAAACTGCATTTGGGAAGTTTTAGGGATAAAACCTATAACTTTATACTGCTAAGGTGCCAAACCTTTCCAATGTAAAGCAGAAGTGCAGCTGTGTAAGGCACCAAGAAAGGTTTCTAAAAAGCCAACATTCACAGACTCTTTAGGTATATAAAGGCGATTGCTTCCCAGCCCCAATCGTTAATAAGAATTGCTGGGAAAAATAACATTAAAAATACATTTAAATGGCTCTGGGTTTTTGGTAAACTTCAGATACACAGAGTTAAATCCAACCCTAATCCAGCCTCACTGAAATCCATATTTTACAGATGTGCTTGTGTTCATGGCTGATGGCAGCAATGAAATGCATGGAGATGCCAGACAGTCCAGCCTGGCTCTAGGCTCAGGGAATTACTCCATCAGCCCCAGTGCTGGAGTCTTCCATTGTGGATTTGTAATCCCTTGTCCTAAACTTCAAAAACAGACCAGGCAAAGCAACTGATTGCAACTGTGCAGGCAGTTGGGTTTGTTGTTTGTTTTTTTCCAACCCCAGTAGGTGAATAGAGAAATGTCACTACCTTAAAAGAACTGTTTAAAGGTTCAAAGCCAACAAAAACCACATCAAAAAGTAGCAGCGTGCCTATGGATGGCTCTAATTTGCTGCCCTGTCCACCCTGAGAGCATGGTGCAGCAGCCAAAAGCACACCGTGTTCCCAGCTGTGCACACACCTGGAGCTGAGCTTATTCTACTTCCCAGCTTTTCATTCATTTTTGTACAACAGTGACCTACTGAGCTACATGGGAGACAATAATTCTTCTCCGCGGCCATTTTTAGAACCAGTTTTTGTTCTACATTCAGAAATACTGCTTTCCTTTCACCCTCGTTCAGGCAGAATGTGGGAAAATTGGGCCTCCTAAATCAATGGCCACCACGCCGGAGAGCTGGAGCCAACCTGCCTGCTCCAAGGAGCCATGCATCACAGCGAGATCGCAGCTGAGCCAGCAATGCCGACCACTTGCTATGGCAAACAAAGGGATGGAGGTGGTCCAGGAATGGTTCGCAGTCAGGAATTCACCATAGCTCTTTCACTCTGCTATGGGATGGAGCAGAACTTGCAAGCCCTGGTCACAAAGAAGAGATATGAAGCCTCCTGGTGAAAGCACCATTGAAACCAATAGCTTTTCAGTGCTACAGTCGTAGTGCTGACGTGTTTTCATGAAAGACCTTTTGCACCGTGCGAAATGCAACATTTTTTTCCTAGGAAAAGCAAAAAAAAAAAAAAAAACCCAAACCCAAACATTTAGTCATTTAGTTTGATTTAGGGACCGAAAATCCAAATGCAGTCACATCTGGAGAACTGAGTTCACATCAGGACGGGCTTCCAAGCTCTTCTCTCCTGTCAACTTCCCTACACTCTCTGCTGACACCTGCAGAGAGAGCTATTTTTTGACACAACTTTTTCTGACCTCATCCCCTGAAAATGCCAGGGCAGTTACTGTAAGGCAGACTTTCAGCAAGGCAAGGGAAAGGTTTAGAGGCAGGGAAGAGTTTGGATGCAGTTCACGTCTCTTGCTTGGTGAACTGACAAGGGGGAGAATCAAACTTCAAAGGCTTCCATTGCACAGCTGATGATATTTGGGAAAAAAAGGAAAATTGTTGCTTTTTTGGGAGATTTACAAATACCATCCGTGTCCATGGGTGTAATTTTCCATTAGGAAGAAGAATTTCAGAAGCAACACATGGACCATGCAGTAAAGAAGTTACCATAGCAACCAGCCTCCTAAAAATCTCTATATATGTATAGAGAAATCAAATGCATGTAATAATTATGGCTGCATGTCTAAAGTCATTTATAAGTCCCATCTTCCTAGCATTTTTTTGGTCTATTAAAAGTCTAATTCATGCTTCAAACATCGGCTTACTGTGCTGCCTCTCGAACCTGAATACATTTTGCCACTGGAAGTCAAAAGCATCGTAACTGACAGCCACTGACAACAAAGTGAAATCTAATTTAGCTAATTCAAAATATATGCTATAAGCATAAAAGAATGGTTATGGGACCAGAATGAATTACACTCTGGGAACGCAGCTGAGATGACATTTAAGTTCAGAAAATGTTAGCTGTTAAAAATAAACAGATGAAGGGGTGTGAATGTCAGAAATACGTTTCAAAAGCGGGGTGTTTTACCAGGGCTGAAGGGGGTTTGGGGGGTTGCAGCCCTCCCTCCCCTCTGCGCTGTGATCGCTGTGCAAGGACAGACAGGACCATGGACTGTCCTCTCCCCGCAGCCCTGTGCTCCCATCACAGTGGGCTCAGGGACACACGCTTCTCCTGCTCTACTTTTTGCAATCTTTGAAGGCATCTTAAAAGATTTCATGGCTTGACACAGCCTTTTTCCATATTTCTCTGTGCTCTGGCATTAGGAACCAGTGATCCTCATTGTTGCCTGCTGGACACTCCGGGAATTTAGCAAAGATGGACTTCCTAGGTAGAAAACAAAACCTCTGCTGCTGAGAGGAGATGGGGCTATGGAGTCAGTGCCAAGAGAAGACCTCTCCTGACACAACTGACGGTGCGATGGGAGGCCATTGGGTGCTTCAGTGTTGTCTTCCAGAACTTGTTTCAGAAGATGCTGCAAGGAGACAACCTTTCACCCTTTCCCCTGGGGCACCATTATGCTTTCTTGCCTGGCCTGAATGGGGAACATTAATCATTAATTAAATTTAAATTTTACAGGCTGATGTCATGGTCTTCAAGCTGACAATCCTGAATGCTGAGATCAGTTGCAGCACCCAGAAGCCCCAGGAGGGGTTCAGGTCCCATTTTGATTTATCTTCAGCCAGGAAACGAATCAACTAAATGCGTAACAAATGAACAGACTCTCCCTGTCTACCAGAAGGACTCTCAGTGAGCTTCAGCGCAGCTTCATCTGTTAAAATCGTGTTTTCATCACACCTGGCTCTTGTTACGGCAGGCGGGAGCCGTCTCTGAGTGTGCTGTGCCAAAACCTGCACTCCTGTTTTGGGGACGCTGCAGCCCTGGAGTACAAACAAGGCTGCTGCCGTCCCAGGAGCTGATGGTCCGAGGAAGAGATTCACTTCCTTTGCAGAGCAATTTGAAATGCTGGGTACCTGCTCACGGCTGGGACGTTTCAGAGTCCCCCCTGCCCCTGACGGCCGTTCCCCTCCCTGCTCCGAGCATCGGCTGCCGCAGACTCCGTGCCAAAGGAGCTGAAACGCAGCCTCTGACAGGCTCTGTGCATGTTGCCTCCACTTGCATCCCTTCCAACTGCTCATTCTTTCACTTCTTCAAAGTGAGTTGAGCAGCCGGTGAGAAGATTGGGAAGGGTGAGGTCCTGCCAATGTCCCTTCTGAGGGAATGCATCGCTAATGCTCTTAAACGGACATTTATCCTGCACTGAACATTGACAGAAAGTTAATAAAATCGCATTTCTAAGCCCCTCAAGCACTTGTTCTTGATGAGAGTTATTTCCATTGCAAACTTTAGCTCTCTCCCTCTGGCTAATTTGCGGCAAAGTCGCTCAAGAAGAGACTGAGCTGTGATTCTTCTCATGTGAGCAAAGATGTATTTGTTCTCCCCGAGTGGAAATCAGTGCTGTTAGAGAGCCAGAAGACGACCTTGGCTGAACTTAAAGCCTTTCTTTAGTGTGAATGGGTATAAAATCAGCTTTTGCTCAAATGTCATTTCACTCTTCAGTTGCACAGACACTTGATTCCACCTTGCTCAACCAGAAAATAAGAGGCATCTTGCTGAAAGGCAGCACCTGTTTTCTGCGATGCCTCGTAGGACTGTGACACTTCCCTTCTGCCTGCCACAGGGACCAGAGGTTTTCTGCCCAGATGAAAACTCACTGTTTTTTCTTGGTTTTTCTTCTGTTTAGGCAACAAGGGAGGTCCTGCTAAGCAATGAGGGTACAAAGTCCGTGTCGCATCTGGATCACCCTGTACCTTGGCTGCTGGGGAGGAGGTTTCAGTGTCTTACACCCAGTGGGACATGCTGAGACTTACTTTCCTGGGAGGGAAATGAGAGAGTCCCAAAGCTTGGTGGTCACGGGAAGGTTTTCCGCCTTGCTGTGCTTGGTGCCCACCTCTGGCAGCCCTGGTGCCATCTCCTGGCTGCCAGCCTCAGCCTCGCAGGGGTTGTCCTCCCAAGGCATGCGGTAGGGCAAAGCACTGTCCGCAGGGATGAAAACAGCTTGGTGCAACATTTTTTCTAGCTCACATTAAGTCATAAATGGCAAAACAGATGGCTTTTAGGAAACTTGGGCCCATGTTTGCATGCCATGGGAAGGCCACACTTGTCACTCGCAGGGGGATTATGGTTCCACCCTCATTCCACAGAGAATGTGTGTTTTTATGGATGATACAAAGTTTGGTAATGCTTCTTTGAAACGGCCATTCTTTTTCTTTATAGGCATATAATATTCTATTTAGCGGCTGGACAGATACTACTTTTTCTTAATACTTTGCCCATAAAAAATTCACTTAACACAGGGAACTCCACATGCCTTTAGGACTCTAACTGAGGAATACCAAGTCTGAACAGGGTAGGAACACAGCAGCATTTTAACGTCTGGCAACAACAACAAAGAGCCAGCAACAAGAAGGGGGCGATGAGCGATGTCTTAGGGCTGGGCATTTGAGTTCTTGCACTGCTACAGGCTTCCTCCTTGATCTTGCATGATCAAGCCCCTCTTGGGTATTCAGCTCGGCACCTGTGAGAAGTAAAGATAAAAATGTGTGTATCACTCATTTATTGTGAGAGAGAAACAACTTAGAGGCACAGAGATGCAGGAGCTGCACAGGTCCCTGTGACGCAGAGCATACGGAGTGAAACAAGGGGGACCTTCTGCTTCTCAGAAGAAATTATTGTACGCATGGAGACAAAGGGTTTTTATAAACTCAGTCACATAAAGATGAACTCCATGATCTGCACGTAGCATGCCAAATGTGGGCTTTGAACATTGTGCCTGTTCTGCATATCCCCATTTCTCCTGCTGAAGGGAAACGTGCCAAGGCTGATGCTGTGATCTGTGGGTTGTACGCCGAGAAAGCAGCGTGAGAAACCTGCTGCCTCCTCCTGACCTGCTGGGCAGAGTCTGTCCATCCTCAAAGCAAAAGAGCCTGAGGGTCCAGACTTGCTGGCAGTATCGGGCTTCCTGGAGCTCATGGTGTGCTCATGTCTCTTCCCAAGTCAGTGCAACAACTTATGTCATCGCTTCTGGCTGCCGTTCAGGAAAGCATCTCTAGGAAAGGACTTAGACTCCTTTGAAATGAGACTTACACACATGCTCAGGTGCCTCCTTGAGCAAAGATATGTCTGCACATGATGATAGCGAGAAGGGGGCAAAGAACAGGCAAGTTCCCTACAAGCTGGCACCTTGTCCTCCTCAGGCCAGCATCGTGGTGCCCCAGTTCCACAGATTTCCCCCCTTGGGCTAGAAGAGAGGCCATTCATGGGACAAATTCCTGTGACCTTTCCAAAGCTCTCCCCAGGCTAGAGATGCCAGGCTTGAAAAAAGTCATTTGCCAAATGGTTTCTTAATGTTTGTGTCTTCGGGTGAAATTTGTCATGCTTTTAATTTATTACAGAAGAAAAGTGGAAACAGGGAAGGCTTTATGATTTTTAAATGTTCTAACATTTATTTCAGTGTTTCAGTTTTTATTACAGTTATGTTTGTGGCAGAGGAAATTTCTCAAGACTGAGAGCTGATGTTGCTTTTAGCCAGTAATGCATTTTCAATTAGTGTCAGAGAATGCGAAAACTATCTTTTTGCTGCTTCAGAAGTGAAGAAAAGCCTCTGGCACGTAAATGTGCAACATTGCCGTTCCCATCAGCTGTGAACGTTGCTCAAGTACACCTTCCTTTTGCTATCTTTTTGCCTTTAGTGGGTCATGATTCTCCTCTGTTGATTTTCTCTCTGCAGGCTTCACAGTGAGCATTTTGCAAAAGCCACTTAGTTCTTTTCAGGCTGGCGTGTGAGAAGGAATGTGTTCTTTTCACCCTGTTCTCACCAGAAATGCTGAACATGCATCTCCTGCAACAGCTATTTTCCTTTCCTGCAACCACATCCGTGAATGCCATCTTCCCCCTTGATACAAATCACTGTGGTTCCAGCGGTAGTACCAGCGGCGGGTAAACTGGTGTCATCAGATGGTCTGGATCTCATTTCAAGGCTCTGTGCTCTTCCATGTGACATCTGAACCACAAACAAAATGTTTAATACAGTCAGTTATGATCCATGGATTTCCTACCTCGGCGTTGTTAATAGCTTATATCCACTTCCACATTATATGATACTTATTATAGTCGCCGAAGTCACGCCATCCAGCGAGTTAGGTCACGTTGTGACACTTCCTTGACCTCCACATCAGCGCAAGGGTAGCAAACGAAATGGATTGTTTAGGTGCTCTTCTTTCACCATTGTGGTTCAAGTAGAAATTTTTCCATGAATTTCAGGTCTCAAAAAATAAGTTGAAATGTTAAGTACTGACAGAGGAAAGGTGCTTGTTCTGCACTCTGGAGTTTCGCCTGTACAATGCTTCCCTTGTGGACACCAGTTACTAAATTCTTATGTTTTTCATCTCAAGAATATCTTCCTGATGCCTGAGGTGTGTGGCTGGGCTCGCGGTTGCCTTCTGTGGTGGCAGACGGAGCTCACACCTTGGCTGAGGTGGTGGGGGGCTGTGCTGACCCCCCTATCCCCCCGGCAGATGTGCGCAGGGCTTTGATCTGGGAGATGCCGGGATGCAGCCAGCCCTGCCCGCCCCTTCCATCTGTGGAGCCGAGGCTCTGGGGAGCACGGATGTCAGACCTGGCTGCACAACAGACGAGGGAACGGAAACCTGCGAGTAAACAGCTTCTCCTTGCTGCTCTGTGATCACCTAGAGTATTTTGATCCCAGCTATTATAAGTTAAGATGGGACTATATTAGATGAAGTGAACACATGTGGTGTTCTCAGAGACACACGATGCAGACACATCTTGATCAAATTAGGTAGGGCTCGGTGTCCATACGTGGTGCATTAATACCCAAGCGGTAAGTTGGGAAGGAGCCTCCTGGACCGGGATGTGAACTTTGAGATGATCCTCTCTTGTGGTGCAAAGCCATTTGCTGCAATCCGTGTCCAGACACGTTGGACTTGCTAAGGTTTTTTTTTCCCAGGCATGTGGATTGGGATAGATGGTAGGAGGTGAAAACATCAAAAGTCTTGCATCAGTCCCATCATACAGGTAAAGAAAATCGGGACTAACAGAGGAATAAAAAGGGCAGGGCGCTGAGGGCTGAATAGCCAGGATAAGGAAAATCAGGATGAGGAAACTGTTTCTCATCATGGCAGTAAGACAAATGGATTAATGTAAAAATGTAAGAAAGGCTCCAGTGGGCCAGACTGAAGGTTTAACTACCCCGGGAGCCTGTGGTCAGCTGTAGCCAACACTGCAAATCTAAGGACCACAGAGACCAGACTTCAGGAACAGGGTAAGTGTATGCCCCCTCGTTTACTTTCCCAGGTTGTAGGCAGGGAAATATTTTTTTTTCATAGAATCATAGAATGGTCAGAGTTGGAAGGGACCTTAAAAATCATCGAGTTCCAACACCCCAATAAATTATTTGATTTCAAAACTCCACATCTGTTGCTCTGCTGTGTTCCTCTACTTCCTAAGAACATCTTGAGTCACTTCATGCAAAGACATGTTCAAAAGGGAGACTCACAGGTAGGACAACCAGTCTGACCTGGTACCCAGCCCCATACAGTGGAGCACAGTGTGTCCAGGCTTCTTCGTTCCCTTCATTCCCCATCGCAGCGGGAGGGAGCTGAGGGGCTCGGGGACAGCAGCATTAGTCACCTCCACACCAGGGCCCTTGGAGCTGTTCTCTGTTTGTGAAATGTTGCGATGAGTGTTTGGTTTCTATTGGTGACATAAATCAATGTCACCGCCTTAGCGCTACTTTTCCAGAACAAAGAATTCCCAGAAAAGGGGAACCCCGCTGCTGGGTTGTATAATACAAATGTATGATCATGTTGGCCACATGCTATTTCCAACACTGGATATTTTTTTTCTCCAGGATACGACCAGGATGCTAATGAAAACAACACATGGAAGACCTCAGGATAAGCCCCAGTGTCTGCTGAAGCTCTGATCTGGGTCCTAGAGCAAACACAGATGCATCTAAAATAGTTATCGAAGAAAAACAACTTGTGACTCAAGAAGGAAAGTCTGTACGTGCCTCCAGATTAATGGCTTGTCTCGGCCATGGGATTAACTTCCAGACTTTGCATATGAAGAAGCAACGCTTAGTAAGAGGAAGAGGGGCTGAATGTACAACTGGCCACAAAGGGAGTGTAGCTGAATATTTCATGTAGCTTTTCAATGGGCAAATTTTGTACTGATCACAGGTGATGCTTTACAAATATCCAGAAACAGGTGGAAGCAGACAGATGAGGAGGAAACAAGATTATCTTTTTTTAGCAATTCACTCAATGGAGAAACCGATGTCTGAGCCCAAGAACACTGCAGTAAGAAATTTTAAAAGCAAATCCTCAACGTAGCAGAAATCTTCCAGCCCGGCTTCACGCTATTCAGTGTGCTGGGTGACACATCCATCACCACCTGCTCTGGCAGCATTCTCCCATTTCACAAACATGGGTTTAATTATATCTGTTTGGTTTGATTCCTGTAATTTTTCAGAGGAAAGCACTAAGGAACTATATGTGGATCGGAAATTATTTGCTTGGGAGGTTGGGATTTTTTTCTTCTTTTTCTTTATTTCTGTCTCAAAATATCTCTGGCATCATGTGAAGTACTTTTCCATTGACATTGGTCACTCAGTAAGTTCTTAGGAAATTTTGGTTTGCCTTGTGATATTTGCCAGTTTGCTCCATGGAACACTATATTTTTGGGCAGGCTGTAGAAATACCCAAGAATTCACAACACAGATTTCAACATCTCCCAGTTGGAAGAATTTTGGAGTGACAGCAGATCTGTTTTCCAATCTACACAGTGAGCTGAATCACCATCCTACAGCCAACATCTCCCTACCTTCAGCCTTGTTTCTGGTCAAACGCTGGAGCTGAAAGCCAGCCCAGGTGTAATCCTGCATTTCTTTGCACCAGCTGATGCATGTGGGGACACAGGACAAAGGCTGGTCCAAAGGCCAAGCTCAAATTGCCACAAAGCACTTTAGGCACAGATTATCCTAAACTAGATGAGAAGTTATTCAGCCGAATCAAACTTTAAAAAAAGAATAAATTCATTGCTGGGTTGTGCCTTCTTTATTCTAATACAATTTATTTTATCTTTTCTTATACCTACTGGCAACTTCTGCTGTTCTGAGTTAATGCACGGAGCAGAGCATAGCCTCATGAATTCTGATTTCTCTGAGTTTTTTCCTGTTTCCTCCGAAACAAATGGTGTGGTAAGGAGGTTGCTGACTGGAGCAGCATCAGAGGTGGAATATTCCCAGATGTGCAGCATTTTGTCCCGTTTCCTCATCCGCATGAGCGCTTCTGGGGATCACACCTCGTACCTCTCCAACGTGTCCTGTGCAGTGTTAGACCACCGGTGCCTAATTCACTGAATTTCCAAGAGCCCCGACACACTCTGGTGGTGGCTTAAGGGGAAATCAATTATCTTCGCTTCAACACAGAAAAACAACTTTTATGTTGTTTGATGCTGTCCATCATTTATCCAAATACCTCGTTCCTGGCATATGCCCAGGTGCCCTCCCTTGCCAAATAAAACTCTTCTCCTCAAAGGCTGAGGCTGGCGATGAACCTGGGTGTCTCTGTTTAAACCAGATTATGGCTGTCACAAGCGATGTATCCCAGGAAAATCATTTTATCCTCCTTTTCTGTCTGTTCACCGGTACTTATCCAGACAGGTAATGAAATACCAAAGTACTTGAACAGATACAGGTGGGGTTTGGGGTGGAGAGTCAAGGCTTCATTTAACTCTACTTTGGTAATTTCCACATATTAGTCAAACAAACAGAAAAAGCTGTCTTGATAGTAAGGGAAATTCCTCGGTGTTTTTTTTTGCATGCCAAGAAGTTATAACTGCACAAAGCAAACCTTTCTCAAACTTCATTTAGGATTAAAATTCACTGCTTCTTTCCTGCGGATTCCCATAGCAAACCTGCCTCCTCTCAAGTCCCTCATCTACAACTGTAATTAGTGACTGGGGAGCAGGAAGAGGATGAATTCTTAAATCAGGCTTGAGATAGCGGACAGCAGCAGACTGCAACGGAGTCTGCCCAAGCAGCTGCTCTCAGCAAAGACTTCATATTTAGGGATCTTCTGTTTTGGAGAAATCATGACATTCTTCTCATCACAAACTTACTTTCTGAGGGTCTCATCCAAAGGCAACAAATGTCAGGAGAAAACTGTCGTGGGCTGACCTCCATGGCCATTTTGCTCATTATCTCTATGATTTCCAAACTTTGATTTTCATGCTGAACAACTTCTGCCTTGTGTGCCTGAGCCTTGCTGGTGTTTTTTAGTTTCAGCTGAGCCGGTGCAGCCATCTTTAGGGAAATAATCTCGCCTTTGTCTAGTAACCAAAAGAAAATAAAAACACGAGTGTTTTTACTGCGAATCCCTGAGACACCAACCTTTGGAGACGTGCCTGAGTTGGGATGAAGAACCATCCAGGGATCAGGAGTCAACACCACAAAAATTAATGTCTCTTGGGAACATGGCTGGAAAAAACTCACAGGGCTGAGCATTGAGTTTAGCCCGTTGGGATTTATCAGGGGACAGTCCCAGGCAATCAGAGCAGTTCCTGGCACAGATGTGCCAGGGCAGGACAACAGCTCTGCGGGCTTAGGCAGGAGATACAGGCGGGCAGCACCCTCTATGTCACCAGCACAACCAGAAAATGACAAAAAGTGGATTTTTCAAAGCTTCCAAAAGAGCAATTTGCTTCTCTGCTATCTAAATTTATGAAAGTCAAGCATCCAAATCCCTAGGATTTGCTAATGCCCCTCAGTGTATGCACTTTCTGACCAGACTTCGAATATCTGAAATGACTAAATATCAAGTGCGGGAAAGGGGATTGAATAGAGACATCCTAGCCTCACAAAAATCCCTCCTGTGCCTCTTCTCCCAGGAGCTTTAGCAGCATATAGATTTTCTTTTATTTCAGAAATAAAATCTGTTCCCATATTTAGGTTCCTCTCCTCCTGTGAATCATACTCAGATGATTTTCGAGGACCTTTCAGTCTCTCTCTGCCTCACATGTTAATCCAAATCTCCTTTCTTAATTAAACTTTTGCTCTACAAGAGTCTTTAACCTCCGATTCCAAGTGGCAAAATCAAATCCAGCTCCTCTCGATAAGGAAAACTCATTTCTGGTTGATTGACAAGTTTAATTAAATACTAATATTTTCTTTTAATTGCTAGATTACTACCAAGACAGCAGCTTCAAGGATTATTATGGGTGCATGGGGGAATGGTAACTGAAGACTGAGCTGCACAACTGTTCCTTCCTTGTTTTCTGCTTTCCTTTTCCCAGAAGGGGATGTATCTGCTTGATGTTACATGGAGGAGCAGGTATGGGCAGGCTCTGAGCTCTGATCACACTTAATTAAGGTTATTGGCCTTCCTGTGCTTAATTGTGGTCCTGAGCATCCCTATAGACGTGTATGGGGTCTCCCTGCAAGGACACCAAACACATCTTCTGCTCCCCACAGCCTGCAGCCCCATGGAGCTTGCTGGGGCTTGGGGTTTGTTACTTTGCTGAGACATAAGGTGTAAGCAGCCAAGCCATGCCAAGCCTTGGTCCAGATATATCTCTGTTTACGCTGAAAATCGCAATTAATAACTGAAAGATGGAAACTGCATTATGAAAAACATCCCGTCCACATTCCTGGGGCTTCTCCGTATTACAACACTCTGCGGTGTTGCGACACAGCGTTGGTTGCTTGAGAAAGTGGAAAAACCTGGTTATGGGTCTATTGCACCATTGTACGTGCCAATAGCCATTATCTTTCCAAAACCATCAAATGTCTAAAGAAAACACGGTGACCATCGCAGATCGGGGATTCTCTAATTAATTCAAACTTCATTCACAATGAATCACTGCTTATTTCAGTTGCAATCTGCAAACAGGCACAAGAGTAATCAAGTACATATGTGAAGCCTCATTTTCAAGGATTTATTCTTGACACCAATTTTAATAAATCATTGGTCAAGAGGAGGCAATTGCAACTGTCTTTTTTTTTTTTTTCCAGGTAGTTACACTTTACTTTGTTAGATTGTTATTACCAAAACCAACCCAACCATAATAAAAGAGGCTAATAGATCATTCACTCAACACACAACTAAGCCCTTCCCCTGTTGTCCTAATGTTATTTGTGGGATATGAGTCAGACATTGGTTTTCTATGAAAAATAGAGGAACAGAGATGAATCACATAAAAAGTATCATGGTAATGGTCTTGGTGACAGGATAAAGCCCCAAAAGCCAAGTCAGATAAAGTTCCCTAACAAGACCTTTCTCTGTCCTCCATAAACCACATAACATGATAGCGAAACTACTAAATAACTCTTTCAAAGAGCAATTATATCCCAAATGTCTCCCTATCCTGACAAAGATATTGTCATAACTCCAAACTATTCATCATACCCTATTAAGATGTCAAAGCTGGAAATTCTATTTAATTTGTTTATGTATCTTAGGAAACTGTTTATGGTTTCCCAGCTATTAAAGAAACACTATTTTTCATGTATTTTCATGTACTGGGCTGTAGTTTTCATATGGTCTTTACCGTAACTTTGATGATATACAGGAACGAGATATATTGGAGGGATCCTGATCACTGATCAAAGGCTATTTCTTCACATCAGTATACCCAGAGTTCAGTCCACATGATTCCAAGCAAACATCACAGGCCAAAAGGGTTCATGAGAGTATTTTTATAAAGTTAAAAAAACCCCAAACACTGACCACCGATAGTTCCCATGAAACAACCTTGATGTCGTGAGATACATTTCCCAGGCAATGTAAGAGATTTCAGCTATTACACTCCCTTTAAATTTAACAAAAGCCATGAGACTGACTCTCCACATACATCAAAGGCTTTAAGATGATCCAGAGGCTCAAAATTCAGCTTTCAATTAAGGTGATTTATTTTATGGCATATTCCCCATCACATAACTCCATTAATGTGCTGTTAGTTTTCAGTTTCATGTGCACTCTGGGCTGAGCTGTTAAGTATTTTGGAGCACGAGTGTACATAACATGCTAATAGGGGTGATCTTTGCACCATCAAGCTGCTCCTCCTTTTTGCAGGAGATTTGATTACTTATTCACCCATATTTAAAATTCCCCTTCCATCACTAAGAAGGGACAGGCTTCAGCATTTCAAGATCATAGAATCAGAGAATGGTTAGAGTTGGAAGGGATCTTAAAGATCATTGAGTTCCACCCCCCCTGCCCTGGGCAGGGACACCTCCCACCAGACCAGGTTGCTCCAAGCCCCCTCCAACCTGGCCTTGAACCCCTCCAGGGATGGGGCAGCCACAGCTTCTCTGGGCAACCTGGGCCAGGCTCTCACCACCCTCACACCAAAGAATTTCTTCCTAATGTCTAATCTAAATCTTTCCTCTTTCAGTTTAAAACCATTGCCCCTTGTCCTATCACTCCACTCCCTCATAAAGAAGGGTTCTCCTCACGTTAACTCCAAAGAGTCGGAGTGAACCCTGAGCTCTTGCTCAACTCTGCGAGCGTTGAATCTGTGAGAGCGGTATCTGATACGTTAATTAGTGAAAATTGTTTCCTTTCCAACATCCTGTTATTTTACCCGCATGGTGATTTCCTGATGTTAAAAACTGGGTTTGGCAGGTGGAGTCATCCTTGCTGCTGGTAACTGCCAGAAAGGCAGGTGTCTTGTTTATGGTTTTAAGAGGGAGGCTTTTTGGTTTTCTTTGCCTGGATACTTTCTTTTTGAATATACTTTCCTTTCCTTCATTGTTTTGTTCTTTGAAATGCATATATTTTATTTTTTTTTTTTAATCTCTGGTTTTGGAACATTTCCATAGTTGACTGTCGCTGGTATTTAAACAACTTCCTAATCTCTAGGATTTCCTTTCATCTCTAAATCACCTTTAAAAACCCAGCAATCCCTTATTATTTCCTCTTTCATTTTCATTGTTTCATCTATAACAAGCTACATTAAATCCAGAGAGCATTTAAGACCAATTTCAATTTCTGCATGAAAAAAACCCAAAAAACAAACCAACACTTTTTCAAGCCTGAATGAGGATTTTTTGCCAGGGGGAATATTTGTTCTCTCTAGTAACAAGGTGACATGGTGCCAGTTCAGTCTAATTTCACATGGGGCCAGGAAAGATTCATTTAAATGGCTGCAATATTCATTCAGCTTTTCTTTCGCAGAGTGTCCTAAATAAACTAAGAGCTGCCTGATATCCGCTGAGTTGTTTCCTTCCTCCCAGGGAAAGAGAGGGACTGTACTTATTTTCACAGGTAGCAACAAAAGAGACCATCTGCTTGGCTATTTTATAATCAGCTTATTTATCTGCATGTGGTCACTGCAGGAGGCTTCAAACATGTCCCCTGAAGCTGATGGCCGGAGGGAAGTTGCGATGTCTGCGTGCTCTTTGGGATGGGGACCACCATCTCCCCCTGCATCTTCCACCCCATGAGTGGTCCCTTTGGCTGCTGGGCCCGTAGCTGATGTTATTTGCACGCATCATTATTTGGGAAAGCTGGGCTGAGACCCAAAAGGGCAACAGGTGGGGCGAGAAATCAGCAAAGTGGACATTGCAAAGGGGAGAGAAGGGGGCAAGGGGTTTTCTTGGCATTTAGAGACCTGCAGCCTTCGTAGATGGAAGGAGCCCGGCAGTGTCAGTAATTGCAGTAATCAAAGCAAATCGCACCTTGCCACTTGCCTAGATGACATTTTTCTCCCCGTACACGAGAACAGAGATGAATTTTCTGGTTTCGTTTGAAGATGACGTTTTCAGAGACTGTGCAAGACGATTACTTACACATTTCAGCTTTCAGCGCCGGAAAAGGAACTCGTATGGAAAAGGGAAATTTGGAGCTTTTTGTGTGATTTTGAAGAATGCTGTGGAGAGCTGGACATCAAGTCAGAGCAAAAATGGACCCCATGTATACTGAATTGTTGATATCTTTAAAAGAGCAATTGTGCTTTGAAGTACAACAGGAAAATAGAGATTTTTATCTCAATGAGGTACGAAGATAATCGCACACGGGCGCTTTAATCAGCATGCTTCAGATTTAAGCAGATGGATACAGAGGGCAAATCTGTGAAGGATGAATTATTTATTTTGGGCACACTAAAACTTTGTCTCTTAAAGGTCATCAAACTTTCAACAGAATTGACAAAGTCTGCTGCGTATGCGAATGCGATTAATCTTCTCATTAGTGAGAGGCAACATTTTCTTTTGAACTTGATATGCCTGGTAGGGGAACCAAAAAAAAAACCAGAGCAAAATCATTTATGGAAAAGTACAGCTGAAGAGCATCTGTTTGTCTTACATCAGCGGTTCTGCCCAATTGCTTAAAAAAAATAAATTTAACTGGAAACCTTAGAGCAGAATAATATGTTCTGTCCAGTAGGCATAAATATTTGACATATCTATCACTTTTAATAGGATTATAAAATTAAAAGGCCCCCCAGTTGAGCAGCATTTATCAATTAGTGTGATGCCTCTTTAGCGGCTGGCTAAGGGACTTCGGTGTCAAAGGCAATAAAAGAGTCATTTACACCCTGTACCAGAAATCAGCAGTGAATAAAGAAGAAAGAAATGCCATTGTTCATAATTGACTTCAATGAGACTGCTCGCATGGGTAAGCTTAAACACATGCAGGAATGGCTTTAAACGATTTACGATACTTTGCATTTAAATCAGACATGGGTCAAAACTGGGCCCCCAGCTTGAATTTATCCATCTGGATCCTGATCAGTGGGGCCAGACTTTCATTTCTGAGGTTACGTTGCCTTTCAGAGGACACGGGATGGTCGTCCACAGAGGGCTGGGACCGCGGTTACGCTGCCGGCCCCCCCAGCTGGAATTTCCAGGGGGATTTCACAGGAGGGAACTCGGTGGTTGCCCACGTGCCAAAGGGGTTTATAGGTGAAGGTAACTCAGACTCTCCCCTGTCAGCACAGGGAATCAACGGAGGAGAGAAAGAGAGAAACTGCATTATTAATGGAGTTAAATAAAGAGATGAAGGCTCATGAATGATTAAAATATTGTGTCACTCAGTGAAAGAGGCCTCCAATGGGTACGCTATAACACGGGACCACGGACAGGAACACTGTCAATAAAAACTTAGACGGGGCCTCGTGGTGTCTGGGATCTGTTCCCTGTGTGGTTGGTGGCCCAGGAACAACCAAAAACTCATTTAATGGTCTTTTTCCAACATATAAAATAGGGGTAATAATTATCTTTCATTTTTTTCAAAGTACTTTGAAATACGCCGATGGAAGATGCTCAAGGTAAGTTATGTGGCACTAGCCATTTCCAGTAAAAAGCCGTTTCTATTACTTTTATTAAAGTGTAACTTATTTTTAAATATATACTATTTTAAAAAACATTTTATGTGATTGCTTTTGCATAAAAGCTCTTCAATGTATTTGCAGAAGGCAGAAAGTGCCCTGTGATTTTTCAATCAAACAACTAAACGAGCTAATCAGGGACAGGACAAGTGTTACTCCAGCAGGCTTCTTAGCGCATTATAGTAATCCTGACATTCCGGCCGTTTGACATTAACAAATGCCTTAAGAAATCCTCCGCAGAGGGATGGAGAGAGAAGCAAGAGGAAGATCTGCACAGGTATGGGCATGGCTCTGCAAGCAAGAGCCACCAACCAGGAATTTAGCCATTTTTTTTCCCATGTGGACATGCCCAAGGCTGCGGAGCATCCTCCTCCCAGGTTGGGAGAGCACTTTGCACTTGGCACCAGTTGAAGTCAGGTGTGCCAGCAAAACCAGAGTTACTGGAGGTAGAACCGAACTGGGTACACAGGTTTTTGGTAGGTGGTAGATGCCCCATCCCTGGAAACATTCCAAGTCAGGTTGGATGGCGCTCTGGGCAACTCAATCAAGTTGAAGATCTCCCTGCTCATTGCAGGGGGATTGGACTAGATGATTTTTACATGTCCCTTCCAACCCAAACCATTCTATGATTCTATGGAAAGATGTTATTCCTTCCAAAAGAGTAAATGAACAGGAGCTGATCTGGTGTCTGGCTTTAATTTCACCACTTAATTCCTCCACAGAGAGTAAATGCTTAATCCCCACAGTCTAAACCAGAGCTGACCTTCCCATCTCCACCATCTCCTACAAACCAATAACCAGACACTTCTGAGAGGGGAAGGATGAGGATACAGGCAACCAGAGCTCAAAAATATAGATGACATCTTCATGCTACTGTCAAATTAATGATAATATGTGACTACTGTATGTGAAGGGGAGCAATTAATTTAATCAAATAACTGATAACGTTCCTTAAAATTACATCTCTTCTCTTCATCTTCTCTGCTTAAAAATCAATAGGAAATTACAGTCTAATGTACCTGAATATTAAAACTCAGAGATTCATGTAGAATAGGAAAAAACCCTGAGATCCTAGCAATTACTCAGATGACACAGTTATTGAGTTAATGACACAGACCTGAGTTGATTTTTATCCTTGGAGTGGGGCCAGGGTAATCTTAATGGCTACTTTTGTGACTCTAATAACAGCACAGAGTCTTCATTGTGCTCAGCAAAAGCAAACATTTTAACAAACGGTACCTTCTTTTTGATTGCACGGACTGCAGCCTTACTGCCCCAGAGCACAACACGCACATGTTGTAGTGTAGGTTCCTCTCTACTCAGGAAAGTATTTCAAGATGCAGAGAAGTACCTTTTTTTATCAAGAAATGAGCAACATAAAAGGCCATGTCTATGTGCTAGCTTGCCTTTCATAAATAACTACTCCACAATAGGTTTTTAATATAGTTACATAAAAAATGCTTAAATATTTCAAAAATATTTCAAAAACCTGCATCCAACCTAAGTGCTGCCATAAAGACAGCTTTGTCTGAAACCCAGCCTCTTAGGAGGAATATGTGGCAGAATTTTTTTTGGCTTAGGCTAAACTGAAAAGCCTTTGGGCACTTTATTTGCAATGATACGCTTTAGATGGGGAAAAATCTCAGCGAAGCACAGTGGCATCCTGGTCACCCCAGGGGACAGGGCAGGACGAGCTGGTGTCACTCCAACCCTGCTGCTGGCGTGGCCCGGGTCAGGGATTTACACGAGTACTTACAGCACCCTCTGAAGACTTAAATCAGCCTCAAAATAACAAAGCTGGGAGAGCAGTGGCATCGTTTTCAATGGAAAACGGGTCTGAAAGGAGGGCGCTGAGCATCCTCCAACCTGGCGATCCCCCAGCCCCATGGAGGGCCCAATGCTTCCCAATGATCTCCCTCACCACTGACCTGCCACACGACTATCCAGATTTATTTGTGGCACAAACTTAGCACAGGAACACCCAAACCTCAGCTCTGAGATGCTCTGCACCCACCAGGGCCACAGCAATAATTCAAAGAGTGAAAGATCTGCTGCCAAATATCACGGCGTGGTGTTATTTCCACGGTGAGGGCTGAGCAAAGCAAGCTTCAGAGGCTGTGTTCTGTGCAGAGGTTTTCTTTCTTAAGAGAAGATTGTAACCAAACTACCCTGGGAAGAAAAGAGCCTTTGAACAACATACTTAATAAAATTCTAAATTTAAATTTAAACACACACACAAATCATTTCTGAATGTTTGATCCATTTCACAATGGGAAAATCCCCCTTCCTTTGGTTAGAATTATTACCTTTTAATGAGTACCAGAGGATTTGATCGTTGCCATAATTTTTTCCAGGATTTTTCTTCCTCTGTGTGCCCACAGCGTTGCCCTGTTTTGCTCTTTGCAGTAGTCCCAGGAACATGCCCTGTATTCACTGGGACAAACAACTGGGTGGTTTCAGCAGCACCTGAAATTTCCAGCCAGGTTGGAGCAGGGAATCCAGGCAGAGACTTTAGACTGGTGATTAGAACTAAAGAAGAGAGAAAAACAAAGGAATAAAAGCTAAGGAGTTGATATTATTAGCAATTTCTTTGATATAAAGCCGTGCCTATAACAGAGAATGACTGATTTATTGTCAGTTTGGAGGGTACCACATCTGAGATGCCTGAAGTTCCTCTCTTAAAAAGTAAATACAAAGTGGTGTGACAATTTCTGGACTGAGGTGACATACAGTTTATGATTTCTGGCTGCATTTTTAGGATAGCAGCTAGGAGATGTGATGAGTTCCTGGTGTGGGCACACAGATCCCCCACACTGGGGAGCAGGGGAGCATTAAACCAATCCCCACACCAACCAGAGGCTGGGCTGGGAAGCCAGACTGACTTAATTTATTGCATGGAGGTGGTCTGGAAAGTGGAAAATTACCCGAGGCTGAACAAAGAGGCTCGGCTGTAGCCATGGGGACACACAGAGGGGCCGAGCACCACCCAGGACGAGCGGCTCGGGAGGAAGGACACACAGACATGCTGCTGTAGAGGGCTGGCTCTGCTTTCGCTGGGGGACCAGCATGGGTAAAGCTGAGCTGGGCAGAGACAGCAGCTTTTGGCTATTTTAAGGGGAAGTTATAAGCCGCAGGATAAGTATCTTGGAAAACCCCAGAAGGGTTTGACCCCTATGAATACACCAATATGTGGATCAGTAGCACCGTGTTTAAGTACCATAAGGATGCCCATATTTTCCTCAGCCCCCCAACTGAGAGCTCTGGGGAGCTAAAGGAGCCGAGAGATGCACAGGCAGATATGGAAAACCTGGTACCACAGCCAGGAACTCTTGCCTCTTTCCATATAGTAATTAATTTCCATGAAGTAATTAATTCTCCTAAATCCCATCCTCGCCTGTCTCCTGGCACAGAAAGGACATTCCCATTTATTCTGTGAGATACTCAAGCCTGTGATTTAAAGAAAAATCAAGGATCTTTACCCTTATCTTGGTCAACCCCACCATTGTAATAGGAATTCACTGGATTGCTGGAACACTTTTACTTCTTACTGGTAAACCAGACTTCCTTCCAGTCGCCACCTGTTTATCATCTGCCTGAGACAATATTTTTTTAATCAAGAAATTATTTTTAAATCACTTTTTTTTTGGTCAAGGCTGTTGTTGCTCTAGAGCGGCAGTTTACAAACAGATCACAGTTACAAACCCTTGGCAAATGGGCAACAGGAGATTAACACTCTATAAAGGATGAGTAAACACGTGGGAACCTGTTAAAACGGTAGGAAACAAGGAATTGTCAACACATGCCCCGGCAGCATCCAGATATTTGTTCTTAACCTCCTTTTATCCATCCAGCGAAGCCTCACCATGCCCCAGTACTGAACCCGGGCTGCTCCCCCAGCTGCCCTGCACCGCGGAGGGAAAGATTTATTTATCCTGCCCAGGAACCAATTCCCATCCCTGCTTGAAGTGGGCCACTCTCTGCACAGCCATGGAAACAGCTCCCATGGATGGCATCCCCACAAGCCATCAGAGCAGTCTGGATCTGGAGAGAATCTTCCCTGCCCAAACGCACTCCCAGCTTCAGGAAAAGTTTGCAAACATAGAATGGTTTGGGTTGGAAGGGACCTTAAAGACCATCCAGTTCCCCCCCCTGCCCTGGGCAGGGACACCTCCCACCAGCCCAGGTTGCTCCAAGCCCCCTCCAACCTGGCCTTGAACCCCTCCAGGGATGGGGCAGCCACAGCTTCTCTGGGCAACCTGGGCCAGGCTCTCACCACCCTCACAGTGAGAAATTTCTTCCTGAGAGCTAATCTAAATCTCCTGTCTTTCAGTTTGAAGTCATTACCCCTCTTCCTATCGCTACATGCCCTTGTAAAAAGTCACTCTCTAGGTTTCTTGTAGCCCCCTTTCAGATGGCTTCGGACATAACTCACAACACAGCTTCCTTCTACCGTCTACAGGGCACCATGTTCTCCCCACAGCTTTGGGGAGCCAGCAGCCCAGACTGTTGGAGGAGGCACGTTAGCCGAAGCACCACACTCAAAACGTATTTTGTGGAAAATGATGATTCCCACATGGTCTCAAACACTTGGAGAAGCTCCCACTCCCACCTCGCATGCTTCGATGGTGCTCACTGGCTTCAGTGTGGGGATGCTGAGCTCCAGTACCTCTTTGCAGGACCACGATGAGCCCAGGGCAAGGACAGGAGGGGAGGAACGGGGCTGGGTGTTTTGTTTGAAGTGAGGCTCTGCTAAAAATGAGCATGCAGATCCAAGTTGGGATGTGGGACGCAGCAGCAGGACCACACGGCCAAGAAGCCTACATTTCTAGCACAGCTGCTGAGACGCCTCCTCACTGTGAAGGTGACAGGGAGGAATCCACAGCTGACATATACATCTTTTTGCTGAAGCATTTCACGTCTTTTCTCAGGCACTGTGACTAATTATGTGAATTTAAAAAAAAAAAAAAAATTAAAAAAAATCATAGATTTCACCAGCAGACATTAGACTTAAAAAAAAAGCAACCTACCAGGGGACAATTCACATGATCGACCAGAAAAAAAATGGTAAACAGCTGTTCCTTAACATCTGTACTGCAGAGTTGGACTCTGCAAGAAGGAGTAAACGACGAGAATAAAAATTGCCGATACCTTCTCTATTCAAGCCCAAACCACGCTCAGGGGCAGGAGGGACCCAGGAGTCGGGCAGGCTCCTTTCCTCTCACGGACAGAGAGTGACTTAGGGTGGGACTGATTAAAAGCCAAATTTCTACTCAAAGTACATTTGGCTAGAAAGGTGCTGAGTCCAAGTGCAGAGGTTCAAGCTCTCCTTGGTCCACCACCCCTCTCCTCACAGCTCCTAGATGGTCAGTCCTTATTGGGACTTGGTGTTTTGAGCTGCAACCAAAGCCATGGCAGGTGCCTGTAATGTCTTTATCTTAAATTACAGAAATGGAAACTTATGACATCCATTTGCTTCTCACATTTGCCCCTTTAAGGCAAACTCCCTCCCAGAAAAGAGTCCAGTGACAAGGACTTTGCGTGGTCCTGGCAGATGCTCTTTACTAGTAAGAATCTGAATTGCTTCACTGGCCCACGCTGCTGTTACAATCAATCAGAGTTGGATTTAATTTCTCAATCTGGAGTAATGAGATTATATTAGATCCCGCGTTCTCAAACCATTTGACTTGAACAGTGGAATTCTAGACCTCATTAACCTGATGGCTCAAAATCAAAAGACAACCATCTCTCCATTTATTTTGACAGTTATGAAGCCCATAGCATGACAGTTGGGACATGACTCCTCGATTTTGTATATTTATGGATTATTTGCCAATAGGACAAGAGAGAAGGAAGAAGCCTGTGGATCACTGACTCCCGCTGCTTTCATTTACAGACCAAGGCCAATACGTACCTGCAAAACAGACTGAAGGAGCTAAATCCATCCAGCAGAACTTGGATCTGGGCTATATTGGATTTCTTCATATTGACATAAATGCCTGAGACCACATCCCAGGTGACATCGTCTGCACAGGGCACTGCAGCAGCATCGTGCCCGCGCAGCTGCATCCCGGGGCTGGGGGAGCCGCATCCATCATGTCTGGTCTGAGCTCTGCCAGTGCCTCTTAAAAGAGGGTAATTTAAAGCATCCAAAAGAGCTGAAGGCATATTTACTCCCCATACGCTTTTTTTTTTTAAATTACAAAAGTAATTAATGCCCTGTCTGTTAAGAGGCAGTAAAATTAATTTGCTGAAAATGGCAATTTAAGCCTATTTCAGGTGAGGTGAATTAATTAAAACACTGAGTAAATCCAAACAACAAACATGTATAGAATACAACCCAAAGTGACCTGAAACAGCCAATAAATACCTTCTCATTAGCAGTAAGGGAAGTTTTTTCTTGGACTCTTCTGAAAAGGTGTTTTAAAAATAGATTAATATATTTGAATAACGTATTCACGTTCATTTAGCAATTTTCCTAAAAAGAACTAAAAGTATTTCCAAAATTTCCTATGAACTTTGTTTCAGCATTTTCTAGAAGAAATAGGTCAAGTTTTGAAGAGAAAAAAGTACTTCTTTTTCTTTTTGAAATTGTTGAAAACTGGGGAAAAAATAAAGACCCTATCATTTGAAATGCTTGGAAACAATTTTTTCAGCAATGTTTCAGACCTTTCATCTAACTAAAAAGTTGCTATATCTTCCCTCTGACTCTCTCTAGGGAATGTACTTTGATATCATTAATTAAAAAAGGGAGCTGAAGAGCAGACTACTGAGTTTGCCTCAAAATCTCAGCTTGCATAAATCAAAGGAGAGGCATAAAAAGCGACTCAGAGGTTTGCACGAGCTGCGAATCCATCCCATTTTCACTATAAATATGTGCACAGGAATGTCATTTACACTTTCCCATGCTAATGGCAGCATCATATTAATGCTGTGAAACCACACTTGTGAGCCGCAGACTTTAAATGTTACCTGGGTTAAAGGATTTTAGACCAGAGCGCGTAAGTTTTGAAAACTTGCTTTTGGCTGAAGGATGAGGAAAACGGACAGTCCTTTACACTTTTATTTTTGACTCCTCTGTCACTACTGTCTTGCTGTGGCTTATCACGTAATGCGGCTGGCGACTCTCCAAACCCCGCTGAAACCAACTGAGAAAATCACCGTGAACATTTCGGGGCTGGAATGATGAGTTTTGGTAATGAATATTTTAAGCTCCTTTGACATTTGCAGCACTCGTTCCCAGAGCAGAGACGGATTTAAAAGACAAGTTGAGGATCCTGGCGGGGTCTGACGTCACCTGAGCTGTCACACTCAGCAAAACCAGATAATTACATGGGTGCCAAAGTCCTGCAAAACCTGCTGTTCCCATGGGTAGAAGCTTAAGAGTTAACTTCAAGTCTCTTCTTCAGATAATTCCTCCTTTTCCATTTTATCTGTACTGCTTTCAGTGTTCTGTGTCTTGATGTGTGTAATTAATTAACCACCGAAGGTGCTGTTAGCTCCCCGTCAGATGGAGGTCTTTTGTTGCTAGATGTGGTTGAGCCGTGTTGCCCCGTCCATGGACAGCGGATGAGGGTGTCTGGATATCTGAATTTTGACTGTTTTCCATTATTCCTTTGATCCATCGATTTACCAAAAGGACCTGGGAGATGGTCTCTCCAGCAGCATTGCTGATTGTTTTGGAAAACCTCCATTGTCCCCCAAAAGGGAGACTGCACCTGATATTCCATGGGTTTTGGCTTTGACCCCCAAACTTTTACCAACTGTTATGCCATTTCACATCACCAAAATTAAGTTATTTTTTTCACTTTGTGAGCTTGAAAGCAGGCACCTAAATTTATATATAGGCTTGTAAAGGCATGGTCTGACCTTCAGAGGACCTAAGTTCTGCAATCTTCATTACTTTCCACATTAGCCCTCTGAAAATCAGTGGTCGATGTTCCTCTACTCTGTATTTCTCCTTTATGAGTCTTTATGAGTGAAAGGAAGAGAGTTACTGGTGAAGGAAGAGAGTTACTGGTGCAAGTAGCTTTGCCATACTTGCATTAACCCTGCCATATTACACACTTTACTCATATTTACTGTATTTGCATGGACTTTTCCAAGCCAAATGTTCTGCACAGTTCCCAAGCCATGACCCTGCTTGCTCTGGATAGGAAACAGCATTCAGGCTCACGAGCCCGCACACCCCGGTTCCCCCGATCACCTGGAGTTGTCGTTTGGTTTGTCATAGCAAGTCACCGGAAAATAACGACGGAAAGCCTGGGAGTGGGCGAGGTGTTTCTGTCTTCTGAGCCTCAAAAAAGACCAAAAAAAGAAACTGAACTCAAAATAGAGCTTGTGATGCTCCTCCCGCAGAGATGGGAGATATTCCTCCCTGCAATGTGGGAGTCATCTAAATGTGAGGAAGAGATCCTGCACAAATCTGTAATGTTGGAACTAATCTCATATTTCACCTCTATAATCTAGGACCATTAAATATTTATACTGTTGGGATACACACAAAGAAAATTAATACCTGTTCAAATGAAAAGGATCAAGCTGGGAAGAAGGTTAAAAGCAAAAGAGAACAAAATATCAAGTTGGATTTTCTTTCCATTTTTATTCTCAGCTCTCCTTCTGCTAATGTGTTATTTCACCCTCAATACCTCTGACAATACCAGCTGCTTTGATCCCAAAGGCTTATTTGCTCCCTAAATCAGCAAGTTTGCAACAGCTTAAACAAACTCCAGAAGGTTCAAAGCCCAACAGAGAGAGACAAAATATACTTTAAAAAGACATGAAGTCAGGAAGGCATGTGTTCCTTAATGACTTTCCTGGAGGCTATATCTCTTCTCCCCCCGCCGCTCCTCCTCCTCATCCACCTTCCTTCTGTTTCCTGGCTTAAATTAGACTTTTAAGATCTTTTGGATAGTGAACGCATCCTTCCTGTGCAATGGGCCATGGTCTTCACTTGAGCCCCTGGTCCATCCTGGGACTAATTTTCCATCTGTTGTCAAGGGTACCTCTTTGGTCCATTAACAAAGAGCAAAACAAACAAAGCAAAAAAGGCCAGTTCACACATGATGTATTAATTCTCATCTCCACACGGCTCGTTTCTCATCTCCAGAGGCTCCTTCTAAAAGGCAATGGGTATTTTGCAGTTGTGCCAACGTAGTGGAGAGGCTGTGGACAATCATAACAACTCCTAACAAGTTATGGAAACTGCAAAGGCTTTTATACACAGCGAAATTTATTACCTGTTGCATTTCTGGTAATGGCAGGATTATGTCTGTCAGAGCCTAAGAGGAGGAATTAGGAGGTGCCACACGAGTAGGATATCACACACGTTAATGAACATCCTAAAGCTGCAGCTGTAAAAAGCAACTTGGCTTGAGTGTAGGTGTGGGGAAGGAGGAACAAATGCAGCAGAGATGAATCAGCTTTCTTTGAACATAAGGAGGATTTTTGTCTGTGACAGCACTGAGATCAAGGCCATGCTTTGCCCTGAGTTATATCCCCTTTTCACCCTTTTTTTGGATGGCGATACCGATACCGCTTCTTCCATATGCTGCAGACTTCTGCCCTTCTCAGGACTATCTCAGCATTTGAACACTAAGGACATCACCAGAGAGCTTTGCCAGGCTCCCCAGACTTCAAAAGCCTCGAGGCCACACAGATTTAAAACAGGACTTCTCCAACAGTCCCATCCTTCAAAATGCCCAGGGAGAGTTAATGCTATGAGAAAGCCGAGAATATAACTTTCCCTCTAAAGAGAGGGGGAAATAAGAAGAGTCAAACATTATGTTTGCTGCCAGTGCTCGAGCGTGGCTTAAGCTGCTCGTCCCACTTTGTCACCTCCCTGGCACAGAGCAGGGCAGGGACCTGCCACTTCAGGCTCGGTGCACCGCAGTCCCCACACAGCATCACCAGGGAAGCAGGGAGATCCCAACACACCATCACCTCCCCACCCGCCTGTCTGAAATGGAGTCCACCCTCCTGTTTCCAGAACTTAGGGAATCTGGTTCAGATTAAAACAAATTCCAGCAATTTTCTCACTAGCAAATCCAGGAGAACTCTCTAATTTTCTTACTGACAGAACATGGATCGTTAATTTCTAATTGCTTGCATTTCAGATTGAGTTTATGGGGAGAGGTTGCTCATATTCCTGAAGGAGGATGGCATCTTCCCTTCTCCTCCTCATGGCTTGAGGGGAATGATCTGGGGAGTCTCTAAATCACCTCATCTGGGGTCCAGCATTTTACTAAGTAGCTCTGCCCAATACGCACGTTTCTGGTTACTGACTTTGATTCATTTCAAATATAACTTCTGGTCATTCCGTTTGCATAAAGGAGAAATGCTGGTGCGTGAAGCTTTGGCGTGCAGGGCACAGGGAGCCACTGGGAGACAGCCACAGGTTGGATTATTTACTCTCAGCACGGTTTACAAATATATAAAAGAAATCAGCAGCCCCAGCCAACACCAACAGACACCTGGGACCAGTCACACACCAGGATCACTCACCAGAGTGGTACAAATGGGAGTCAGGCTGTGATTTACCTCTCTTGCCAGGGTATCTACTTTAGGAAGACTGGAATTGCACACAGAAGTGTCTGCTTCTGTTCCCCCATTACAAAGCAAGCTTCAAACACCAAGCACAAATGGAGGTGCTGTTTTCTGATCAACTGACTCCTACACCACGTCCCAACTTAGGTGAGACCTGGCCACGCAACTGCTACTTACATCTTTAAACTCTTTCCTTTGGCTTCTGCACACCCTTGGTCCTCACAGGTCAAGGCAAAGAGCATCCAGGTCACAGTGACAAAACCCACTCCATTTCTGCACAAACCCTTTCAAAATCTACAGAAAACTGGGTGTGCTTATATATATCTCTGCTTATACTCACTAAGGGAACAGTCACAGGTCGATCTGAATTCATTACAGTCGTGTCTCTGTGTGCAACCTGCCTATTTCCAAGCGTCGTTATCAAACAGCCTCTGATCAACAACCATATAAAACCTTCTGCATGTCAAACTCTGTCTAACTCTGCTCTTCTAGAAGCAATTCCTGTAGCTGATCTTAATCCAAGGCCTTCCAGCAGTAGAAAGTTACTGTGTATTAAAACCACATGTAAATCTTTGGTAGATTATGTCTAAAACTGCTGAGAACAACAAACATTCGCATTCGACCAGTAGCCACCAAGTTTGTTATAAATATTTATATAGGAAAACAGGCACAAAATCTTTGTTTACTGCACAGCAAAGCACTCAAAATTAAGGAATTTTTAAGTGTATATGCAGCTTTCGTTAGCTGAAAATCTGTACTTGAAGTGACAAATCCTGGGTTTAGTTACACTCAGGCAGTTTCATTCTCCTGAATTGAATTCAAGGGACCTTAGGTCTTTGCTAGCAGCAAAGTGGAGCTCTCAGGGACCATTCCCAACGGTGCCCATGTAAATGCACGAAAAACTCCCTGTTGTACATACATTAAATCGAAAGGTGACTGTACAGCTCCAGCTCTACCCAGCCTCATTCCTTGGGCTTACGCTACTTTCACATGACAGTGCTTCAGAGCAGACCAAAAGGTCTTCATTGGCAGGACCGCATCCTTTTGATATTTTCATGAGATGCTTATGCATTAAATTAAATGTGGACAAAAATAATGGTCCAGAATACAAAGGGAGACAGAGCCAGCAGATACTTTCCATCTTGCATATTTTCCATGTCTTTTTCATGGACTGGCTGCTGGGGAGAGCTTCTGGGGTGAACGTGGCTCCTCGGGATCCTGTTCCCTTTGGTTCATACCATGAGTTGTCCCTAAGGCCATGGCCCCTGGGCTTGCCCAAGGTGTTTTGGGAGAAGGAGCCCGCCCCACTTTCCTCTCCCTTGTCACAGAGCAGGAGGAAAATGCCTGAGGACCCAGCTCCCGACTCCAGCTTTGCAAAGGAGCTGGAGGTCAATCAGTGGGACAGCAGGAGATGGGCACCTTGCCAAAGACACAGACCCGAGCATAAATCCTTACCGATGTCTGTGCACCTTGTTGGCTTCTCTCCCTTCTTCTCAGTCTGTTGATAAGACAGACAAGTTTGTACATTCTTGTGGGCTTTTTTTCCACGATCCTCGAGGAGCAAGAGACTTTGGGGGCAGATATAATCAGCCAGCCAGCCATCAACCAAGTAGACACCTAGGGAGAGTGAGGGTTAAACATCAGCCCACAGGTGGGGAATTTTTTCGCTTCATCATCAACATTTTTCTTCTCATTTCTGAGATCTTTCCTACAGCAGGATTGGCAGATTTGGCAGATCCCAGCTTTACTCCCCCAAGCAATGGGGACGGGTGTGCTCCAAAGCAAGGAGGTGAGGCAGCGTGTCACTGGGGGACAGGCATGTGCCTACAGTCACAGCCGGGGTGACCTGGGCAATGCCCTAGAGAACCAGCTGAACGAAGAAGTTAGACTTTAACGCATACAAAATTAATGGACAAGGTAATATTGTTTTAACCCTCAATTTATAACCACGGGTTGCCTTTAAATGAATGGGTTTCCCCTCACTGTTTCCAGGAAACAGCCGAGTGAACTCAGCCCCTTGGAAGGAGAGGGGAGAACACTGATGAACATCCGATCTCACATTGGGACAGGCTAAAAAAATTAAACCCTTTTTCCAGTGGAGCAAACAATGAGCTGTAAAGAGCATAAAATAAGCTGCAGATGATCAAACCTGGAATATTTCACATTATATGGAAGGAGACAAGGTTTGCTAAAGGATTTGACCTTTCCTCAGTACCCTGTCCTACTTACTCACTTTCTCTATTTCGTTTGGATGTCATAATCTTGATAATTTCCTATTTTGGATGTAAAGAAACAAGTAATAGTCACTTAGGGAAAAATGTATCAAACATAGGAGAGGATTTTTTTTCACTTCTGCAGCTTAATAACTTTAGGAATGTGGGTCAAACTATTTCTTTCTCTACTTCTATTACATTAGTGACACATGTAGATTGTAGAGAGTTCCATTCACCATGTTCCCCAGCATCTTTTTAGTCTGTATTAATTTAAGGCAAGCTTTTTTGGGACACCCCCAAACCAGTGTTGTACGCTGCCTGGCAGGGGATAAACTCAGGCTTTGAAAAGATCTTTGAGACCCTCAAGCCAGAAGAATCCCACCAATCGGAGGCATCACCAGCCCATCATCCTTCCTAACCCTGTGGCCAGTGTGGGTTTTGGCCCACTGTGGTTAAAAACCTTGTTCAGAGATCCCGTGAGCATCCAAAAAGCAGGATCAAGGAAAGAGACAGCGGGAACTCGCGGAAAGGCAGCAAAAGAGAAAAAAAATCTGTGGTGTCTCTTAAAGACAGTGGAAGAGCCTGTCTTCAGGCAAGGTGCAGAGGGTACCCCAGAGATACTAATGCTGGGTGCTGGTGTGCAATGCTTAAAGATTAAACACATGGGATTAAATCCCACCCTTGTAAGAAAATAGCTTCCTCTCTCTCCTTGCATCATTCTGTAGGGAGCTTTTTCTAGCAGAAATACCTGCTAATCCTCAGTATCTGCTAGGAAAAAGGATGCTGTTAGGGTAAAGGAAGATTTTGAATTAAACCCAGCTTCCAGCCTAAGCAGAGCCCAGTTCAAAGGAGCTGTATCCACCATCTGTCTCTGCTCATGGGCTCCCAGGGCCCCCCCAGCCCCCCGTAAACCCCTCAGAGCAAACCCTTGCACAGACAGCTTTATCCCCATCAGCTCCCATTGCCCACCCCAAACACTCCTTGCAGATAAGAAGGGAACCGCTCCCGCCTTCCTCCTCCCCACGGATCTTTATTGGCAGTGGCAGAGCGGGAGCTGCAGGGAAACGTTTGCTGGCTGCCTTCAAAGCAAAATTTACAGTTATTGAGTAATTCAGTAACTCTTGGTCTGATCCCCGAGAAATGAGATCTGGCCAAGTCCTTCCATGGCGGCAACAAGATTTTAATGAAAGAATTATATTAACAGCTCTCGCGTTGTCTCCTTTATTTATACTAGAAGCTGGCGATAGACTCAATTACAGTAGATTAACTTTGGCATAGCTTCAGCATGAAAACAATATACCAAGGCCAAATTTTATTCCAAGTATAATATATCTATTGCCCTGCCTGCTTTTCTATTTATTTTGTTTGGACTAGCAAACTTTAATTCAAAGAATGTAATTACAACATAACTTGCCACTGGGTTTTTCCAAAACTATATTATTCATTGGAAGGGAAAGTAAATTTACTTCTCATTGAGTTTAAATATGAAGGTTAATTTTCTTTGAGCTAAAGGAGTTTGGTTTTGACTTGATTTCTATGCATTTGGGGCAACCAGCACAGCTGTGAAAACATAATTGCTCTTAGAAATTTAGGGCCGCTCATCCTCATTTTCAAAATTGCTCGCTCTTTTGTGTGCTTTCCTAATTTCAGCTCTCTGAAGCGGCCGCTGATTAGCTACCCCAGGTGCAACCCTTCTGGACTGTTCACTACCTCCGACTCGAACAGTTCCAACTACACTCCGCCTCGCAGAAAATAGCCTAATTAGAGACAAAAAGCTGATCTGTTAAAACAGCAGAGGGGCCAGCCAGAGAAGCGGGGAGAGTTGTTTGCCCCATCGAAGCGAAGGGGAAATTCTCCCCTAGGATCAGCAGGGAGAGGGCTGCCCCAAGGAGATGCAGAGGATGGGCAGCTCTGTGCACCCATGCTGTCGATGGCAGGAGTGAAAAAATGGCAAAAACCTGTTATTTATGACCCACGAATACAACTAATAAATGTACAGCAGCGGCACCCCCAGGACCTCACCTCTCTGCAGCCTCCAGCAAGGACAGAGGCTTTTCTCCATGAACACTCAGAGGTGAAGTGATGTCCCGGTGTGGGTGCCGAGGCCTTGGGGGATGCACGGGTGAAGCACAGCACAGTGTCCGGACCTGTGGCTGTAACGAGGACATAAATCATCCCTAATGACCCCCTCCACCGGCCAGCGTGTGTGGGGGGACAGGGAGCCTGGCCCACGCCCGCGGTGGCTGCTGGAGGAACGCTTTGGGTTGCAGTGAGCACAAATGGCTCTTTCACACGTCTCAGCAGATGTTACTCATTTTCTCCTCATCTGACTTTAAGATTTGGCTCCATTCTTTCCCCGCTCCCAAAGCCCAGCAGTTGTCCTAGAAACCTCTCCCGGTTCGTCCGTGGGCAATAGTCTACCCCGGCTATTCGGCAGGGGCCGGCGTGCATCTGCAGGCATCCCACCCCTCCAATTCCTCATCAGGATTGCTTCTGTCTTCCCCACTGAAACTCATCTACTGGCCATTTCCGCTGCTCCGCTGCACATCGTGTTATTCATCAAGGTGCTTGTCCCTCCTGCGCAGCAAAAACCACTCCAAAATACTTACGGACATTTGCAAAATTTGGATGGAGGAGAGTAACAGCAAGCAGGACCAGATGTTCAGTGGGAAAAGCTAACGGTGCACCTCTGTAACACAGCCTCCAAGGTTCAGCCCTGGATCGCAGGAGGCTGAAGAGCAGCCAGTGGGGACAGTGCAGCTCAGCCTGGGATGGAGATGCACGGAGGCAGAAATTACTTCCAAAAACGTGAAAAATAATTCACTTGATTTGGGTGGGTTTGCTGGTGTGGAGATGCACTGGCAGAGTTTAGGCTCGTAGAAGGTACCAGCGTGCTGCCACCAGAGTTCCCACCAGAGCAGATGACAGGGCATTTAGTCCCATTGGAAAAACCTGGTTTTACAGACAAAAATCTACAGCGTTTGGCTCCCAGTTCTGTCTACTGCTTAGTTCCCCAGCCCTGCACGAAAACCAAAACATCTTCTCCACAGCCCTGGCCTCACGTGGGCCATACTGCTTTGACTGAACGGTCATCCGTGTGAGCAGGAATCTGTAATGCACATGACACCTTGCCATAAACTATCTTTTAACTTATTCTAAGGATCCCAGAAGAAACTAAAAAGCCCTAATAGATGCATCAATTTTTTGCCATGTCAATAGTTCCAGGTGTATTTGTAAAGGAAAAAGATAATAGTACCAAATTCTCAGCAATGGTTGCTGACAATACATGTGTATGGGGTGTTGCTCAAATCTGGATACCAGTGGTGCACGGCAAGACGTGGAAGTCAGTAATGAATCAATAACTCAAGATAAATAACATTCCCTGTGGATCCTGCTTGTTATATTAAGCACACAGATCACCCAAAGTCACTTGTCACCACCAGCAGGAATTGACCTAAAATAAATCATCAGCGAGAGCTGCAGTGTGAAGCCTGGGAGCCCAGGCTGGGTGGGAAAAGGTCCGATTCCTCTGCGGTTCAGGGAACGTGTGCTTGCGCGGCTTGGTCCTTGGACCCCCCACGCTCCTCACCAGCAAAGAAAAGGGGACCTTCCCAGCCCACAGCGCCCCTAGAACATCCTCAGCAATTCACAATTTCACAAGAAATCCTGAGATGGAAATAAACTGCACGGTAGAGTGTGTTGATGGGAAATATGATTAAAAGGTTAACACGTAAGGAGGAAACCTTCCATGCAAAGTTTGTGTTTTACTCCAGCTCTAAGTTCACCAAAAAGTGAGTTTAGAAAAGCCCCCGGCAGTAAAGTAGTAAAATAAAAGCAATCACAAGCAATAGTTAATCAATATGTAACTCAGGTTTGCGGTAGCATTTTCATAGGGATGGGAAAGCTTACAAAGTCACTCAGGGTTATTCGCTACACACTCGTATGAATGAGAAAAACATAAATCAAGAATAGCTTCAGGTAATCAAAGCTGACGTGTCCAACCGGTGATTTGTTTTTCTCTGGGAAGAGATTTGTGGTGATCCTCGACACAAGAAATGTGCTCATCAATTACGGGATTTATGAGCGTGTCTCCACGCCACCAGAAACCCCGCAGCCACCAGCCGAGGGACGGCACACACAACCTCCATCCGTGCCGTATTTCAACATGGAAAACACCAAGAAATACCTTTTCATTTAAAAAAAACTGGCGGATATTTCGCAAGCGGTGTAGTCAACATTGGCCACGCTGTGTCTGCTCCCATGGCAAGCCCAACACTAGGGATGCAGGGAAGGTGAAAGGAGCCAGATACAGGAAAGTTCAGAAAATTGCTATGGGTGGATACAACAGCTCTGCTCCAAGAGCACCAATTTTTGATGATGACCCTCAGCTCAGCTGTTGCCTGCAGAAACTCATCAAACCCCATCACGTTACGGCACCAAGGTGCATTTTTCGGCGAAGGCGCTGGCAGGCAGCTGCAGCCCGCGCGCAGGGAAACGCCGGCAGCGCAGCCGGGCTCCAAACCAAATGAATTAAAAGGGAATGATTTCCCCAAACGGAGGCTGGGGGGAATCATCAGAAACGAATTAAAATCAAAACAACTTTTCAGCAGGAAACAATGGAACAGATGTAATAGCATTTATTACTGGAAACTGCTAAACATGCCAATTAATTTTGAAGGGACTTAAATGGATTAAGCCCTTTTTTACTGGAAAAATAGGAAGAAGCCGTGAATCACAGCAATACCTTCAGCGATGTAGATGTGTTTTCCTGGAAGCCTGTTTGAAATCAAAGGGAAAAAAAAGTCCCAAACCAGACACTAATCTTTCTGTTGCATTAATTGTATCAATGCCCCCATGACTGTGCCTAGAAATATTAAGGGAAGGCAAAAATCAAACTGCTATTTCCATCTGTCAAGTTGATCATTTCAGTCTGAACCAGAAAAGCACTTGACTGGGGCCAAAATTAGCCACCTAAGTGTTTTGTGGTGCTCTAAGCACAGAAATAGTTTTAAGTTCATTCTGATGCTGAAAGTTGTACACATGCTTGAATGCTTAGATAGACAAGGGCATAGCCCACCCATGTTACCATATAGAAATGTTATTATTAAAAATAGGAAATAAGGATCCATCTTCATTTATTTATTTTGACACAAGAACATGGAACTCCTTTCTCCTTTCCCACAAAAATATATAATGTTTAAAAAATGTTCATCCTACATTGGAACGTAAAGTAAAACATCAACAAAAAAATATAGAATAAACCAATTCAAATTTAGGAGCACTGAGAGTGATTTTTTGCTCGCTTAGAAGACCTTTACTCACATTGCTTCCTGCCAGTATGCAGAAAGAGAATTGAGAAGTGCCTTTCCTGTAAGACTAGGAAATCAATTTAATTTTTCCAAAAGGAAATGAAAAGCACTTCACAGCACTGAAATTTGCCGATTGTAAATGTTGATTTTGCAAAGGGACATCTTCCTTCAGAAAGTTACCCGGATATATTCTGCTCAGCTCCACTTATCATCGTTGCCTTCCCTTCCTCTCACATTTTATATAGCACTCCATGTTTTCTTACTCAAAATGGTCCTGTTCCTCCCAAAATAGTACTATGTTTAGAGAGGTTATAAGGAGATACTAATAAAATTGTGGTTATTTAAAGAGTACAAGATAAATAAGACACACATGCTCTCACAAATAGAAAGCAGCTGGAAGAATACTAACAATGCCAGGGTTATGTGTAAACTCCGTTTTCCTATCAAAAACTATGGAAACAGAAAAAGAACTGAGAAAAATTCACTGTTTGCTTAAGCTGAGACTTATTGCTGCTGATTCGGGATATGTCTCGTACAAAAGACAAACTACTTCACGTTTCCAGGGTTTGCTATTCTGATCTCAGCAAGAAAGTTTTGTTCTGATTTCCTCCCTAATAGCTTAAATGTATTTTCTTTGGCAGATTCATTGCAATTGTGAAAATATTTTATCCCTAAATGCGAGCAGGTTTTCTTTTGCATGAAGTGACCTAAACCCATGAGATTTTGACCTGTTTATACATACTGAATGGTTGTTCAGTGGGAGCTTTGGCTCTGTAAGGAACCTAAGATGAGACTTTTCAACAAGGGCATGGTGGCATTTGAGCTATCCCTGCAGTTCTTCAACAGGCATCAGGAAGAGAGAGCCACCTCCAAAGACCAATCCATCCTAAATTAATTATTTGGGAGGAAAAGAGAGAAATGGACCATAAGTTTAATCTGATCTTGCTCATCTCCTCACAAGGCCAGCCCTAAATGCCAAACATTGACATTATGCAACAGCCACAGGAGCCATCCTTGTGGAAAGGGTTAAAAAAAGTCCTCAAGGAATGAGAAGCGAGCAGCCTCAGGGCATTTCAGCTGTTGAAATGCAGGTGTCACTTATGGAAACGTCACAAAATCCAATCATTTCTCCTACCACCGATACTAGAGCCCACAAGGAATTACTTTCACACTTACAACCAGATGCTGCAATCAACCGCGCTCGGAGGGCCGGGGGAAGGACCCACTGCTTCTCACAGGCTGGGTTTCCTCCGGCCAAACCCCTTCAGTTGTATCCCTTCCTTTCTTTTTAAATATTTTATTATTAACTCTAAATTCCTTGACTATAAGGCCTTTTTTTTTTTTTTCTATTTAATCATAGCTCAGTGCAGGAAACGCTGCCAGCACGGTGCGTTGCTCATTGCCGGCTTCCTCTGGGCAATGCCCTGTTTCCTCTGCCCTCCTTCAAGTGACGGGTGAAGCCTACAACATGTAATGGAAGTGGTTTAAAAAGGAAACACTGCTCTATATGCTCTGTTGCTGCGTGTAATGTCACTGAGAGATCAATCCTTTTATGCCCTCCTTGGCCATAAGGTACAACAAGGCATGGCACTGCATTCATCAGCTCTATCCCATTGGAAGCCCAGCCTCCATAGCCAAAGTCAACACCTTCAGATTGTCCTTTTTTTTCATGGCTTACACCGCCCACACATAGAAGTGGGAGGCTGGATGTTACTGGACCTGGTAAGGGAGATGAGCAGGGGGTAGAAAACTGCTTATCAGGGTCTCCCAGCATCCAGCCATCACTCGCTGGGCACTTTCCGGAGCATTAATCTGGACCAACATTGGTGACAGCCAATAACCCCAACTGCACAGGTCTGTCCACCTCCATTTCCAACCCGTTTATACCCCACTGTGGCCATGACTTCTCTCAGGGAGAGGTTTAGATTGGATACTAGGAAAAACTTTGTCATCGAAAGGGCTGTCAAGCATTGGAACAGGCTGCCCAGGGAAGTGGTTGAGTCACCATCCCTGAAGGTATTAAAAGACGTGTAGACATGGTGCTGAGGGACATGGTTTAGTGGTAACTAGGCAGTGTTCGGTGAGCGGTTGGACTTGATGATCTTAAAGGTCTCTCCGAACCATAACGATTCTATGATTCTCCCCTCCTGTACTGCTCAGCCCTCTCTTCTCCCAGGTGATTTAGGAAGACTGAGGTATCGCAAGCCCAGAAACCCAGCCACAAAACCTTTGAACCTGCTCACAGATTTCTCTCCTGTTTAGGAGAAGAGGACTATACGTGCTGTTCAAAAAAAAAAAAAC
>VXAK01019998.1:251938-267388 GCA_013399435.1 Arenaria interpres
CTTTTTTTTTTTCCCCCCATATCAGCATCTCCTCACTGGGTAAAAAGTACAAGACAGCCGATTTCAGAGGAATTAAGGAATTACTCCGGTTGAAAAGGGTAATAATATTCATCACCGTAAGCTAGGATTCAAACCGACATCATGGTAGAGGCAATAAGGCATGAGCTGTTTCCAGCCCACTTTTCTTAAATCAAATATGCAGTGAGGAGCACGGTGAGGAGGAGGAGGAGAGGCTGAAGACACCCATCACCCATTGCTGCCGCATGGTACCCACACGACTGGTGCTCACAGCTCCCTGCTCACACCAATCACCTGCTAAAGGAGGGCCGTATCCACCCCAGAAACGAGTGTGTACATGGAAGAAAAGCAAAGCAACGCGATACTCGTTTGGCTCAGTCCCTGGAGAGGTCGTGTTTTACTAAATTAATAATCTAGATAGATCTGTTCAGCTTCAGCTTCTTAAGAAACTAATCCAGGCAAGCCCAAAAGTACTAATAACATTTCAGTCTGGGCTTGAAGAGAGATTAGAGAACATTTATTTTGCTTCCAGTATTTTCTGATCGCTCCCAACCCTTCCTTGCACAAGCATCTGAATGAGGAAATTCGAACAAAAAGACTAAGTAGTAGGGTTTATGTTGAATTAAATTCCACTGGAAAAAAAAAAAAAAAATTGAGCCGACCTCAGTAAAATTGATCCACTTAACATCCAACAAAATAAATATACAGGAACATGCTTGGCTGAGCAAGTAGAAAGTTGGGGATTTAGAGGTCCATATTTCAAAACTACTGCAATGAACTTCCGCATCTGCCACTTAAATCTTAGCTCCCAGCTTACCTGCACCCTATAGAAAACGGTCATACTTGGAGTTTCCTGTTTTGACTGCTTTTTTGAGGGGGGGGATTTGACCCCTCACCATGAGCACGTTAACCCAGGTAATGGAGAGCACCCCCTAATCTGCATTTTTTTAAATCATAGAATAAAACTCAACTTTCTCCTGAAATCTTTCCTTTGGCTGGAAATCCAGCATAAATATATCAAGGCAAAGGAAAGGGGGAAGTCTCAGAAACGTGGACCTGGAATTCGGGTGTTTCTGACCGCTGTGCCCATGCCCATGGGGCTCAGGGAGAGGGCAGAGTGTTTTATTGCCCACAGAATAATTTATGAAAGGAGGGTGGTTGTACAGGAAACGTCTCAAGGTGAAAACAGCAAGTAGTAACGGCTGGGGAATAAAACGAGGTTCATGGTGGCAGGGGGAGAACTGGGGCAAGGTGTGTTTGCTTTAAGAAGCTGCAAGAATATATCGTTTAGAAACTGCCCTAGTGACACAATCCAAGACAGTCCCTGGGAAATCAATACCAGGAACCGGCAAATTCATGTTATTATCCTCTATTTGGGCTTTGCTCAGATTTATTGGCTGATAAGTGGATCACGCAAGCAGGTATAAAGCCGTAACAAGATTACGTGTGAATGATAAGGAGGTTATAGTCTATAAGAAAGCACAAGGCAGCCCAGGAGAAGGCTCGGGTGATTAATGGCAGCAAGGCACTGCCGTGGCTTACACAGTGCTTGGCAGTGGGACAAAATGCAAAAGCCAGATGAGGTGGTGTTAGAGGCATGAAAATAGAGGTGTGGGGCCACTTTCACTTGACCTGCAATAGAGAGAGATAAATTATACCTGTCAGCACCCACTGGGCCCTAGGACTAGCGTTTCCCCCCCCCGAACCTCGTTAGGTTTTCCCCGTGGCTGGCGACCCCCGCAAACGAGAGCTGCAGCCACCGGCATTTCACGGGGGCAGACCCACAGTGCATGTACCTCCTGCACCCCAAGAGAGGAAAAGGATGTTTATTGGGGATATTGCATTGATTATACAAATTTCACCCTGTTTAAATGATTTCAAAGCCTTAAAAATCCACAGTGGGATTTTCAAAAGAACCAATTGTGTGGTTTTGCCCCCACTAGCCCATAGTACAGGATCCAGAAGCACTTCCCAGCTCTGGGATGGGGCCGTGTCACCTTTGCCTCCCTGTGCCCATGCACATTGTTTCCCCCTGGGAAAGAAACGATGGGATTGTTGGAAAGGAGCGAGTTGGGATGCAAGTTGGAAAGGAGCTGTGATACCTCCATATATAAATATTTGTTTAATATTAGAGTATTGTGAGTCTAGGTCTTGGGAAACAAATGTTTACTTGCTTTAGTACAAGGAAGGTTCATGTTAGTTCAATTATATTGAATTTTATAGAGAAATATATTTAAAAAATAGTTTACACTCTTTGTGTGAAGTCATTAACCCTCCACCTATTTTTGGAAGCTAATTGGCACTGGCTAATTTGCAGATGGGGAGAGCCCTGTCTCTCGAGCATCCTGTGGGCTGGAAACAGCCCCGGGAGCTTCGGGAACCTGGCAGTGACAGGGTGGAGATGAGCAAGGAAAGATGTTGCAAACACCACCCTGGGAATAGAAGGAGAAAATGTTTCTGTAGGGGCAGGAAAGCATAAATGAATGCAGAAAAAGTCCCTAGGGGTTTTTTTTAGCCCCTGTCTCTCTTAAAGGAAGGCTCCAGGCAGGGCCATGGGCTGCATTTCAAACTGCTCTGCAGGTGAACACACACATGGATAACACAGTGGTGCTAAACAGTGATTTCAGACCTTCCCCATCTCCTGCACGCCATGAAAAAAATACAGATACATGTGCCCAGCACTGTCACTTGCAACCCATCAGAAACTGTTTGTGTGAAATAAACCCTCTGTTAAGCTCAGATGGAAGCGGCTATTGAGGTTAAGTATGTATTGTGGGAGAAGAGAGGGACAGTGCAATCACATAACTTCATTTCCGTAAGAGACATCACTAAAATTGCTCACTTTATCAGGTTACTAAAATGTTGTCTTGGTGCAGGAGACCCTCATCATCCTTCAAATAATTGCACATTTAATCTGCTCAGGAGAGGCAAAATTTATGGAGGTATTTAACGTGGCTGACATCTGTCTTACTATATTATAAAGCGCTTTTTAATAAATCAAATTCTCCACTGTAAGGCACAAGTCTTAGCATGAGACACAAACAGCCGAGGAAAGGCATCTGCATGGACTTGGACTGAACATCTATCAAACCCACAGGGTCCTGAGCAACAATAGCCAGAGCTATCAGCAACCTACCCGTTCTCATAAATAATGTTTTGACAAAAATGAATACAGAAAGGGATTTGTCAAGTTAGCTTTCCTTCATGGCTCAAAGTCAGGGATGATTTATAGTACACATCTTGAACAAATTAGGAAAAAGACGCAAGATTTGGCCACTGAGTTTGTTAAAACTATGCACTGAGAAGAACCAGAATATTCTGTAGCGGCGCTTCAACTGGCAGAGTTACGCTGATTTATGCATCCTGAAGATCTGATATGTGGTTTATACTGTTCAAGGCATTCCCCAAATGATGTGCAATACGCTGTCAATCCCGGCAATCCAACATCCAGCAAACTGCACCGCAGACGTCAGAGAAGGGAAACTGCTATTTTTCATTCTACTTTTCCTTCTACATTTTTTGCTTGGCTTCCACCAGCTTTCAAGCAAGCGGGACTACTCATGGTGACATTAGAGAGGTGAATATTTACATCTAAACAAGAAATTGCTTTTAATGCATCTTTTTGCTTAGTCCTGGTAAGGAGCGGTACCAAGTGACCTCCATGTCCATCACAAGCCTGCGTAGGTGGATGTTTGGGAGCTGAATTCTGGATCATGAAACATTCAAGAGCAGAAAATCAGAACACTACAAAGCAAGAGCTGGGCCTGGAAAGCACCTGGAGGATCCTTTTGAAGCATAAATACATTAAAACACATTCCAGCCAGGGGCTGGGCTCCCTGGGCCATTGCAGAGGTAGGAACTCCCCACCTCCATCTGTGGAAACAGAAGCAGACCCAATTTCTGCCTCAGACATTAGGACTGTTGTGATTTGCACCACAGTTGTACTTTTGCTTCTCCTCCCATTCCAACTTTTCTCTGTGAATGTTTGAACTACACCTATCTGCAGACTTGTGTTCATTTTTAATGTTACAAATACTGTAGAGGTTTGAAGCACAGCAAACACGGATGCACAGCAGAAAACATTTGCTCTTTTCCCTTTGAGGCTAAAGAAAACAAAGCAAAGGGCGTTAAGCTCAAGGCTTAAACCTCTACCACTTTCTTCTTCTTTTTCCCCCACAGTGACAGGGAATCCATTAAATTTGGATCTAATGTGCATCATGGCTGCATTTGCTAAAAGAAAGACCTTGTGCAAAATCCAGCCTCCTCACCCGGGAAATTGTCTCCCAGCAGTAAAAAACAGAAGATAAAGAATGCTAAAGATCAACTTGTCTTATCATGCTTCAGCTCCAGATGGACTTGTGCAGACAGAGGCACAAATTATTCCTTAAACCAACGGGCTGTTGACATTGAGAAAACAATTACGGCACCTTTTTCCGCCTCTAGCGTCCCCAGCCAGATTCCCAACTTTCCAACTCCAAGTGTCACACCAAACTGTGTGACACACAGGGCCAGGGAAGGAGTTAAAGGGCTGGAATGGGAATCCCTGATGTTGCTTATATTCAGTGGACAGAGACAGACCCAGAGGTGTTTGGAAGTTAATATAAGAGGCTTTAAAAGTGATACTGGTGTGCCATATCCTCAGCTGTCTCCTGTCGCTGTGGCCAGAGTTTAGAGAAGAATTGAAAGAGAAATTTCTGAGAAACTCAGCGTAACTGGAAATACCAGTGAATATAATCATGGGGGTGAAGGGAAGGCGGGGAATGGAACCGGACCATTTTAAGGGCTTCTTAAGGAAAAACAAGGTCACCCTGCCCTACGTATATGAGTCAAATTAGTAATTACGTTCTTGGCTGATACAACCTTCCTAACCAACAAGCACGACTGTGGATACAAGATCAGGCCGGCGCTGTAGGAAAGGCAAATCTATCCTGGATTTTTTCCTTTCTGCAGCCAGCCTTACCCAATAGCTTATTTGAAACCATTTACGTGCTAAAGAAATTAGCACATTGGGTACAACGTGGGTTTGTTTGGGTACAAACATGTCTAAAGGCTGCGTGGGCTGCTTCTCATACTTACAAACTGTATTTTCCTATTCAAGAGCGGTAAAGAATTCAATTTTCACTTCCGGAGAGCGTTTCCCAGGCGACTTTCTTCCCCTGCCCTGCTCCGGTGAGGAACATCAAGAGCCGCTGCAGATCTTTGAAGAACTGGCCAATAATTTCCACATCTCCTTGGCAAAAACAGACCCCGCGAGGCAACCGTCCCACCTGACCGCTCCGGAGCGAAGGGGTGGGCTGCGTGGGGAAGGGGGGGCCCAGCTGCATTCGCAGCAGAAACAGCCTTTCCCGAGCCAGGCACTAAATGCAATTAGAGAGAACGGAATATCCCCGAGTAGAAGATATCCAAACAAAATACGTTCAAAAGTCTGGGAGCTGAGCGCGGGGCAAGGCTGGGGTCGCTTGGAGCCGGCCCCCTCTCTGCTGGCACCCACCGCTCCCAGACACCGGGAGCAAAGATGTTTGAAAGCTTTCTCCTGTTGTTCTCCACGTTTGTAGGGAGCTTCAGTTTGGGAGGTTTAACTGCCTGCTATTGCCGTGGAGGTGTTCTTACTGCTGAAATGTGGCTCCTGTGTCACCAAAGTGCCATTTCTATGGAACTTTCATCATGGGAAGAGGTGCCGTGGGGCACGGCCAAAGTCATTGCTAAAGGGAAATAAAAGCCCACCAAGACGCTTGGAAGGGAAACCAGTACTTAATCTAGCTGATATCACCAGCAAACATGTAGAAGGCACCAGAGATACAAATCCTAATGAAGAATTTATGAAAGTGAAGGAGTTAATTAGAGAGGCTGAAGAAGTCTGAAGAGACTACGATGGTAGCACAAAGATAAGGGTAGGTTTAGACTGAACATCAGGAAAGAATTTTTCACTGAAAGAGTGATAGGGCATTGGAACAGGCTGCCCAGGGAGGTGGTGGAGTCACCATCCCTGGCTGTGTTTAAGGGCCGTTTAGATGCAGTGTTAAGGGACATGGTGTAGGGGATGACTTTGTAGAGTAGGGTAGTTGGTTGGACTCGATGATCCCAAGGGTCTCTTCCAACCTAGACAATTCTATGATTCTATGATTCTATAAATCATTCATTTTGGCCTCCGACAGCGCTTGCCCACTACCGGCCGCCTGGTCGAGGCTTCAGACCAGGGGCTTGTAGATCAGGGCAGGAGCAAAGCCGGAGTGTTTGTGCACACATGGAGAGTAGATGGCTTCAGCAGCAGCACTTGGCCACAAAAACCTTAAATCTTCACTCACAGGACACCAGTGCTGACTGGAGCCAATCACCAACCACTGACTGATGGTGCCAAAAGGACAGGGCAGCCAGCCCTTCACCCAATAACCCAGAGATTATTTTTTCAGTCTCCAGTGCAAGGCTTTTCACATTGATTTCTGGCTGGGCAGAGGTCTGGTGGTTGCAGAAGCAGCCGTGGGAGGGTATGACACATGCACAGCACAGCAATGCCCCGGAGCTGTGGAGTGGGCACAGCAATCTGCTTTAAAAGAAGAAGAAACAAAACCACATCTGGCCCCCAGGGAAATGTGGGGACCAGAGCTACTGCTGGGGATGAGGCCTCGTGGAAAGTACTTTTGCCTTTGACGGCAAGTCGGTTAGGACAAAAATGCCAAAGCCCAGAAAGGATCTGCTTAAAGGCAGGGGGGACGGGGACTCCAGAAGCATTGCAGAAGTGTTGAAAGAGAGGGACGGAGTTCATTTTCTCTATCTTGGGTTTGAGCATCTGCAGCGCTGCTTCGTTAAAGGTGTGCGCAGCTCGGCCTCTGAGAGATGCTGGTACCCATCAGGTGATGTGTTAGGATGTGCCCGGACTCACAGCTCTGATAACCTGGACCTCAAGCCCCGTAGGAAGCCACGCTCTGGCAGATGCTGCGGCTCCACGTGGTGTCTGAAGAGCACCGAGGGAGGGGACATCCAGCAGTGTCCCACCGCTTGTACCTGAAATGGATCATTTCCTTCTGAATCCCTGCAGGGCATCAGCCTCTATCATGGGTTTCATCTTTGCAGTCACGAGTTGTCCAGCTCTGTTAAAAGTATAAGAGAATATCTGATCCCCTGAAGGGAACAATTTCCCAATTCGCCATACGAAATAACCTGTAAAGCAGCATTTCCTTTGATTTCTCATTTCCTTTTATTTTTCCATTGATCTCATCACATTCTCTCATTGTCTCATCTTATAGAGAAAGGCAAGAGGACAGCTAATCTGTTTTCCCTCTGCCTTTCTTAATGTCTTCTTGATTGAAATTCCCATTAACTCTTAGGTACCCTAATCTCGGGGAGCATCCATAAAGCCACAACCTTTTCTATAAAATTTCAGCTCCTCTGAAACTTCTCTCCCAAGCCACTGAGATGTGGGGAGCTCTCAGGAACGGGACAGATACTCGCACAATCCTTAGCATGTACCCAAAGAAGAGATGGCTGCTGAGTTTCTCCAAATTTTTCGTGAGGACAGAGCCGTGCTCGGACACAGGGGACAAAGGGAAGGACAGAGGGGTACTGCCTACAAGCCTCCTGGCTTCTTCTTTCAAAGGTGAGATGCCACCAGCCCCATCTGCAATGGGGACAACCTCGGGCACTGACGCTCTCCTGCAGCATTAGGGATCCAGAGCACCACTTCTGCTTCCAAATTGCTTTAGCAACAACTGCCTGCCTTTTCAGAAACAGCCAACTGCCAGGAGAGGCTGCCAAAGGCCTTTGGAAAGAATCACGAGCCGGACATATTTTTGTCCCCGAGAGTGAAAGCGGCGAAGCCTTGAATTTGGGGGAGACACCTCAGGCGGTTTGCAGAGAGCAGAGGCTGCACCACCAGTTCACCAGACCCCATCCCAGTCCTGCTGCTGATGGGCAGCCCCATGACGTCATTGCATTTCGCATTTGTAGGATTTATCAGCCCTGCCTTGTTCTCTAGCTGACTTCTCATTTCCTTTCAACAACAAAAATCAGTGCTTCCTCACCACATCCATCCTCCAAGGTGCCATCCTTGTGTGATTTTTTGCATTATTAATAAAAAACCAAAAAACTCACACCTACCTACTCAGGGATGTGACAGTGCAGTAAAGCACAGCGGGAATTTTCTGAGCTTTATCTATCCTTGGTGCAGAGACTCTCAACACCAGCCAGGCTGGGGGGGTTATCGAGATACAGTGAGGAGGGGGGGTGCTGCAGGGGGGCACTTGCTTTTCCCTCCCCGTCCTCATCCTGTGATCATCCGCAATCCTGGCCAAACCACCGTGCTTTTAGGGACTGACGGACTTAAGACTATTTGCTGGCAAATTGGGCTGTGGGAGTTTTCTGCAGCCCACCCAGACCACACATGAAGGAAACACGGGTGGCGTGGTGGAGTCACGCTTGGGCATGCAACCAGGTCGAAAAACCTGTGAAAAGGGAGCAAATCCAGCCTGAGAAGGGCTCAGAGCAATGAGGGACTCTCCACCAAGTCCGTACTGATCATACCACTGCCGGGAGAGGTGCAGAGCCCAGTTCAATTGGGAAGGGGGATGCGGCAGAGCCCTCTGGATGAGGGGAGGTGGAAGACGCAGGGAGAGGAGCCTCTGCTGCAGCCAGGCTCAGGCTGTGCCAGCAGGAACATCACTTGGTTTATTGCAGAAACGCTGGTGGTTTTATTTGTAGAATGAAGTGATTTTCTTAGGAAAACTGGGCATAACAACTACACCCCCTCCCCCCACAAGTGCTATGGTAATTAAGCTTTTATCTGAATAGATAAAATAATTAACATATTTATTACTCAGAAGAAGAACCTCATTTTATGATTGATTGCAGCCTACTTATCTTCCATCATATATTCAAAGTCTGCATTGTTAGGTCATTCATTTGACTTATTTTTGAAGACATTACATATGTTTTCTCTCCCAAGGGGGGGAAAAAAAATCAGCATATGAAATATTCCCACCATTACTAACACACAGCTCAGCAGAAAACGATCAGGGACGGGGAGCACCCATCCTGTCTGCAGGAGACAGGGCTTCATTAAGCTTGCAAGGGCTTTTTTGCACGTTACAGAAAGCACTAAGGGGGCGGGCGAAATCCTGCAGAGCCCCACAGGCACCTGGAGACCTAGAGATGCTGTGGCTTCGTGCCGATGCCCAAGACGTGGTGCTAGAGGAGTCCTTGGTCCTGGCATGCACCCACCTCTGGTTGCACCATGGGCAGTCCTGCACCGCTTCCTCTGCCTGCCATCACAAGAGATGCCGTGAGGTGATTTGCCTCCATACTTAATCACTCTAAATTACGGGCATTTTTATCTAATGGCTTTAATTCTTGGTTCTGGGGAGTTTTGTTGCTGTGGTTACTGGGCAAGTGTAAACAGCTTGCAGTTATCCTGGAGCAAGCTCATAAAGAAACCTTCCAAAGTCGGCTGAGGAGACCCTCCATTGAGTGCTGCATTCACACACCCACAGGGTTTTGGGGAGGGTTTTTTTCAGAAATGTGAAGCCAGAAGTCCAGAATAAGCAGCCAGGAGCCACCACAGCCAGAAGAACCATAAAACACACAGTTATAATCATTGCCTCTTCCTAGCGGTGATGTAATCCCCTTCCTAGTCATCCCCTCATACATGGGGTCCCCAGGGCAGCTCCCTGCCTGGATGCCACCAGCCAGGTCATGGACCAGGCCATGAGGTGCTCCTGGCATGGAGATGGCACAGCCTGGCCTTGGAAAGGGGTTTTGTGCAGGTGGGGAACGTGCAGAGAGAGGTGCAGAGCATGGGGGACACCTGGACAGTCTCTGGCAAGGAGAGGAGTGTGGCAGGCAGTGGGCAGGCAGGGAGGACAACAGTGGGGTAGACCTGACCTCTGCTGCATGGCTTCACCTCTGCAATCTTCATCTTTTTGATGCAAAAGCCCTCCTAAAACGCATCAGGAAGGCCCCGCATCTCCAGGGCTTTGCAAAAGACCTCAGATAGCTGCCAATGTGTCACTGCTGACCAACCCACTGGTATGGGGCAGTCACCACTTTGGTGGCTGTTGGCACTGCACCTCCCATCCAGGGTACCAGCAGGACACACAGGTGCTTTCCTGCTGCTGTAACTCATGGCAAATAGTCCCTTCCACCACAAATGATTCAAAACATCACTGTCCTCTCCCCCGTAACACCAGTTTCCTTGAATTAAAGGCCATAAAACCATTGCAACATGGGTGCCAGCTCTCCCAAGGGACTCTTACTCCGTGGGGACCAGCGCTGAAGGTGGATTTGCTGAGTCCCCACAGTAGATGCTGAACGCGTTCCTGCTATCCCTGGAAGGGTTTAAAGTTATGTCCAGCTCTACCGAGCTGTGAAAAGGAGAAGAGCCAGGAATGGATTTTCTCGTGCCTGAACGTTTGCAGTTCTTGCTGCCGCAGTCCTCCATCTCAGTAAGAGCTCATCTGGGACTGGATTAGAAACTTATTCGCGCACTGATCTCATTTGGTCCTATTCTCTTGCAAATATAAAACACCTTTTGGTTTGCTTTTCAGATTCCCCAGGCTTTTGAATGTGGATGGGTTGGCAGCGGAGCCACTTCTTTTCAGAGAAGAGGCATTTAATAGCGCAGAGAGAGGCTGCCTGTAGTTTATTACATACAGTAACACCCTATTCTATCCCAAAAAGCCTTTCATCCGAAAAGCTGGCACCCACAGATTACCCAAGACTACCCACACAAAGAGATGTGATGAGCAAATCAGGACAGCAAAATTTGTTTCCAATTCTGGGGCAATAAGAAAGGTTTTCTGTCCAATTGCCCTGGTCTTATTTGGTCAGTGCAACACAAAACGGACATCTAGGAGGTAACGCAGCATCCTTGCCCAAGCACCCTCAGTCCAACACCAGGGATTAAAAAACAAAAGGGAAAGGGAGACCACAATGATGAGGACAGTGCTGGTGCCGACCCCATCCCTGTTCCAAGCAGCTCTCATCCCACCCAACCCCACGGAGACTTCTCAGGGCTTCGTCCGTCACTATCAGGAACGTGGCTGAGTCAGATCAAACAAATTGCCTTTCCTTCCTGTGCGTTATTCCCTCTACGCTACTGCAAGCGCCAGGGTGGATAACAAAAAAGCCATCCAACTCTCTCCATGAGTAAGCACAAAATAAATACCTACAACCATTCTCAGCTTAGATGCCTATTAAGAAAATCGTATAAAGTGTAAAGCGTACTTGCATGTGAAAACCACTGGTAAGTTGTAGCACGCAAGGAAGTGAGTCAGTAGGAAATTAAACACAACTTACTATTTTCTCAATGTAAAAAGCCACAGGCAGGATTAATCCTTTTGTACATATCTAAAGGTGATTCTCAGATCACCTACACAAAAAGCAGGTTCTCTGTTTTGCCATGTTATTGCAGCCCTATTTAATGATTCATGATGAAAAGCTTCAAAGGGCTCCAAGCCCTGACAACAGTCCCGGATCCGACCTATTCATTCTCATCTCAGCAAAAAATCCTTCTCGGTGAATAATTTAAGTCTATGAAGAGAGCTGCCTTAAAACTATTCCCGAGAGAAGGAGCAGCGTCTAGAATTTAATCTCATCATGGAAATAAAAATAAGAAGAAAATATCAAAAGAAAGCAGTGACTGCAACAACAATACAAGCCTTATTTTGCAGAATTCATCCGTTGTGAAACTCCACAGAAGGGAACACAGCTGTTTTCCCTGAAATATGTTTCACGTTTCCAGAGACCAAAGACGAAATCCAAAGCTTTGACTTTCAACTTATGATAGACAAACACACGCAAGGATGACACAACTACTGTTCAGGGCTATTGAGGGAAGAAAAAGGTCATTTAGAGCTAAAGGTGAAAACACGGGCTTGACCACAGCCTGTAGCACATCCTCCACTGACTGAGGACAGCACCGTGGGAGAAGGCTTGCGACACCCTTCCGAAATCTGAGGCAATTCCCCCTTCACTTCAGGCTTGGGATTGAGTTTTATATTTGCTCTGTTGCAAGGGCTGAGGGCCCGGGCACTGCAGGAGGCTCACACCATCTCTCCCATATAACACAAGGCATCTGGTGCTGAACACAACACGGTTACAACACCAAAAAGGCATAAAAACTAGTGTGGCATCCAGGGATAAAAAAAAGCCACACACAGCATACATCACGTCTGTGCACCTCCGCCTTAATGGTGAATTTTCTAGTGAGCATTTTAAGTCTAATTCCTCTCTCAAACTCCTGACACGATATGCAGGGATTATGTCACGTCACGTCTAATGTTTAATCTTCTCCTCAACAGGCTGATGGGGATATTCTTATACATTAAACTCAGATGAGCCACTCACATCACGTTGCCTCAACAGTAATAAGTAGCTTCAGTTTCACGGCCATTTTAATAAAGATTTCTCATGACTGGCATCTTCATCTGCCTTGTATGGAACGCTGTGACACTTTGAAGGACAGTTAATCCAAATTGTAGCTCACCCTGCATTAGAAATAACCAGCATAACCAAAACCAGCAATACGGAAATATTTCTAATAGTGGTAACATTTCTAATAGCATATCTTCTGGTCCCTGGGATGCAGAGAAATGTTTAAGGGACCCTCAGCAGGAGGAAAAAGCCTCACCTGAGAGCGCATCAGGGCACAGACCCCATCCAAATGTCATTTCAGCACAGATACAAACGTCCTTGGCCTTGGCAGACCCAAGGGCTTGTCTGGAGCCCTCCCATTTTCACTCTGACACTGTTTATTTTTGGGGTGAGCCGCCCTGTTCCTATAGCTCCTGCTTCCAAAGGCCTCCGGGATGGCAGCGTGGGTCTGGGGTTTGTCTCCATGTCTCAGAGCCCGAATGTTCTGCTCCAGCTCAGCTACGCGTTGTGCTCAGCATGAAACCAATCTACTTCCAAGTGGCCAAAAATGGTGAAGATTTTGCTTCGAATGGCAACCCCATTAGTAAACCTCTTCTTTCTTATTTTAGGAGATGACAATCACTCATCCCCGCTCCCCGTGCTGCAAACCACCCTCCTGGGGGTGGCAAGTCACCGCTGGTCCCACCAGGTCTTACCCTCAGAGGCAAAGGCAGGTCTCCATGGTTTACCAGGGAGCCTTATGCTGGGGTCGAGATCTGAATAGTTAATGAGCTGAAATGACAGACCTTTTGCCAGCGACAATGCCCCTCTAATTAGCCGGAGAAAGCGGGCGATACGCTGTGTGCACAGGTATGGTTGTGCTCCCCTGGGGAACGGCACGGCTCCCTGAGCACGTCCCATCTGCAGGGCTGGGGACGACAGCCTGATGACTGCTCCCGGGCTGAAACGCTCCTTTTTGGGGAGGGGGGGGGGAGAGGGAGGGGATAAATCCAAGCCCTGATCAATTACTGTGCGACCGGGGGGCTTTGTGGAGGGCTGAAATGGATGCTTTGACCGGCGCTCACCCCGCGCAGCCTGAAACGCCAGATCCTTGCCGAAACACGTTTGCCAAGGCTCAGGAGACACGGCAGGCACACGAAGCACCAGCGTATGCTGAGCACCTCGGCGTATGCTTGCATAAAGAAAATATACCTGGATTACCAGGGTTTCACATGGGGCAGCCTGTGCTGAATTCCATCCACCTTTCCTTTCCCTCAAATCCTCCGGCCTAAAACGTCTTCCTCTTCTGTGATCGCTGTTTTGAGCTGGAGCAGGTGTCAGAGACAGCTGTACACGGCCACCAAAATCTGTCACACCAGGCGAGAGACACCTTGGAGCTCTCCGAAATAATTACTATCAAAGCCAGCGCTTGGCATAAAGACACTGAGCTGCTCAGGCGCATAGTGAGCAGTCCCTGTATTTACACACACCTCAAATATATCCATTTCCACATTTAAATTGGAACTAAAGCAGCGCTTTGCTTATTTAATAGCTAATAAGCTTGGATCTTTCAACACGAGCAAGAGTCATACAAGAAGAGGGGATTCGCTTACAGAAAGCTGGAGAATTTCCTTCATTTTTTTTTCTCCAGCCTGTACGTGAGTTTCCTGGCTTGGGGGAAGTTCAAATTGCCGTCAGCTAAGGCTGCACCCAAATTTTTATTAGCAGAGGGGGAGGGAAAACGGCTTGCCCTTCCCACAGTTTCCCCCAAGACTGTTTCTGTGCACAGAAGAGAAGAGGCTGCCGGGGAGGGAATTACCCCGAGCCGCAAGGACAGGAACACAGCCCTGGGTGGGATGTGGGTGAGTTTGTTTAAACCGAGCCTCCCTGGTGCCCAGCGAGCATCCTCACCGCTTCACGGTGACTCTGAAATGAGCCTTTTCTATTCCCCTGCCTTACTTCTTTTTCTTCCTCGGACAAGAAACTGGGCAACAACAATTTCCTTCAAAAATCTGAGCCGAGACCTGCCATCCCTCAGCTGCTCGTTTTTATCACCAGGCTCCAGAACAAACCTCTCTCTTTGGCCCTGTTGGCATTTAATAGCACACGTCCCAAAACACCCCCAGCAGGGAGCAAGCAGACCCGCAGGACCCCGCTTGAGAGCTGTGCGATGCAAATGCCCAGAGCGTAAGAAAAATTATCATACCANAGCCTGGTCCCCAACGTGCCGCCCACCCCTGCTTCCCCATCCCGCGGCAGGGCCGGGGAGGCAGGCTGTTCCCGGCGTGTCGGCACGTCTCGCATGAAACCCAGGGCCAGGAACAAGGGCAGCTGCCTGTGCGCAACGTGCAGGCTGTGTGCGGTAGGGCTGTACTCACAGCCTGCCAACACCCGGGCCGGGAAGGCGGTGGGGATGGCGGCTGCCAATGGGAGCCGGCAGGAACGCAGCCATGTGGGAAACTTAAAATGCTAGAGCGGAGCTGGGAGCGCGCGGAGCGTCCTTCCCAAGCGCTGGTTTGGGTGGGTTGTTAATAAGGTGGAGGGGCTTATAAAGGGGGGAAGGGGGGAGCGATACCCAAACGATGCTCCTGGGCAACCTGGTCTAGTCGGGGGTGTCCCTGCTGACCGCGGGAGGGGGGTCGGACTAGATGACCTTAAAGGTCCCTTCCGACCCAGATGATTCTATACGTGGGGAGATGGGCTGGGATGAACCAGGGATCAGCAGGGGCGTTTATCTGCAATCTGTTTTGAATAATCTGACTATGAAAAGAGATCAAGAGACCCGACTCTGCTCTTCGCCCATTTTCAGTTTCACAGGCAAAAAAAATAAAAAAAATAATAATAAAAAAATAATCTGGAATCTGGATTTGAAAGATGCTATTTTAGCTGTTACCGAAATCAGAAACAGACCCGGGAAGGGAGAGGGAACACGTATTTACATCCACGAAGATCCTGCGTGTTGCTACCCCGTTCTTCGCAGAGCAGAGCATTGCTGCAGCGTTCATTAAAGCAACCCCAAATTGATCTTATTTCCTGACACATTCCGCACGCTAAACCCACCTAACAACACTCTTCGGAATATTTCCCCCC
>VXAK01019998.1:267816-289104 GCA_013399435.1 Arenaria interpres
CAGGGGGTGGCCCCCCGGGGGCAGGAGGGGCCGGGGGGGGCCGGTGGCGTTCGTGTCCCCCCCTCCCCTTCCTTCCCCGCCGGGGCTGAGGAAGCGGAGGGAGCCGTGGAGTTGCTCTGCATATTAATGAGCCGGGAGCAAGGGCAGCGGGAGCTGTTTTAAAAGAGGACGAGGGGAGGGAAGCGGCAGAGCGCAGGCAGAGCCACCGGGCAGCAGCATCACCGGGACCCCGCTCTCCTCTCCCCGGCGACGAGCCAGCCCCGGGGACGGGGAAATCCCGGGGGGGGGAACGAAGCCGAAGGGAGAAAACCCCTTAAAAATCCCGGGCGTCTCTTTAGGTACCTGCTGTCCCACCATGAAGCTCCTGACAGCAGCTTTGCTCCTGCTCTTCATCGCCATGTGCTTAGCCAGCGCAGAAGGTAAGTTGGTTTATTCTGCTTTATTCCCACGTAAAACTCTTTTCCAGGAGGTGGCTTTTCCAGGCGGTTTGTTGTTTGGGTTTCTTGGGGTTTTTTCCCCCCCCCAACATTTCCAAATTTTTCTTGGACTCTTGGTAGCCCCGAGTTGGATTTCAGTGTCCCCCGCACATTGGGAAAAGTGATGTAGTGAGTCTGTGGGAGCTGCGAGGGTTTTGGTTTGTTTTTTGGTTTGTTTTGCTTTTTTTAAAGGTGGAAGTGGAGGTAAAATACAAAGTCGTGCCTCCATTGCATGCGAAATAGCCCCAGCTCACAGCGTGGGAGGTCACACGCTGTTTGCCGTTCTCCGGGACTATAGCTCAAATATCTCCTTCGAAACTGAGGGTGGTTTTCACAGGGAAAATAGGGCAGAGCTGGATCCGATGTGGTAGCACAAATTCCACCCCGTATGCCAGTCAGCGTTTTCTGCTGTGCACAAAAAGTGATGGTTTTTAAAAAGAATTTAAAAACCCCCACTCAGCTTTTGTCTGGCTGCGAAGGCACGACAGCATCCGTGCGAGGAGGAATGACTGAGAGTCCGACAAAGTCCAAGGGAGCCACGAGTGAATGAGAAAGTAGCCGAGATGTGGGTTCACTTGCTCAGTTTAAAGCAAGTTCCGACTCTCTCATTTCCTTTTGTTAAATGCAATTGCATTTAATCACAGCAGGTGCACTTCAAAAAGCTCACACATTTACTAAGCCTCAGAACGCATAGAGTGCTCTGAAACGCGCTTCCCAGAGAGTCGCTACCTTTTCCTGGGATATAGGAAAGAAAATATTACTACTTTTTTGTTTGTTTGTTTGTTTTTAAGCTCAGCAGCATCACAAAATTCAGCTTTTCCCACTGAGGCTTGAAAGACCAAAGCGAAGTTTGTGCGCGCCGAGGGGCTGGCGGGGAAGGGACGCTTGGTATGCAGGAGGGCTTTGCACATGAGAAAAATGCTTTCTCTTGTAGGCGTAAAGTGCAAATGTTCAAGGAAAGGTCCTAAAATAAGGTTCTCTAACGTGCGGAAGCTGGAGATAAAGCCGAGGTACCCGTTTTGCGTGGAAGAGATGATTATGTAAGTTTTCCCTCATTTATTGCTCTCTCTTTCCCTATCAGCTGAATTGCTGTACCTTAAACTGCAAGTTCCTGCTTTGTTCTTTGTTTTTCCTCATGCCCTGGCTTGCTAATTTCTGGGAATACTTACTTCCTGCAAAATTGTTAATAGACACAATAAAACACGCCGTTCTGACCAAAAACCCAGCTATCATTTTTCAACACCATCCTTTTTGCTCAAAGATAATATTTTCAGAACAGGTAGTAATAAAAGGATAATCATTAGTTCAAGTGAAGACAGGGACAAATCCTACTTCAAGCTGCCCGATGAAAAATCCAGAACTATTTATTCAAGTTATTCTGGGCGTGCAGAATAGGAACCTGAGCGGAGAGTTTGGTCCAGGGTGGTTTCTGCAAGGAAGAATTATCCCAAAGTCAGATTTTTGCCTGCGTTACACCAGAGCCATCCCCTCGCATTCGACGGGATTACCTCGCATGCAAGGAAACCCTTTTCCTCCCCGTCTCACTGCAAGCCATGACCAATGCTGCCGTGAAATCCCAAAGTGGTGTAGAGACCAACCCAGCCCAGGCAGGTACGGGGATTTCTGACATCTCTGATGACTGGCTCAAAAGGAGGTGGGTTTTTCGTTTTTCAGATTTTAAGGTGGTTTGTGGTGGGGTTTTTTCTGTTTTGGATATCTTAAGATCCCCCAACAAAGCAGCATCCAAGCAACGTGGGGCTGGATAAAGACCAGAAGGGCAGATTAGCCAAGAAGACTGCACCGAGCCCCTCTGCCACCTCAGAGGGGGGGAAAAAAAGTGTCCCACAAGCAGCCACACCACCAGAAAACACCGAGGACTGATTTTCTCCAGCGTTTGTGCTCCCTCACTGAACGATTGCCATTCACTTAATCTTAGAAAGGTGCTTTAACAGCACCTGGAGTCCTGTCCTGCCAAGCCACGTCCCATCTGCGGCGCTCTGCAATGCCCATGGGGCCAAATCCTGCCCAACTGACTGGCACAACCAAGGAAATACTGTGGGAGCCTGATCCTACCCACACAGAAATGGCTCGCCAGACTCAGCGGAGAGCTTGAGGAGGAGGAACAGAGAGCCAAGCTACCTTAGGCATCCTCCAGATTTACACCAGCATCACTGCGAGCAACGCTTAGCTCAGGGAACACCAGACCCACCTCCTTGAAGCCCGAATCAGCTGATGGTGACCTGAACAGAAAAAGGCTTGCAGAGCATCACTGCCTGAATCGGTTCCTTGCAGCTTTACTTTGTTTGCATTGGCCTTTCTACAGCAAAGGGATGGTGTAGAGGGGACACTAACTCTTTGCATCCCACTCCAGGCACTTGCCCGACAGCAGCTGGTGGCCGGGTATAAAATAAATCTCATTAATGCAACGTTTCACTTTCAATCAAAAAGTCAGGAAAGCTGGAATGCCGTGCACGAGCGGGTTGCTTTCCCAGCTGGATAGCTCTGCAGATGCCAAACGATGCTATTCTTTGAGGCATGTCCCATCACCGTCCCGTGGCTGTCCCACCACTGCTGCTGCCCCCAAGGCGAGCAGGGCTAACCCGCTGCTGTCGCTGCCTTTCCAACTACCCTAATGCAGCCTGAAGGCAGCACTGAAAGCAAACTGAAATTAATATTCCATGAATTGATCTGGGAGTCTCTGGACAAGGCAGAGAAGAGCTAAATTCCTGCAACTGAGTTTTTGTTGCTGCGGTGATCATCTGAAATGAGTTGTTGAAGCTCGGGAGCTTCAACAACTCGAGAGCTAGGTCCCCTCCTGCCCTCCCCAAAAGCTTTCATATCGCAGAAACACGATATAAACAATGTTTGGCAGAGAAGCAGCAAGTACTGGGGGTGCAGTTTAGGAAGGAGTTTGGCTATAACCCACCCCAGCAGAGCTGCAGTACAGGGTAAGAGAGAGATGAACTGAGTCCTTGGTCTAGTCAAAGCCTATCAAGATTCACAGTACATCCAGCACTAATTGTGTATCTGCCACCCGGAATGAGGAAAAGCAGCAGAAAATAGGAGGGAGGTTTAACTCTTTCTGCCTGGAAGGATCCAACCCCCCTCCACATATTGCCCCATCCCAAAGGGGGGAGGGCGAATGTGTTGGGGCAAGAGCAGCTGATGGGAAACAGGAGTCACAGGGAGCCTTTCTCCAGGGACAGCTGAGGTAGATGGCAGTCCCTGCACCAGCTTGGGATGACCCAGGACCTGCTCATGTCCCAAATCCCACTGGAGGGATGTCACCGGAGGTGTAAGTTCTGCTGCTTCAGTTCCTTCTCCGTTCCTCTCAACCTCTTCTTGCAGCCCATCCAGAGAACTCACTCAGGGTATCTGCTGCCAGAGCAGCTCTTCTTAGACATCTGCTGGACCAGCATCCCCAAGAGCAGGGCCAGGTCAGCTCAGGGTGCCCAAAAACAGTACCACCCAACCCTCTGTCCACAGCAGCAGGGACTGCACAGGGACCATGGGGCTGGCTTAGGGACATCTCCTCTGTGTCCAGCCTCCAGCATCAAAGCAGAAAACCTACGTGTTGATGTCAAAACAACGCATCTCAGCCTGAGAAAAGACTCAGTGGTTCACCTAAGAAGAAAACCACACACCTCCTCCTCCTCAGACTGCAGGCTCTAGTGAATCCAGAATTGTCCTTCGCTGCTTCTGGTGCAAATGTAGGGCTTGCTGCTTTTCAGAGGCACTCCCGTTCCACTCCTCCTGCGATTCAGCTTGTCCATCACTTTCTGGAAATACCCTCTATGGTCTGTCAGAAGAGAAACCCAAGCAAAGGTCTGGCATCAGCCAGCGCAGACAGCACAGCCAAGGAGGTGGCTGCTGAGCGGAGAAACTTCGTGCTGACCTCAAGTCCCTTAAAATTTGCATGTCTTGCGTCCTCCATGAAGGCTTAGTTCCACTCCCATTCGAAGCTGTAGGAAAACTCCCCTTCTCACGTACATGCTGATCCCAGAGGGGTTGGCTGAGAATGCCCTTGGAGAAGAAACAGTCCAGAGCCCCTTCCCTTTCCGATGCCTGCAGCCAGAGGCTCTTGGAAACCTTCCACCCTTTCCCATGGGTTGGGGAAAGGGACACATCCTCCCAGCAAGAAAACCAAAAGTGACACCTTGTCTTTTTGTGACTTTAGCTGACACCCACTGGAGGTGGAGCAGAGAAGGGGAGCAGGGAAGAAGGTTAGTTGAATAGAAAGAACTATCTGAATCCCCCGTATAACTTCGAAACGGGAAACGTGGCGAGACCCTTAGCTGAGCTCAGGCAGGTAACACACAGCTTCTCACTTCGTCAAGCATGTCCCCTCTGCACTGGGCAGGAGAGTTGGGAAAGTTCGCAAGGATCTTTTTTTTTTTGTGTGTTAGACGATAAACAGCTCCTTTCTGAACCAAATCACCAAAGAAGCCCATCGGTACGCACAGATATTTCTGGTTTTCTGCCATCATTTTACTCACATCTCTAGCAGCGTTTAAGCAATTCCAGTAGAGTATTTTTGTTAAACTAAAAACTGTGTTTCCCTGTAATGGATGGTATTTCCAGAAAATGAATAATTCCAATAAAAAATGTCAGGTTTTGGTGGTTTTTTTAAATTCACAAAATTAATACGAAAGATGAAGCCTCGAGAAATGATAACAATCTTGGCATTTCTGGAAAACCATCCTCTTAGGAAGCAACTCCAGGTCCCTCGTGCCACCTCAATTGTGGCAGACCAACCAGTGATGGCTTCACTAAACTCTCCAGGAAGAAGCCTAAAATGACAGGAAGACTTTTGCCATGTTTTGCCTCCCAGCACATCGTGTCCTGACAATAAGGGGACACCCAGCCGCTGCTGCTGGCAAGGAGAGAAGGGTCAGCCCATGATCAGGGGAGGCTAAAGCCCCAGGACTGCATACTGGGGCTCAGAGCTACTCTGGTGGGCACACAGGTACTCTGCCGTGTGCAAGTACTTAAAATATTGCGGACTTCAAAAAAGAAAGGAAAAAAAACCTGAAAAAATAATCATTGAAGCAGGTCTGATCTCTTCTCTTGGATCCATCATTGTTGGGTGTAAGGGAACCATCTCCTCATAAAAAGACCTTGTGGCTGCCTGGATGAGCCCTAATTAAATCAGCTATTAAGCTCAAAACGAAATATCCAAGACAGGCAGAGCAAACCCACTGATTAAAACCAGTGGGTAAGTCTTCGTCTGGTACAACCTCAGATAACGGTGGACAATATTGCACTGCACTGATTGATAACAGCTGAAGATCTGCTGTATGTTATTACCATAAACTCAAATGCCTGCCATAAAACAGAGAGCATGAAACCCCTTCTGCCGCCCGCCTGGGTGAGCCCCCCTGACCGATTTTTGGCATTTACCTGGAGTGGGAGCAGGGGGGGGACACCGGTATTTCCAATGACTCCCATAACCCAGGCTGGCTTGCCTTGCAGCGTGACGCTGTGGACGCGGGTGAGAGGGGAGCAGCAGCACTGCTTGAACCCCAAACGCCAGAACACCGTGAGACTGCTCAAGTGGTACAGAGTATGGAAAGAGAAAGGCAGGTGAGTACTGATTTGCTGAACGGGCGAGGGGGAAAGTCTCGGTGGCAAGTTGGGCAAGCGGCAGCGCTCGGAGAGCAGCCAGGAAAGTGCACACTCCGAAATTCTCCCTCCAGCACAGAGGATATATTTCCCTACCAAAATTACAGTTATAAATGGATGTTCTTGGTGTTAACTTCTTTCCTGCCACATGCACTCCTCACTTCTATTTTAGGATTAGGCTGTTCTGACTACAAATAGTAATTATTTTCTGTCAAAAAATTAATCAGCTGATGTTCTCAGTTATTTACATACACGCACGCACCTTTCTTCTATGGGTAAAAAGCCATCTTGAAAAGCTAAATTACTTCCACACGGTCATAAGGAAAGCAGTCAGCAGAGCCGGGAAGAGAATGCCCTGTCACACACTTTATTCACACCACCTCAAAATCATCAGTACCTGATGACGCAGATCTTTCCCAATTTTAGCTAGCGTATCATTCCCAGGAAAACAGTAACTTGCTGGCAAGATGCTCTGCCACCTTCTCCCTTGCAAAGAGGATTATATTTTTTTTTCCGTTGCAAGCCATCAGTTACAGATAGAAGGGAGAGAGTGGGAAAGGTGAATTCCTGGTGGTTGATGGTCAGCGGTGATGTCCCTATCTGTAATTAAGGGGAGCTGCCCAACTCGGACCAGGAAAGAGCCTCCGCACACGGCACAGACCCACCAAACCTTGATCCTCCTCAATTGATGGGAAATTTGCTCCCCAAAACTGAGGTCAAACAAGGCCAGCAAGCCCCATCTCTCAGCAGGTCCAATGGTGCCAGCGAGCTCTGGCACAGCTGATGTGCCTGATGGCACGGGCAATGTGAGTGATGGTGGGTGCCAAGTCCCCCCAGCCCACTCCCCTGACTCCCTGCCAGCTCCCTGTGGCTGCTCCGCACAGAGAGCATGTGGGGAAGCCCTGGCTACTGCACAGCCACCTATTTATCCTCTTCCCCTGGTTTGCTTGATGGGTTTTTTTGGGGGGGGTTGTTTTTTTATAAAGCCATCACTAAGATGACAAAGGATGCTCAGCCCCAGGATGACGCATTCAGGAAACGTGCAGGGTTCTCTTGAGCAGCCCAAGAGGAGGGATGCTCCACGCAAAGCTGGCCGTGTGCTGCAGACTAGCTCCTGCCTGCAGATCACAGTGCTGCTCATGCTCTCACTGCATAAAAGTACTTTACCAGTACTGAAACTATAGCAGCCTTCCAGTCCCTAGGAAAAGGGACTCCTCCAGGAAAGCTAGGAGGAGGGGGGACTCTTGATCAGGGAGGGGAGCCAGAGGACGAGGGGGAACAGCTTTAAAGAGGGGAGATTTCGATGAGATATTGGGAAGAAATTCTTTGGTGTGAGGGTGGTGAGAGCCTGGCCCAGGTTGCCCAGAGAAGCTGTGGCTGCCCCATCCCTGGAGGGGTTCAAGGCCAGGTTGCAGGGGGCTTGGAGCAACCTGGTCTGGTGGGAGGTGTCCCTGCCCAGGGCAGGGGGTGGAACTGGATGGGCTTTAAGGTCCCTTCCAACTCGAACCATGCTATGACTTTATGATTCTACAATTCTCCTCCGTAGCCCAAAGTGGGGTTCAGCTGGGGGCTTCCCTGCAGTCCAGCCAGGGGAGGGAGACTGTCCCTGCTGCCAGGGAGAAGAGGAAGGCCGGCAACCCCAGCATCCCCATGGCTTTGGCTGGTGGCCTGGGGTGTGCAGAAGGGATGCAGCACATCCCGCAGCGTTTTACCTTTCTTTGCCTTGCAGCATGTCACCCCTGTGTGGCACCCAGCAGGTCCCTGACATCGCTAACCGGGCAAGCGGGGCACCTGAGCCAAACTGCAGCCAAAGCAACATCAAGTGAATATTTCAGACGTAAAGAGCCTAATTTAAACCAAATCCTTATAATAAATAAATAAAAAATAATCTGTCAGTGCCTTTAGTACCAGCTGTACCAAACCCGCTGCTCCCCAGGAAAAGCCAGAGAATTTAAAGTCACACACGGTACAAACACGAATCTCTTCCCCAAAACAGCGTTGCCCCTGGTTTTCCCCATGCCATGAAAGGTCGCTTTCACCCAAGGAGCCTGGCACAACTAGGATTTTTCAGCAAACAAGGCTGTCAAGTGGCCCTCTCGGGACATAAACTAGAAAAATAACAGAGTCTAATATTATCCCAAAAGCAACAGCTATTGTGAACTTACTGCCTACGTACAGCTGATGATATACTTCAACATTTGCGTACGAGATAGAGATTTTCCAGCACTCAACATGTATTAGCAGATGTGGATTTCAATCTTACATGTCCTGACAATCGTGGCAGAGCATGTCACTCCCCGCACACCTGTGAGATGCGGTGGTGTCAAAGTCTGACCCTCCTCCCAGATGTTTTATGGACAACAATCCAGTGACCACTGAAGTCAATAACTTATTTCCAATTTACTTAAGGAAAACCTAAAAATCTGGTTTTTTGTTACTTGTGTGGGTTTTTTATTATTTACTATTATTATTTGGAAGGGAGTTGTTTCATTCATCCTTTAAACACCTTGCTCTTGCCTTTCCCTCCGTTTAGGGTTTATGAAGAATAAGAGGCGGCAGCGTGAGGAACGAGGTGGACTCCCTTGGCTGGCATAGGACTGGGCTCTGCAGAAGATTATTTCTTTCTCACAGACATAAGACACAAATTCTATATTATTATAAAGCACTTTTTACCAAGGGTCAGTTTTTACATTTTATAGCCGCGTGCAAAAGGCTTCCAGATTACACAAGCATCTGTTGCACTTCAGATTTCACCCCCATCTGCTCTGTACCGAGACTGGGAAAACTCACGCTTTTCATTTTAAAGAGGTTGGTTTGGGGTTTGTTTGTGTTTGGTTTTTGGTTTTTTTTATTGTTATTCATTCATACTTCACTATGATGGCAATCGAGCTTTATAAGCTCATTAGACAAACAGTAATGTTTGTAAAGGTATTATACAGCCGCGTCCCTCACCCTTTCACAGTGGGAAAGCGTCGGTGCTGTGGTTGTTTCTCATGTTTGCAGCCTCCACCAGGGTCAGGCAAAGCGGGGACCGAAGCGGAGTTTGCTGGGGAAGATGTCGCTGAAATGTGGTGGCTGTAACCACAGAAGTGAGGTCCCTCAGCACATCCTCAAATGAGCACGAGCATCACCTGTGTACCTCTTCTTTAATGGACTTGAGGTCTTGCTGCAAGGTGAAAAGCCTTCCATATCTCCCATTTAACAGTTCATGCATTAGAAAGCATTTCTAGGTCATTTTTATTACTAAGAAAATGTTTAATTTTTTTTTTTCCCCACCTGAAGTTCTTACAGAAAGTTTGTGGCTTCAGTACTGAGTCATTTTAAGCTTCAAGACTATTATGTATGATTTCCTAGATTTGTAGCAACAAAAAAAAGCCTTTAAAAGGTACCTTTTTATGACAAATACGATAGGGCAAACATATAAATACCTATACATGTTTTAGTCACAATACAACATATTCATTACATTATTTTGAATGTAATACTTCAATGTTAAGCAGTGCATTCCTCTTTTTAAAATAACAAAACTACCTTTTCATTTGTAAATATACTATAGGAAGTCTCCCTATATTATCTTTCTGTATAATGTACCGTACTGCTAAATTATCATATCCTATTTAAATGTTTGAAATATTTAGAAGGTTGCATGCAGATTTCATATTTCTTTCTAAGACAAATGAAAAAAAAAAGTAATAAAAAATATATTTAAAAAAAAAAAAGCTGACAATTGCTCTGAAGTTTCCTTATGCCGTCAGGGAACTCCAGCCACTTCCAATAACTTTTTTTGGTGGATGAACTGGTTTGGGGAAAAACACTGAATCAGAGAAGCTTATTTGGGCACATGGGAGCTTGATGACAGTGAAATTAGAAAATGTTCCTCCAGTCCAGTTTACTTCCCTTCCTCATCGCAGGATTTGGATTTTACCCAAACACTGAGGAATGTTGTTACATAAAGAAGGGCCACACCAGGCACCTACAGCCTCCAGTCTAGGGTTACGCTAAATAAATGTTTTTATATGGATGCAGAGTGGTTAATTTACAAGTCAAATGCAGTGATTTAGACAAGATCTCGGTTATATTAGGAAAGGATGCTACACTGAAAGTCAGGCAACAAAAACGTGTGAGCCACCCTCTCCTCTCTTTGTGCAGTTTCTACCCTTTCCCAAAAGGAGGGACTTTGTACCCAACAAGGCTCCTACAGCGCTCCCCTGCTAAAAAGGGCAGCAACAGACGGGAAGGGTAAAGCCAGCAAGAGTTTAAATGCATTAAAACCTCCTGGTGCTCCCCAAACAGCATCGTGCGCCTTCCTGGCTGCTCCCAGCTGTGCAAAGGCAGCTTCACACCAGGCTGCGACTCCTGTGACAGTGATCTTACACTATATAATCAAAGCGACGCCCGGCCTCCACTCAAGGGTCTCCTCCAGTTCAAATAGAAAGAAACAAACAAAAAAAGATATATTCACATACACTATATATACTTATTTACTGTGACAATATGCTGGCAGAGCTGAAGGAGAATGAGCTATTAGATTTCAAGGTATTTTCCTATTCTGCACAAGGAGGGATCTATGAGCTTTAGGTCTCTATTAGTAAAAAGCTTGAAAAAGATCCTAGAGTATTTAAGAAATTAAACCTCTGGAGATATCAACCATGAGGTCCTGCTTCAGGCTGAGCATTTCAATCCAATCTCCGGGCAAACCCAGACCCGTGGTCCAGCCAAACTGCCCCTTTCCTTTCTCGAGTCACATTTTAACAAAACCAGTAGTTTTTCCTTGAGGGCACTTGATTTCAACCCACCGACAGACTTCAAAAAAAGAGGTTTACGCTTATTTAGAGACTACCGGGCAGTGTGTTTCTTGGAAGGGTATTGATAGGGTTGCACAAGAGGTGGTTAGGGCTCCATTGGGAATGTTGTGTGCGGCTCCAGTTGCCCAAATACGCTACTCGGTGACTCACACCTCGCAGGGCAGAGCCTGTACAAATGACTCTCAGCTCGGGGCTCATCTGCCAAACCAAAACCACCAGCAAAAACTGGGCGCAGAGGAAATCAACTGTAATTTTTCCCCCCCCCTCCATTTACTAGAATGGGAGACTAAAGAAAAAGAACTGTTTGTTTCGACACATGTATTCCCCCTAACCCAAAATCTGTGCTTCAAACAAAACGACTTTTGGAAACAGGAACTGAAGCCACAGAGAGAAAAAAACCTGAGACTCTAAGCTGGTTTTCCCAAGCCTGTCAGACTGCATCTCCAGGCTGGGTTAAGTTCCCAGAAACAGGAGGATCATCCCTTGCCAATCCTGATACAGCAGCTGTAAAATGGAAATACTGTGTTGGAAGGTAAACATCACACGCAAAACATCAACCGCTTTCCTTCAGACTAAAACATCTTTGCTAAAGCATTTAAATATATATACGTAGGTACCTCCTCCACCCAGATTTGGCAGCAACCTTAAGGTCTGCTTTTATTTTGCCCAGCAGATTGCGGGCTGCGAAGCCACAGGAGACCATTCAGTCCAACCTCCCTAATATACAAGCCATACACTTGTGCTTCGAGATTGAAAAATTAACTGAAGTATGGTCTGAGCACACACCAACCAGCCCCAGCTGCTCACCAGTTACCAATTTACCTTCCCAAGAGCCTGAATATTGGCAGGGTTCATCCCTGCTCCATCCTGGGGAGCGGGAGCAGCACGAACAGACTCCGCAGCTCCTTTACTCAAGCACCGATGCTACATCTCAAGGATATAAAGCCTTAACAAGAGCCTCCAAGGCAGGCAGTAGAGGAGGGCTTTTCCCCATCCAGCCTCCAAAGCTGCTCCCCAACCAGGAGCACACAGAGATGGAGCACCAAGCTCTGGGCACAAGATGTCCACATCCCCCCAATCCCTCCCCTGGGCATCCCCAGGCTGCACCCATTGAGAAACGGAGCTATCAGGTTTTATTTTATTAAAAAGCAGGAGGGTGAACCAAGCAGCTGCAGCGAGAGGACACGATAGCGAGGAGACCTGCCTTGCCTCTTCAGCGAGAGCACTACGTGGGATTAGTAACGTTATACGGATCCTTTCACCACTTGCCTTTCACTTGCTCATATGTGGTCCAGGCCAACGATGGCCAAGAGGTTTATTAAGAAGTCATAGCTGTTTGGTGGTCTGGGCAAGACGGCGCAGAGCTCTTGGCAGGTCCAGCTCCCCCCAGGCTCCCCAGATCACGGCATGAGGCCATGCCAGATCGCTACATGCATGGGGACATCTCCTGACCACATCCGTGTAGTGGGAGAGCTGGCTCCACGCTAACGAGGTCCCATCAGGGCTGTGGGGCTCGATGGTAAAGTCACCAGAGGGCCTGGGGGCTTGCACCAGTCACCCCGAAGTCCCAGGTGGGAAGTGAAAGCAGCATTCCAGCAACACAAATGCTCTCTTGACTAATTAAACATCAGAGTTGGAGCCCTCCTGGACCCACATTTGTCAAGCACAGGAACAAATGTGAATAAAATGCCACCATCCCACTGAGATCCACAGCCAGGGAACCGCATCTGTTCAAGGGCAAAGGGCCTCCTGTGAACCCTGACATCCCTCAACAGGCTCTGGAAGAGCCCAGGCAGAGCTCACACTCTCCAAAACAGATTTCCCATTAGCTCAGATGAAACACCAGTCACATTTTGAGTATTTTCTCCTCCAAAGCCAGTTTCCAAAAATGAAGCGTCTACATCCAGACGTGCACAGCATCTGAAGACCCCACTTATTCTGAGTGGCTTGGCACCTTTGGAGAAAGGCAATCTGGTTTCAGCTGAGTTTGGGCTTTGAATCCAGAAGGATGGGCAGCCCATCTGGAAAGCCCTGGCCATGGTGACCCCATGCCAGGGCAGCTCTCAGTTTTGGCACTCTTTGGATCTTCTACGCATGGTCATAAATGAAAATACAGGTATTTTTGAGGATCGCTGTTTGCGGCTCTCACTGACTCGGTGTTTGCTCTATCAGAGGCCCTCTGTGGCTGTTATTCATTGATTTTCCTCTGATCCCAAACCACAAAGAGCCGAGTGCCTCCGGGAGGGTGCTCCGTTTGCCTTGAAAGGCTGCGCTGTGTGAGCCCCCAGGTATCCTTGTAACCAGTACGCGTTTCTGGCAAAATACCCCAAAGCACATTCCCTATAATTCCTTTCCCTGATATAACGCACCCCAGAAGAGCAACTGGGATTGCCATTGCCTGAGGAACAGCAGCTACAGCTGCATTTGCAAAGCACAGAGCTCCAGATGCTTACAGTGATTTTTGGTGCTTGTAGGTATCGATACACACCTTACAGAAATCTTAGTTGTGGACATCTAGGCAACTTGGAAAATCCCACAGCAGTGTTAGCTGTGCTCTCTCACACCACATACCTCTGGAAAGACAGGCCCTCCATCCCTATGGACCACCTCTGCAAATTCATAGAGAGAACACTAAAAACCTGCACAGAATTGGACCACTATTTGATCATCATATCTCACATGAAACCGAGATAGTCATCGTCTTTTTTACCCCCTAAAGTTGCCTCTTTGGGCCATCACCTCTGTAACGAGTGGTCCTGCCCAGGCAGGGATGCAGTAAGTCTCCGGTTCGTACTGGAGGTATTAAATACTCAGCACAGATTCCAAAGTTGGGATTTGGGTGCTTTCCAAAGCATCCTCATTTCTATTTGCCAGCACTACACAAGACAAAGCTGTGTGAGATCAAAGGGATGTTTTGGAGACCTCAGCAGCCCGAGATTCAGCCCTGTTCCTTCCTCTCATCAGCCCTGCAGCATTTCAGCGTCCGGTGGCTCCTGGGCCACAGCCAGCAGATCCCAGCCCAGATGGTTGCTCTGGAGGAGCGGTGGGGAAAGCAGGGCTGAAAGGACATCTAGTGGCAACGAAAAGCCTTCTCAGACAGCCTGAGGACACCTCTGTGGCCCTTTGGCTTTCGGCGTCACAAACCAGCTTGGAACCTGCTCATTGGGACGCTGGGAATGCCCTTCCCCAGCTCCACAAGAAAAGCTTCAACAGTTGCACTTCCTTCTCGGGTACGAGAAATGCCCCAAAGCAAAGAAAAAGCAGCTGTATTTCAGGAAACCCGCTCAGGGGTTTACACAGGGACATTATCCCATTAGTGTGGAACATGCACACTAAGGGCAAAGAGTACACCTGGATGCCACCGTGTCTACAGGAGCCATGTCCATCGCACCAGCATGGGAAACTGGATTGCAGCACAACCCTGGGAAGATTCCTTCCCAAAACCCTTCTCACAAACATCAGGAGTTCCTGCCCAACACACCAAGACACATGGCTTTCTTGCCCAGTGGTTCTCCCTCCTGCCACCAGCTCTCCAGTGAGCCCAGGACCTGCAGAACCAGGAGCAGATGCTGTTCCCCAGGTGTTTTGTTCAGGTTCTGTCCTCACGCCCCATCAACTGACTTGTCAGCAGGGAATAAACACACACGCACGCTATCACCTCCAATGCCTGAAGAGAGGAACTTGCTCCCTCTTGCTGGGTACGAGCACAACTTCACTCAACCACCAGAACAAAGCCAAGATCCCTGGAGGAAACGCTTTGTAGAGATACAACACACATGAGCGTTTATATTTTCTGACTTGAGGGACAGGATGTATTTATGGTCCTTCTGCCCACCTCTGAAGCACCCAAATCCTCTCAGATTTTTCCTCTTCCCTTTTGCCTGTGTGTATTATCAGCAATTTGGGCAGGGACCGCTCTGACGACACACATGGAGGGCATCCAGCCCAACAGGAGCTACTCTGCTGCGAGGACCTGGGAGGGAGGAATGACATGACATGAAGTGACAGGGAGGCAGGCGGCCAAGGCCTGGGAAAATCACCACGCCTGTGTTTTTGTTTGTCATCCAGCACAACAAAAGGGGTTAGTGAATTCCTCTTGGATGGGTTTCAGAACCTCCCCCAAGAAAAAGAAGAAAAAAAAACCCCAATCCTGCTGGTGTTCACTTAAGGCTGATAATTACAGGAATAATTATGATTTATTCTCATCATAAATCTCAGAGCAAGAAAAGGGTTTTGAGGTTTGCAAGCTTTGCTGGATGACAGAAGCAAAACACAGCTCTAATTGCCCTTCTTTGTTGCGTTTAATTAAGGATTCTGAAGCAACTGATCTCTGTGTCTTTTCATGGTTAGAAACCTGCAAGGAAAAGAAAATCCTTCTGCAGAGCCACCAATCGAAGCTTTGTTGGGTTACTAGGCACTAAGTGTGCTACATCTGAACACTCAGGACTCCCAGAAAAAGAAGCTTATTAAAGGAAAAGAAATGCTACAACAGGCTTTTTTTTTCCCCTCCCTCTTCCAGTGGGCTTTGGCAATTTTGAGCTCACTTCTAATCCCGGAAGAAATGTCTTTTGTCTTTATCCCTCAGCATTTTTGCCTCGTTACTGCCCATTCCATTATGTTGCATAAAAATACTTCTCCAGTTCTATTACCTTCATAATTGCACCATTTACATTTTTCCTTGGGGTTTACTTCAGCTTCCTCTCTAAGCCTAGGAGACTTATCATTCTGCAAACACATTAGGAAAAACAAACCACCCTAGAGCTCCTCAGCTCGCTCCTCGGACCAGTAATTCCCAGTCAAGCGCCACTCCTCCCCAGCAAGAACCAGTTTGCCAAGTGCTACCTCTCAGATTCAAACTGTTAAGTGACTGGCAGGGTGTTCCCTTTCCATTTTTTGTGCAACAGGTAGAACAGTTGTGCCAGGGAAATCCAGTTCCTCGTTACAGTAATCAGTGTCAAATCATCACACCTGGCTCTGAGGGATGCCACCAGCCCACGAGCTACCGCAGCCCTTACGCTCATCCCAGGCTCTGGGAAGCTACGGGATAGAAGAGCAGGAAATCCTCGGGATCACTCGTGAATCTGAAGGCACTTGGGATGGTTTTTTTTACAGAGAGCAATCACACTGGATAAGTGCAGCACGCTTTTGGCTGAGAGAGGGACCACCATGGGCTGCATCCCCAAAGGGAGCACCTGCGAGGAAAGGTGTTTCCTCGGGGGAGGTTTGGTGTGATCCAGGAGGGAAAAATCCCAACACTTCAACTGTACAGAGCAAGATACCAGATAGCGATGCCTGAAAACGCTGAATGGTCTAGAAAGGATAAATAAATATCACTTTAAGAGAAAAAGAAGGCTTCTTGGGTTTATCACACCTGGGGAAACGGCATTCTAAGATCAGGAGAGAAACAGATGGGATGGAGGAGGACAAGACCAGCACAGTACATAGAAGGGAAAACACAAAGCCAGCAGCATTGCTGGTCAGAGGAACCTTCTCTGACCTCAGGTGCCTGTCACCCGCAGAGCAAGCACGCCAGGATCCCAGCCCCAAACCCCTCACTGGTCCTACTGGCCCCACATCAGCACGTGGGCATGGCCACGTGTGCCCAAGGAGGGCCATTGCTTGGGGGTTTGATTGTTTCTATTGTAAAAGTTAGTGACACAAGCTAGAAAGCAGCAAGCTCTGAAGTCTAGAGTTGAAACACAAATTGAAAGATGTGGTTTTCAATGGGAAAAACAATCTCCTTCCTGTTTTCCTAGAGTTTCAGCTCTCTGCCGGCTGTGCCATGATAATCCAAATAGTTGATTGAATGCCAGTCGTTCTGTTTTAAGGGTAATTACAGCGTGCTGTAACCCGCAGGAGAGGAGTGCTGGGGGCACAGCTCCAGGGACTGCAGAAGGATCCCAAAATTCACAGTAACTCACTGCAATGACTTGCTAGTCAGGTATACACACACACATATTTATATGCATACAGAAACATAATATGAGATTGATAAAACTCCTTTTCTTCACCCAGCTTTGACCTTATCTTTTCCAGACAACACACTCTTTGTAGCAAGCCCCATTCCCTTTTCTACACAGCGACAAGAACGTTGAACTTGGCTAAAGCTTGCTGTAGAAAATAATAAAGAAAATCAAATACAAATAAAGAATGACCATAAAGCACAGACTGGCGGTAAAACAACCAATTTTCCATGTTATGAAAAGCCTCGGGGGATTTTTTTTCCCTACTTACTTGAAGCAGGTAGCAGGGTTTTCCAGCAGAGCCTCCACGCAGGGTTGTCCATCCCAGCTCCTGCCGGACGAGCAGAACCAGCTCCGAGCTGCAGCTTGGTAAAGGTTGACACCTTGTGGCTATTTCCATCACTTACAAGTCAGGAAAGTTGGGTTTGGGTTTGGTTTTTTTTCTCTTTTTCCGGCCGGGGCTGTGGGTGGAGTTCATAAATTAAGAGCTAAATTCCCAGCACCTGGCATGTGATGTGTGGGGCTGAGGGCTGGGGTCATTAACAGGTTAATGAAGATAAATACCACCAAACACTGAAAACTAGTTAAAAAAACAAAGTCATACTCTATCTGATTCTGGGGAAAAGAAAATAAAGAAAAGGAAAAAGGATTCTTTGGGAGAGGAGCCATCTGTATATACATAACACCCACAAGAGAAGTAATAAAAAAGCGATTTTGTGAATGATGTTTCTCTGCGATTTTGCAGCCCCATCGGATCCCTCCTCTGTTTGCACAGTGGGGTAAGAGGCTCGGGGCCCTGCCCACCCCCACAGCTGCTCTGGAGAAGAGTAGCTGCACCCACCCAGGAGAAATTCTCTCTAATTCCCACCCGAGTAAATGGAAACAGGTGCAAGACCTGCAGCCGTTAAACCTGAGGTGAGAGGAGAACCAATATTTTGAGTTTTATCCAAGAAGGTTAAAAATAAGCAATGTCTACAGTCTGAAAGTGCATTCACTTAATAATTAGCAATTGCCCTTATTTCACTATTTATCTGTGAACACAGAATTTATTGCAACTTAATACACGCTTAAATTGGAAAAGAAAGCAGCTTCCCTGCAGCAGAGGCTCAGTGGAAACAGCTCAGCCAAACCCCTCTCCCCTCATTAGCCAAGCACCGGTTTCAGAGGAGGTGGTTACTGTGGGAGTGCCCACAGACCCCAGGAAAAAAAAAAACAAAAACAAAAAACAAAACCCCTCACCTAAGACAACATTTACTTTCCTTTAAAAACTTTGCTCCACTTCCTAACGCTCTGACTGCTAGAACTAGTACTTTGTATTTATTTAGCATTTTACACCTTCAAGCTGTTCTAAAATATGTATTCGGGGTCCTAAAACTCCAAGCTACCCCAGTAGAAAAATAGTCAGTAATTACAAGGGCTAATATATGCCTTGAAAATCCCTTCTTGCCACCTCGCTGTGGGTCCAGCTCCAGGGCTAACGCACAGCACCTGCAGGGTCTTCCTGCAGAGCTTTTCCTTCTCTCTCTGCCCAGTTCAGCTGCATCGTTAGGTACTGGTCCCAGCAAACCCAGCTCTTTGGACCCACATGCTGCCTGGCAGTTTCCAAGGGCTCTCACGCCTGTAGGTTAATGTTATGCTTCTATTTTTCTTTTTATATCCAGAGACATAATCGTAAAGAGACACTGAAAGAGATGGTACTTGGCTGTCAGCGTGATGGAGAGCAAGGCTGAGTCACTGCAGCCACTTACACTAATGGGGGGATGATTCAGGAGAGAATTTAAGATGTTCATGCCTGTGGTTTTGTCCTTGAAGAATGGGAAATTTAACAGATATATTGTATATACAGCACTAAGGTAGTGAAGTGCAAAGCAGCCCAGTTAAATGGATAGCCAGGAGCCATTTAAATCAGTGCAAAGATCTTTACATCCCAGAAAGCAGGTCTAAAAGTTATTTACCATTTGCTTTCAACTAAGTCTAATGATTTTTATTTTTTTTTTGCAAAACAGTAGGACATCCTTCAAAAAGCTGAGTTGGTGCAGGGGCAAAAGAAAGAAAGAGAGTTACTTTTCAAAAGAGTCAGGGTACCCCTCAGTGTGTCTTCACTGAAGCATCTTCATCCAGCAGCCGCCTGATGTTTCATTTTGACATTTTCTAAAATTCATATTCTGTTTAAGCCAAACTAAAGCTCTTTCTCCTTCCGCCCTGCCCAGAGCCCAGTTTTGCTGTTTGGCCTCTGAATGGCAAAATCCATTTCGACCCAGGTCTGTTGACGCCGACGCTGTGAAGCTCAGCACCCACCGCAGCTCAAACAGCCCCCAACCACCAACCCTCCGTGGCTGGAAAAAGGAAATAAAAAGGAAAAACTCTTTGTATCACTTTTTCTCACTCAGAAACCTTTACAATTTACTCCAGCTCACACAACAGTTTTACTGAGATGATTAAATTTATTTATTTATTTATCTATTTTTACTAATACAGTAAAAGCAATAAAATGACATAAGCCCAGAGGCAAGCGCAGAGGTTTCATGTCACCAGAGCAGGTTTTGCTGAATAAACCCCATTCGGGGAGCTTTTCCGGAGCCCAGGGAGACACGAACCCTGGGCAGGGCAGAGTTTGCAGTGCTGTGCCTTGGGGTGTCACCCTCGGCCCTCTCATGTCCTGGGCAGGGGGAAGTACACCCCAAAGGGTGCACCGGGGGGGGTCAGGGTGCAGGGGCCAGTGGCCGGGGTTCTCTCCTTGCCTTTTCCACCTGCCTTGCTCTTCCCAGGCGCTGGGGCTCCCCCAAGTGTTGGCAAGTCCCTGCCCAGCTCTCACATCTCTTTTGGGCTGAATTCACCTGTTTTGTTTTGTTTTGTTGTTTTTAAATTGAGGTGATGTCAGCTTCTTCCTCGTTGATATAATCTTTTATTATAGATAGCCTCTATTTATATATAATACGTCCAGCCTCCCTTGATGTGAAAAGTATCGGGGCAGTTTCATACTGATGCCCCTTTTACAGAGGGCCAAAACAAAAATTACAGGCAAAACTTTCCTACCTACAACGAAAGCCTGCAGGGGCATGCGCTTCAAAATTACTCTCTGCTTAAAACACACCTGAAGCATCTCATTTTCCTTCTATGTGTGTGTACCCTAATTGACAGGGCAAAGCAGCGACTGAGCTGTGATAGAAAACTTTCATCAAGACCCCCTGGGAACACCAGTGACCCAGCCTTCCTCTCCCATTCTGTAGGCAGATGTACATATACCCGGACATATATACGCAGAATTCAGTATCATCACTTTTATTACCAATTTCTCTTGGCCTTAGCCATGGCCAGAGCCAGGCGCTGCTACAACACTACAAACAGACCCGTCTGACTCCAAATAGGACAGCTACAGGTATTGCCTAATATCTCTGGATGCTGTCATAGAATCACAGAATGATTTGGGTTGGAAGGGACCTTAAAGCCCCCCCAGTGCCAGCCCCTGCCCTGGGCAGGGACACCTCCCACCAGACCAGGTTGCTCCAAGCCCCCTCCAACCTGGCCTTGAACCCCTGCAGCGATGGGGCAACCACAGCTTCTCTGGGCAACCTGGGCCAGGCTCTCACCACCCTCAGAGGGAAAAATTTCTTCCTGAGGTCTCACCTAAATCTCCCCTCTCAGTTTGAAGCCATTACCCCCTCGTCCCATCACTTCACGCCCTTGTAAAAAGTCCCTCTCCTCTTTGGGACAGCAGCTCTGTGTGTGTGTGTTCACACGTGCATGCGCGTGACTGCGTGTGTGTGCACATACATGGCGGGTACACATGGGTGTGCACACATGTCTACACACGTGTTTGTGTGCGCAGGTCAGTGGGGAGGGGGGGGTTGCTCCCCAGCCTTTGCCCTCCCGCCCTGAAGCCCGGGGAAGGAAACAGGCAATTCTCTTGCGGGTGCAACCCTTGTACGTACAATGCCAGGGAAGGGATTATACCAGGGATTAACATTTTAAACTCCCCTACCAGACCTACTGCCTCAAAGATCCTCAGGCCAGTAATCGTATTACTGTCCCCGGGATTACTGCGTTCCGCAGTCCAAACCTGAATTTCAGGAGAAGTCGGTGCGAGCTGCCCCCCAACCCCTGCGCGCCCCAAACACCCCGGGCTGGGGCAGGAGCTGCCGACTTTGGGGTTTTCTCCTTTTCTTTAGCCGTTCTCTCCGTTTTTCCCTGCGGCGGCCGGGAGAAGACTCCACGAGCGCTTTTCTTGTCGCCTGCCTCCTCCTAATTCCCGGTAATTTATCCCGTATTAAAACTCCCTTAAGGAAGAATGGCCCAGGACCCAACACCTGCTATGCAAATGGCAGCAAATCCCCCGGGCCCCCGTGGTGGGGCGGTGGGGACCCGCGGGCTGCCGGTGGTCCCGGAGCATCCTCCTCCGGCTGCAAGACTCCATCCCCGGAG
>VXAK01019999.1:240-20411 GCA_013399435.1 Arenaria interpres
CACTTGAAGATCTTTGCTCACAGTATGATTTGACAGTCCGAAGTTCTACTGGTGATATTATACAGTTTATTTATGGAGGAGATGGCTTGGATCCTGCAGCCATGGAAGGGAAGGATGAACCACTGGAATTCAAGCGAGTTCTAGACAATATCAGAGTAAGGAGTACTGAAATTTTTGTTGGAAGTGTGAAAAGACTATTAAGCATGTAGGTGGAAGTAATATGGGGATAATTGTTTCAGTTGAAGAATTTATTTTTAAGTTACCTCTTCATATTTCAGTATGTTATGCTAGGAGTTATAAATACTTTTTATGTTAGAACAGAGCAACTAGGACCAAAGTCCGTCTAAGTTCAGAAAATGAGAATTTTCTTCTGTACTTAGACATAGCTCTAGAGCCTAATACCCAACTCATAGGTAAATTACTGCTGGCTTGGTTGGGTACTGGATTGAATTTATTACACAAAATAATCCCTTATTAAATCAAGGCATACGTGTTCTTTGTGTTGAACTGCTTCTTAGGTTGGAGCCTGATGTGTTGTTGAATAACTCTGGACATACTCGGATGTTTGAAGAATGGTATTGCTAGGCTTTGGTTTTGTGGTTGGTTTGTTAATTGGTTGTTCTTCCCCCACCCACCCCCGCCACAAAGATCGAAGGCTTTTGCTGAAATGACTGTTCAGATTTCTGTAATGTGAGTGTAATATACTGATAGAATTAGAAATGTGTGTCTGTACCTTCAGATTTACATAAGTAAATAGAAATGTATGTGGACCTTCTCTTCACAATAGTCTGGTATTGTATAGTGAAGAAAAAAAAAATCCTAAAGAAAGCTTTTAATCAATCGTCTATATCTATATTCTGCATCTTTACAGTGAAGTTTTTGTACATATATTTTATGTGAAGAAGTTATTTTGATTTTTTTCCTCTTAAGGCTGTATATCCCTGCCGAAGTGAACCAGCCCTTAGTAAAAATGAATTGGTGTTAACCTCTGAGTCCATCATGAAGAAGAATGAATTTCTTTGCTGCCGAGACAGTTTTCTGCAGGTAATTATCTCACTTCCTTATCAAATTGTGATTATCTTTTCCTTAGAAATCAAGGAAATGAAATAAATGCTTTGATGCCCTGTAGGAGCAATGACTGAATTTTTTGCATTAGTAGTAGGAGTAGTAGTTTGTTCAGTAATAAATTTCTGTACGTTTAGGGGCAGGGAGGTAGGACTAGTAATTTTAATTCTTATTATGATAGTTCATGTTCACCACAGGAACATTAGAAATGCGAGGAAAATCTAGTGATTTTCAAGTAGAAGGTGCCACTGATCTGAAATATCTTGCTGATATTCCTCTCCATAGCAAGATGGCATAGTAGTTATGTGCTTCCCCGGGGACGTCGTGAATGAAATAGCATTTATTGACTGTATGTAAGAAACCACTAGGACTGAGTGTCATACTCCGTTATGCCTATGTTAGGTATTATCAACTTTCTGAATAACTGTTTTTACTCATTTGCTTGTTTTCCTGTAGTAGAAACACCAGCTATACTCTTGCTTTCCTATGATACTAACCCAGGAAAAAACTGCTGTCATATGAAGTGCTTTGCTGGACAGGGCAGATCTTCTCAGGAGGACTTAAATGTCTTAAAAGGAGGAGTGGATGTTCACATGACTGCTTGCACTTTGAGTTGTAAAAGTCAATTTGTTTGAAAGTATTAAGCAATTTTAGTATTTATGAGAGCAGCCACACTTAAGACTACTTTGGGAGAGAGTGATAAAAACTGTAGAATTAAGCTGCCTGTGGACACACAAAGCTGTTACCTTGATGGACCTTCTGATTACTGGCAGTGATGAGAGCATGAATTTAAGGAACCTGCTTTTGAAGGGTTTCTTTTTAATTAGATCAGAATGCTTCAGAGCGAAGGTGACAAAGCTAGTAAGCAGTTGTTTATAAACCTCATTACCAATTCTGTTGCTAGAACAGAGTTGAAAAAATCTTTATATCCATATTTGAAATAGGCTGTAAATCTTAACTGCATCTCTGAAGGAAAGAACTGTGCAATATACGAATATCAAAGTTTGAAGATAAAGCTGTTCTTTGGGGTCTACATCTCTAATTGTATCAGGAAAATCTAAGTAATTGCTGTTACTTTCAGAAGCACAGATATGGCTACATCACCTTAATGGTAATTAGTTTGAATTAAGACTTTTAAGTTTTAGGTACTGTTACATTTTCTTCTTTCCTTTTCTTTTTTTTGTTCTGTTCATCCTTGAAGACATTAACTGAGACAGGTTATGAAAAATATAATGAGGTAATTGTAGCATGTGTGTGCACTGTGTGAGCATTAATGTTAGTGCTTTTAGCTAAAGCTGTGTGTATAGTGCTAAAGTAACTGATTAGCATATATACATTGCTGCTTGTTAAATTAGAATGTAGGTGTTCATCACAGTAATTTACCCAATTCCTTTTTAATAGTGAAAACCGTGACGCATGAATTAACACCCATAGCTGAACTTGAGGATTTGAGGAAGTTTTGGTTTAGTACATGAGTTTCCTTTCTAAAACTCGTTCTTTCAACCTTTAGGGATATTAGCGTGTTTTCTCTGATGCTTTCCCATCTCTTCCTCCACTTTCCCTTCCAGAGGAGAGACATTTCTTATTGCTGTTATTTTACCAGGAGGTTCCTATGATGGGCTTATCCCCTCTAGTTAGACATACTGTTTTCTGCACAAGCCTTTTTCAAACAGACTAGCGTTTATTCTGCCTGCCCTCTGCCCTCACTGGAGGGAGTTCAACTGATGGAAAAGCAGATTGTTGGCTGGCACACCTTCAGTTGTGTTAATATTTTTAACGCAGTTGAGTTTATTAAGATACAAGTGAAGGGAAATTTTTCTTTTCTTCTTATTGAAATTGGGAAAATCTTTAGAAACCCTCACAATTAAAAAAATTCAGTCTGTTTTCTATGTTTTATTGGAGACAATAGAATACGAGTACCGGGGAGTGTGGTGCAAACATGGAAAAGGCTCAGCACAGAGCCAGTCGGTGCTGGCAGATGTAGAGCTGACCCAACAGGTCTGCCTGGACTTGAATGGATTCTTACTGAATCATGTGGGATTGTCTGTACCACTGTGTTTCAGTGGGCTGCTTAACTCTGAGGATTCTTACGTGGCAGTGCTTCATGTATAGAAATGATCCCACCAGCTTAAGTGCTGGGAAACACGATGCAAACGCCTGAGTGACTGGGCTTTGTACCCTGACTGCAGCAGCTCTGTAGGAGCTGGCAAAGCCACGCTGATCCAGAGCTTACGGAGTCAGTTTGGTGTCTTATTTTAAATAGGCCCTGACTAAGAGACTTAATAGGTTTGGACTGTGTGAAAGAACCCGTGGTTTCTTGAGCTCCCTCTGGAAGTTCCATAGCTGTGCTCACAGAGGACAGTGTTGCACTGAAGATGGTAACTCCATAGAGACAGATAGGCTCAGCAGAGAGAGTGCTATATTTTCTTTCTGTTTGTAGCATAAATTAATCCGTAGTTTGGATAAACTACCAACAGATAATTGAAAGTTGAGAGGAATAGGTTATTTCCTTTTCTAGTTCTTGTGCATGAATAAAACTTTCGAACAAGAAAAATAAATCTCTTCAGAGATTTATCTTTTTGTCTCACTTTTCCTTTTGGACTCTAGTGCATGGAAATAATATATCATTTAAGTATTTTGTTTTTGCAATTCAGAATGATACATAACAATTTGTATTTGTCTATGTATTTTGGTACATTGTGACTGTCAAAGAGGAAAAGTTGACAATAAATAGTTTGCCATAGTGCTATTTGCAGTCCTGTGCTGTTTTGGTCTTGGGTCTACCCTATTGTGGCCTTTCTCCACATGGCTAAATCTTCGGCCAGTATGACAACTTCTTCTGAGGAGCTGGTGGTGATACGGTTATTATTACTGTCCCAGGGTTTCATGTGAGTAGGTGAAAATTTAAAAGAACTTAGTCTTCAACAGACTGGAGGGAGAAATTAGTGTTATGCACTCTGCCTTCTTCCCCTTCCACTCCTCCTTTCCTGCCCCACACAAAAGAAGCATCTTACAAAATAGAATTATTTTTGAAGTTTCTCCTTAATGGTTTTTCTTTCTCTACATTATGTTCTGGGTGATCTTCTGCAAGTACTGCAATGTTGCTTTTTTTATTATTCACTTGTAGTAAAAACATTAATTTTTCTAATACCCCATTATTACTTAACACTTATTTTAGGAAATAAATTATCATTTTTATGCAAAGGTTTCATGGTCAAAAACGTTTAAAATGGGAAAATAGTTCACTTATGAATTAATATGACTTACTGCAGAGCAAAAGGGGCAGAAATGTATGAACGCATCCTGTTGTCATCCAAGTGGGGAAACAACAACTTGAAGCATCCGTTCTAGCTGTGCACTCCTGTTGTCAATTCTTTTGTTTGAGCTTTGTTCTAGTGTTCACAGAAAATCACGTACTGTTTGAAGATAGCTTGAATACCAGTAAAAATGTTACTTTGAGAATCCGAGGATTCTGTTAGCATGTAGTTGAAGTGTTTTGATAACAATTTATTAAACCTATCCTAAAAAAAAAAAAAAAAAGAAAAAAAAGGCAGTCATTCAATACAGTCAACATACTTACTCAATTTTGCAAGTAGTTTTTGGTGCCGACTGCTGCAGTGGTTGGAAGGAGTCTGGTACTGAGTGAAAAAGAGGTGATATTATACAATTGTCATCCTGGTTATCAGATTGGACTAATGGGGTAGAAAGGGTTTAAAAACTGAAAATCAAACTGTTCACTCCTGTTACGTCATTGCTGAAGTAGATGGGATTTTGTTGTTTATATTTAGGTTTTGATAACTCTGTGTTCTGGTAATGACTTGCACTGAGTGCACTTCTATGAAGAGTTTATGATGGACCTCTTAATTCATGACTTCTGGTGTACATACCTATATCCAAAGCGTAATGCCTGAATAATGTTTCATGGAAACGTTGGGTATTCTTCTAACAATACTGTTTCGGTTTACGTTCCAGTAAAGACTGCTAGAACTACTTTTGGGTAAACCTGCTGAGAGTGAAAGGCATAGGTATTCCTGCATGTTAAATGGTGTTACCTGCCAGACAGATATACACAGCATAGAGAAGTTATTTGAACTATGTTAGGTAGAGACTGACGTCTGTGTATCAATTTCAAGAGGTTTTTTCCCTCTCACAGTTCATCTTGAAACTCTGAAATCTGTCCAGCAGGTGTCCTATATATACCGCTTCTCTTGCCACAGTCTTTCTACTTGGATTTATTTTGAGTACTGAGAAATGAGTGAGAATATGTTTTTGTCAGCATACACAGAAAATAACAAGTTTGAAATTTTCATTATTATTATTTTGATGGTAGAATCGGTTTCAGTATGTGGTGGGTAGGAAGGAAAGATCAGCCAAGGTTAAATCTTAAATTTTCAGTGTGCGCTCAGGAAGGATGCTTTTATTCAGCATGGACCATATTCCTCATGTACTGCTACTAATTTGTGGTTACACAAGACTGAATCTGGTTTGCTAAATTCCAGTGTACATGTGTGTCTAAGTTTTGATGTTCTTCTCTTCGTATTGTGCATTGTTAATTTATTGTAAACATTCTGTTTGGAGCTGTAAGCAAATAATTTACTAAGGAAGACTTCAATATGAAGACCATGTCTTGCTCACTGTTGTTTTAATGTAATTTTAGGAAATTAAAAAATTCATCAAAGGTGTTTCTGAGAAGATAAAAAAAACTAGAGACAAGTATGGAATTAATGACAATGGCACAACAGAGGTAAATAGTTTAAAGTGGGTCATTTTGTAGTTATTTTAAATCTTCGTAAGCGATTGCTTTTCCAACTGCTCTATTCTCTTTTCAGCCACGAGTTTTATATCAGTTGGATAGGATTACTCCAACACAACTAGAGAAGTTTCTAGAGACTTGTAGGGACAAATACATGAGGTAAGTGTTTAGCCTGATACTTTGTCTCGATTTATTTCCCCAATTCAGTATTTATTGCTTTGTTTGCAGTCTAGGAGTGTGTTTTGCTATTTTTACTGGATGAATGTTGGTTCTGTTGTGAATACAATACAAATAAAGAATAAGAAACAATTGACCCCAATGATGTAAACGTTGCAAGACGAAGGTGGAATGCCAAAACAAAAAAAAAAAAGGCATTGCCACCTGCAGGTGGGCTCATTAAGGCAGATATGTTCCCTTCCTCCCGCTCTTTCAGGAGAACATTCCAAACCTCCAAAGAGTCCATGCAAAATTGTGTCTGAATAGATCATATTCAAATCCATATGAATCTTGATGGTTATTCTTGAACTAGACAGTCTGTGAAGAGTGACGTCACACTTTGTGCTAACATGCTCTTCAATCTGTTATGCGTTTGTAGGAGCCTTTTGTTTGTTATTTTTAGTCTCTAACAAGACAGTGATAGTGTGGATGTTTTCATATTTTATTACCCACTGAGAATTGTTTCATTCACGTAGACCCCATGGATTTGTTCACTGGCATGCAGCCATTGGTGACATCTGCTTTGTGGCCCCGTGCTCACCTGCATCAATTGTTCACTAGTGTTATTTCTTTTTTATAGAAAATTCATGTATATGTTAAATTCTTAACATAACTTTTTTAAAGCAATTGCCAGTTTCCTGCTTTCAGTTATTAGAATTGCTTGCTTACATTTGTCTTAAGTGATCTTAACACAAATTGCCTATTTTACTGTAGTAGCTTATTTTAACAGTATACTATGCTGATTTCACAACTGAAGGATGGTACCCTTGGAAAGGATCTATTTGCTATGATGATTTTTTTGTTTGTTTGTTTTATAGACTATTGTCACTTTGCCAGGAGAAATCTCTCAGCTGGGATTTCAGCAATTTTGGGCTAGATATGACATGAATGTAAAGAGATCTGCAAATAACAGTGAAAACAATAACCGCTCCTTAAATAATTTTGTTTTACAGTCATGCAGAATTAATTCCTTTAAATGTTATAAGCTAAATCACTATTACAGAGCATTTTTACTTGGTAAGAGCTCATCAAGGAAAATGCAAGAAGCTGCTACAAGTTAGATTGATTTAGGAAGCAGTATTGTGCCTTAATTCGGAGGCTGTATTTGCTCTAGGAAAGCAGATCGCATTGTGCTCTTGTGCGTGCCGAAGAATGCTAACTGCAGGATCAACAAAATTGTAGGGGAGAATGTAAACCACCCCTCATCTCTTTTTGAGAACGTTTAATGTAGTAGTAGTGGTTATAGATACATATATTTTATTTTTTTTTTTGGTCCTGTAAGGACAACTAGTTCTCAAAGTACGTAAATTTTAGAAAGGGGCAAATGTGGGAATGAGGCCATGACACGTATAACTTGAAGGGAAAGTAGGTCATCAGTATAGGGCTTTTGAATAAGATGAAAACAAGACGGCATTAATATCTGGATTTTGTTCTCATTAAAAAGTAATCTGCATAACAATTTCTTAAAGAAGACTTAATAAAGGTCTCTCATGCTTAAACACATAAAGGGGAGTTTCCCTGAATGAATGCTGAATCTACTGCTTGATCCTTAGCAGAAAGAGGACAAGCGTTTTGTTGTCTGTTCTGGATGTTATCCTGGATCTGTATGCCCTGTATGACAGGGCATTTTCTTGCCTTGCTTGATAGCGTCTTGAGTTTTATTGATGTTTTAACCTCTCTCCTGCTAGTTTATTAAAAAAATAAATTATCAAACTTCTCATATATCTACCAGAATTATTTCTGTCTTCACTTGCTTAGGATTTTATGCCTTTTTGAGTTCTATGTCTTTTCTTTATTTTTTATGAGATTTTTTTTTTCCCAGGGCACAGATGGAGCCTGGGTCTGCAGTAGGAGCTCTTTGTGCACAGAGTATTGGTGAGCCTGGCACACAGATGACTCTGAAGACTTTCCATTTTGCTGGCGTTGCTTCAATGAACATTACTTTGGGTGTGCCAAGAATCAAAGAAATCATTAATGCTTCAAAGGCTATTAGGTACTAACGTTGTTTTGTTTTGTTTTTTCCCTTTGCGTATGTGAAATTTGGTGGATAAATTTGCAATATGCATTAGCATTTCCTTGTTTTCAGTAATATATTAGGAAACGCTGAATCCATGGAATACCCAAACAAGAAAATCTAATGTTTTTCCAACTAAATGATACTTAGGGCCAGAGAAGAGATAAGTTTTATTTGTCAGAAAAATCAAGTGAGGGAAAGTGGTTCCTGGTTAAGTTTAATATTGTTAGATGTCTCTATATTGTGAAACTTTCTGGTGCTTAGCCGTAGTTGAAGCATACCTATGCCTAGGTATACATCAAGCCATACTTAAATAATACTAGAATAGCCTATGCCATGAAAATAGTGACTAGTTGTGTTACAGCCTCTCGTGTGTGGGCTTGTTTTTACCAGCCTGAAGTACATGAACAATCATTTTTTTTAAATGTACCTGAGGAAGCTGAAGGTCTCTCTGTGTTATTAAATACTTCTCTAGATGACGGGGTTTCATAAACTGGAAGTCAAATAGCCATCTGTAATCTAGCTGAGCAATTTCCTCACTGGTGGTTTTTTATTTATCTGTTTATTCTTTGTAGCACCCCTATTATAACAGCACAATTGGACAAAGATGATGATCCTGATTTTGCCCGTCTGGTGAAAGGAAGAATTGAGAAAACTTTATTAGGAGAGGTAGGGAATAGTGTATTATTGCTAATGCTTTAAATGTAAGCATTAGCCAATTGCTATGGGACGTTTTAACCATTTTCATACACTATTTTGTCCTTATCTCTTAAAGATTTCAGAATATATTGAAGAAGTGTTTCTTCCAGATGATTGTTTCATCCTAGTGAAGCTGTCTTTAGAGCGCATTAGACTACTGAGATTAGAGGTGAGTGGTTTATGTAGAATATGCCTTGGGTAAATTCCAAAGGGTCTCTTAATCCTGTCTCAGAAACAGAAATCAGATCAGTGGGAGTTAAAAAAAGAAAGTGAACAAAGGATGTCCTCTGGCTACATTCTATCTGAATATTTTTCATTTTTTTCTCTTGCGTAGGGGGTATTTTTTTCTTTATTTGGAAATGAGAGAATATAAATTGGTTTTGCTAATCACAAGGATGCCATTTCTGTCCGTTAGTTAGCGTATAGCTGGTACGCTCAGCATAGGGTAGTATTTAATGCAATTTACAGAGTAACCATTTTGTTCTACATTCTGCTTGTTTATATTCTGTTAAGACTGCTGCATCTGTTTGAGCAGATTTATATATGTTGTTTGCTGGCTGACTTTTGCCACAGGTGAACGCAGAGACTGTGCGCTATTCTATTTGCATATCTAAACTCAGAGTAAAGCCTGGGGATGTTGCTGTCCACGGAGAAGCAGTTGTATGTGTGACCCCTCGGGAAAATAGCAAGAGTTCAATGTATTACGTGTTGCAGTCCCTGAAGGAAGAACTACCAAAGGTAAAAACAAAGGTTGTTTCATGCTTTTGTGGGAGGTAATCTGTAATAAGAATTTGGGATTCTATTCTGGTGGGAAGACAAAATGATTCTTGTCAGGATTGACAATGAAAAGACTCTGAGTAACTCTTAGGTTGTGTTGCTACTGCTTTACAGCTGAAACTGAGCCTCTGTTACTAATCTTTATAAATAAAACTGAAGCCCCCATACTTTGCTTGCAACGTTTACTGCAGCATTCTGAGCGCAGCAGCAGTATGAAGTACTTAGGTGGTCTTCCAGCTGCATCCAGGATTGAACCATGTGACGCTATCTGGCATTTTGGCAGCTTTCTGTGAGGAGACTGGCTACTTTGGATTTTAAAAATATTGATAAGTGCACCTTATTATTAGCAGGATGCCCTTTCATTTGTGTGGCTCTACCCCAATTGAGAGACTCAGGACTGACTGTGAGGATATCTGGCATAAAATATAAAATGTAGGTAGCGAGTAAGGTTTATAGTACAGTGTGAATGTCCCATTTGCACTAGTGTATTTAAAAGCAGGAAATGCTATTTTGTATGTGTTTTAATTGAGTGTTTACTCCAAAGACACGAGTTTCTAAATAGGTTTGAATGCTGATAAGGGTTGCTCTCTTTTGCTGCATTACTGTACACATCAAAGTTATTATTATTTCTTTTTGTTTGTTTTGTGAAGGTTGTAGTGCAAGGTATACCAGAAGTTTCCCGAGCTGTCATTCATATAGATGAACAAAGTGGAAAGGAAAAATATAAACTTCTAGTTGAAGGTGATAACCTGCGAGCTGTTATGGCTACTCACGGAGTGAAAGGAACAAAAACGTCTTCTAACAACACTTACGAGGTAATGGTCAAATGGGGACTGTGGAGTTTTCCCCACAGCTTCTTCTTTACAACTGCCTGCTTGTGCTCAGATGCAGCAGTTGATATCTAATCAAGCCTGATTTCACTAATAGTTGTCAGAATGCATTAACACAAGAGAGTAATTCAACTGGCAGCACTATTCTCTTCAAAGAAGCTTTTTCTATAAATATATTTAAAATGGAGAAGTGCAAAAGGGTAGTAATGGATATGGAGTATTATCTGACAGCAGATGGTGTTTCTTCCAGGAATATACTTACTCCAAGCATTTGGTTCTTTGTTAATCTAACATAATCTCTTGTGTAGGTAGAGAAGACACTAGGAATTGAGGCTGCTCGGACGACCATTATCAATGAGATTCAGTACACGATGGTGAACCATGGTATGAGCATTGACAGGAGACATGTCATGTTGCTCTCTGATCTAATGACTTACAAGGTTTGTACTTGGCTTTTTCTAAATGTTTCATTGGGCTGCTGATACAGCCCAATGTTTGGGAAAGACAGATGAGCTAGAGAGATGGAAATGACTTAGAGGTTTAATGAATTGTAAGTTGTACCGAACAAATAATGTCTGTATATCAAACAAAATGCTTAATTAATCTGTTCTTGGGTGGAGGGTCAGGGGTGGGGAGAAGGTCTATTTTGACTGAAAACAAGTTGATATAATGAGCAGGGAATCATAATTTCATATTGGAAATATGAATCCTAAAAATTGTGGTATGAAAATCAACTGTTTGGGTAACCATGCATGCAATTTAAGGCTTGCTGTGCAGAAAACCACATGGGGTGTGGTTCATAGCAGCTGCCCTGCGTGTAAGAGTCAGAGGATACAGACTTTACAAATAGTATCAGATTACACCTAGAGTATGAGCAGTCTTCCAGAACTTGTTAGTAGAAAACCCTATCTGTTCTTTATTGATTGCCTTCCTCTCCTTCGCATCCGATACGTCTTTTAGATTTGAGTAACTTAGTGAAGTGAGACTTTCCACTTTGCCTGCCAGAATGCAAGGGTTTAATTTGGGTAAAATGGATGGAGGAGTTCTGACTGCTTCTAACACTGTGGGGCTTTGTTGTTCCGAGCTACAGCCCTCCCCAGGGCTGGCCCTCTGGAGCTGCCACACAATAGTGGAAAAGGGCATCAGAGTGCAGTGTTGTACACTTGTTGGGCTCCTACCACGCATCCTTTTGTCTGTAGCTCTGACTTGTGCATCTGTGCACAGTCTGTTATAATCGGTATGTTTGTTAGAAACAGAGGCAGAAATAAACCAAGTTAGTAAAAAAAGCTAATTACTTGTTTTTTTCTGGAGAGGGAAAAAGTGAAGATATAACATCATCTGTAATCTCCTGGCAGCTGAAGTCAGATTTATCAGCAGACAACAGGCAGTATCTTCAGACCACGCTAAAGTTTGTAGCTCAACAACTAGTTTGTAATAAACATGACCATGTTTCTTTCAGTCTTTCCAATATTCTTACTGTAAAAAAAAAAAACAAACAGCTACTCACCATTTATAACAGTTTCTGTTGTGTATGAATAATCACTTCTGTTTTATTTAAATACTGATTATTACCGAACTATTAATCTTCAGGGTGTTTAACTGTGAAGCAGCAAATTATGGCTGCTATATTGTAGATAGTCACATTTTTACTTACTACTTGTTTTGTGTGTGTTAGAATGAAAACTATATTTCTTTTGTTCACTTGATTTGCTGCTTTAGCAAACATAACTGACCTCCAGCCACTCTTGTGATAGTCTGTCTTTGCGTTTTTCCATCTATCAAGGGTGAAGTGCTGGGCATTACTAGGTTTGGACTGGCGAAAATGAAGGAAAGCGTGTTGATGCTGGCTTCTTTTGAAAAGACTGCAGACCATCTCTTTGATGCTGCCTACTTTGGACAGAAGGATTCTGTTTGTGGTAGGTATTGCAAATTCCCTTGCAGTTTGTGGCCCTTACCCAGCATCAGTAACCCTCTTCAAAGCATTGGATTTTTGCCCTCATTAAGCTTTCTGTCTAGCTTACGTGTCCAAAACTTGAGGTCTGAGGCTGATCTGTACTTATTGATCCTAGAAGTTTGGTGGGTCTTTCTTTACTTCTTATCTCAGTCTGAGATCTGAAGTCAGTTGGATGTTTGTTGTATGTTTCTTAAAGGAGACTTTTAGTAATTTAGTTTTATTTCTCACCACATAGCTCAGTGAAATACCAGGAAATTTGTTCCACTGTCAGTAGTCTGTGTTTTCAATTGTGAAAGTTTGTATCTTGAACACGTAGAGCTTGTTAAGGAATCTAGTGCCCCATTCAGTATCGAGGTTTTGCTTTACTTCCTACTAAGAAGTAGGAAGACGTATGTCTCAGGTAGCATAGCTGAATATCATACTGTGCAGATGGATTGCTTATGTGATTTGTCAGTTGTACCTAGAAATAAACAGAAAGGCAAAGTTCTTGCCATCTTCAGTTATTTCTGATCTAATAGATAAAAATGGCATGTTGTTTTTTTAAATTAGAAGGCTTGTTTATTGATATTCCATTCATTAACAGAATAGAGAAGATCCCTGTCCTCAGAAATTTCTTTTTAAATTATCTGTTCTTCAGTTTTAAGTTCATTAACATCCGCTGAATCATCTTCTCAGTGAATTCATGAAAGAATCTGATGAGAGTTTAAAAAATATAAGTATACACACACACAAGTGCATCATGCACACATTCACACAGCCAAGCAGAAAATACAAATAGATGAGTTCTGTCATTCTATTTGTTCCTTAATTTTGCATTTCTACATACTCTAATATTTGGAATTGAGATTATTTTCCTTTTTTTAAACTCCTTTGTGCACATTTCTCTCAGATTTCATTCTCCTTTAAGCTACATACATCTTGGAATGATTTGTTAACAAGTCTCCATCTAGTAGGTTAAATAGAGAAAAGGAGAAGTCAAGCAGTTTTCACCCTCTTCATCATCTGTTTATGTAAGGTCTGCCATCCTGGAGCTCTAATGGCTCATTTGGAATTTCTGGGTGCTAATGAAGTATAAAAATATCTATGTATTACGTTAAGGTTTACTGGTTTGTATGTATTTCTAGGTGGTCTTAGAAAGTGTAGTCAATTTCCAGAAGTACTTTGTGGACAGTGCATTTTCTGAATCACTGGAATTTGTTACAAATTAGTAATACAAAGGTTTTTATTTTAAGACTCTGCCACTTGCTGACTGTCCAGCACTCCATACGAGTGGGATTTTCTTTTTTTTTTTTTTTTCTTATTATTTGCCCATGATTAAAGCAAAGATCCTATGGGAGACTGATTCTATCCTGGACAGTAAGGAAAAGAGATTTATTTTTTTGTTGTTCAAGTCCCCTCTGAGCTGGTAAAATCTTGTTTTGAATAATGTGGAAACCAAATACCTTTTCATGTTGCCTTCTATATAAATGTTTTAGTTCAAATAAGGAAATGGAATGGACAAAACAGAAAATTGTTGTCTGTCTTCCAAAACTGAAGAGAGGATACTGGCCTGCTTGTATGAAAAAGTGCTGTGCAACTGCCAGACCTGACCATCACTAGTTATCTCTTTGAATTGCTATTAAAAGACCCAAATGTTTGCAGACCCAAAACACTCATGGGCTTGAATCTCCAGAGCATGAAATAATTATAAACATTGCCAAGAAAAATGAGTATGAACCCAAAATCAACTATAGGTGCTGAACTGAACGGCATCTCAAATCAGTGCCTCTCCTGAATGTGTGGTTGTAGTTCTAGACTACGTGGCTTTTGAATCCCTTGATCTTGTAAGATGCTTTTTTTTCCTCCCAACAAAATGGGAAGCAGCTGATTCCCAAAGCTGTCTTTAGGTAAAGACAGGCATTTTCTTCTGAGAATTGCTGATGCCACCTCTTAGTGGGCAGAGTGGGCTGAAACTAGAGCAGAGGGAGTAACCTCCAGTTCCAGCAGCGTTGGCTGTAGACGCAGGATCAGCAGGAAGCGCTACCATCTGCAAGCCACTCCTTAGAGATATAGTTGATTTACCTTTCCGTCCCCTTACCAAGGAGTAGCCAACAGCATTCTCATTTCTACCTTAAGAGTGAGAACTGGCGGCTACAGATCATTGCTGTGATACTCGTTTCTGAGGAGCTGGTCTGGAAGGGAAGTGTCAAGAATAGACTCCGCAATAAAAGCGGTACGACCAGCTACATCTCTGCCTGGCTTCTTCCAGCTGAAAGCAAGAGAAGCAGTTTGTAGCTGTCAGCCAGATGGTTAGATCTGCAATAGATTCTAATCAGTAGCATTACAAGACACTGCACTGGAGGAGGCTTGGATGGTCATTAGAGCAGAGTGTGCTGTCCTGGCAGTTGCTCTACCATCATTATCTTCACCCGTCCGCAGCGATTGTCATCAGCCCTTAGTATGTGTTAATCTGAGCAGATACAGGACATACACTTGGTTGTTAGCAGTCGCATCTTCTGCCCAAACGTTTTTGGCTATATGTGACTGCTGTCAGATGCTGGGGAGGAAGGGCTCCTGGTTGTAAACATGGAACTATTGCAAGGGAGAAAGAATTCCCAAAATCAAAATGCAATTTCCATAGGTCAGAGGTTGTCTCAGCTTGAAAGGTTATTGTGCAAAGCCAGTAAGTTTTATTTTGTTAGGTGTTAGGAGGTATATTTCGTTTATCTATTGTAACCTGTGTGCTGTTGGGGCTGTACAAAATAGTGAGCCTAAATATACAATAAACAACAGTGAAGAATTCTGTTTTGCACAAGATTAAGTGCATGATACTGCATTATATAGATGTTCTATTATATGTAGTAGAAATGCAGCAATGGTGTAAGAGCAAAAATACTGGATCTTCATTCATATACACTTGAATTATCAATCAAGTCTTGCCTGAATTTTAAGAAAATTGTTTGTCATCCGTGCTGCATTCCAAGATACAGCTATTTATTGTTGTTTTCCTAAACATATATGTGAAGGACAATATTCTTATCTTCTTGAGAATGCATGAAAGTGTAATTTGGATCATAACAGGATGCCAAGAATAAAACCAACGGTATCTGATAGCGTGCTTTTAATGTAGAACCTTCTTTGGAAGAGTATACATCAGTAGAGCTGGAATATGAATTGTGTCAACACATGGTTGTCAAAATGTTACAGCTACCAGAGATCACTGGGACAGGCTAAATCTTTAAATCCAAATCTCTCTGGATTGTGAGAATGCTGGAAGTGGTACAGCTAAAGTGGTGCTGGGCCTCTTTCCCTGGGTAGCTGCGGGGGTTTCAGGGAAACTTGGCCGGATTTGACCCAAGTCTTAGCACTGAGTCAGAGAATGAACGTGAAGTAACTTTGCTTTGCATCTGCTGCTGTTGGCACCGAGTGGAACGTGTCCTCTCTTAAAACAAACCCTCTGAAGCTCTTCTGTTGCTAGAGAAGGTGTTTAGGTTAGCTTGAATTTTTCCCAACTGTCTAGAATTTAAGTAACACCGATTAAATAACATACTGATCTGATGACCATAACAATTTTATCTACTGAAGACACCTTGGTCTTTACATGTGAGGTTCAAGGAGATTTGATAGGCAATGCATACAGACTGGGCAAATGAAAATAATTTTCTAAATCCATACTCTTTATATGTTCAACATGTTTTGATTATTATTTTTTTCCCCCCCTAGGTGTTTCTGAGTGCATCATCATGGGAATTCCGATGAATATTGGAACAGGACTCTTTAAACTGTTGCACAAAGCAGACAAAGAATCCACCCCTCCTAGGAGGCCTCTGATATTTGATAATAATGAATTTCATATCCCCATTGTTACATAGCACTTAGACATAACACACGATAGCATAACAAGAAATAGCAAGAAAACATCATTTCAGTTAAGAAACAAAGAAACATGCATTATCGGTTCTGTCTCAGCAACTGTGAATTGGTAAGTGAAATACCATCAAAAGAATTGCCCAGTTGTTTACCAGCTGTTCGTACAGACCCTGAAAAGAGCAGCTTCTTTGCACCAGAAAGTGGAAATAAATTTAAAATGGATTTCAGCTGATATTTTTTTTTTCCTTTCCTAGAATTAAATCTTGATGTGTGGAAGTTGTTACTAACTCAGTATTAGACATGTGTATTCAGATTTGATTTTAAAAAAACCCCAAACCCACAAACCTGCTTTGGGGTGTGCCTACAAGAAGCTGCAGATTGTAAAGCTGTTACTAAATTCTGAGAAGACGGTAATAAGAACATTACAAATTACAAGGTTTTTTTCATATATAGCATCTGTTACACTGCTCAAATCGGTAATATACAGCAGTCTTCGTTTTGGGAAAGTTTCGTAATTGAGCAAGGTCATCTGAACAACCTAATTGGACATCCTAATTTTAATTTAATATATGAAGTAGAAATAAAAAGGAAGATGTTTCCTTGCATGGACATGAAATAGTTTTAAAGTTATTAAATCTTAAGCCCACTAGAGCAGTTTCAGAGTGAATATACATTTTTGCATTATTTCAGTGTAGTACTTTTAAATTCACTCTGGTCCTGTGGGGGGAAAGCATCTTCATGTTTTCTTGTCAGCAGGCTTTGGATATTCAGTGTGCTCATAACATGGGCCAGGGTTGGAGAGAAACAAAATAGAGAAGAAAGCAGTTGTGCACTAATGAAGTAAAAGCAGCTGCTGAATAATCTTGCATTTGAAAGTGAACGAGTTGGTGCTGCAGTTTGTCTTCATGTCGCAGCGAAAAGTGTAAGGCTACATTCAGAGAATGTAAATCTGTTGTTTTTAAGGGCCACTATTTTTTAAATCATCTTCCATGCAGAGAAGACCTGATGTGAAATCCAATATAGTTATTGTCCAATTACTTTGTTTTTTCAGTCTGATACAAAGATATGCTTCTGCTGAGATTTTGGCAGGGTAAAGATTGAGAATGTAATGCATTTAGTATCTCCTTTAAAAGCCATAAATATTTTGCTATCTTCCTTTTAACAGTAGAAATTTCAGAATAAATTAAAATGTTCTTTGTGATCTCAGTGAGACTGCCACTTACTGATTTGTCTGTATAAAGGCTACCTTCATTTCTTTTTAAAGATGTAAGTATAAGACAGGTAGGGGCCAAATGGAGACAAAACCCGTAAACCTTTCCTGTGCATAAGTACTTCATTTTATCATGGGAAATTCTACTGAAGGTGCTTGGTATTTTTGTGAATAAAAAAGAAAACCATGTAAATGGTCAAAGATTGTATGGGAATGAGTAACCACCTCTTTGGTTTGTTTGGTTTTTTGTAAATATAGTGAAATGCAGCTATTTAAATGGTGGTTTTGCTGTCTTGAATATGTTTAAAGTATTCAATAGATTACATCTGTTATCATTGTCTTTAATATGACAATAAAAAAAAGACAGGGATAAAGAAAATGTAAACCTTGTGTTTGTTTATTGATGCGTTATATTTGTGCATAAATAATTCATGGATGGCCTAACTTCCGTATCCCTCATTTGCTTAGTTATTAAGACAGTTGAGAATTACTGAGCTTAAATCTCAGTTATTTACAACACAGGTTTTATGTTACATATTCATTTATCTTGCTTAAAATAAATATTAACACATCTTGCCGTTGGAGCAAGGTATGTACTTCATAGGTATTGCAGGCCCAAATAGATTGTTTACAGGAGCACTCTGAATTAGTAATTACTGTTTGGGCTTTCTGTACAGTCAGTAAATGAATTAGCTGTTGGATTTAGGAAGGACAGGCAGGGGAGAAGATGAGGGGGTGCCACCCTCTATGTCAGTGAGCAGCCAGAGTGTGTGGAGCTCTGCCTGGGCATGGCTGAGGAGCCCATGGAGACCTTATGGGTCAGGATTTAAGGGAGGGCAGGGACAGGTGACCTTACAGGCCACCTGACCAGGAAGATCGAGTGTATGAGGCCCTCTATAGATAGATGGAAGCAGCCTCATGTTTACAAGCCCTGGTCCTCATGGGAGACTTCAACCCCCTCGATATCTGTTGGAGGGACAATACAGCAGGGCATAAGCAATCCAGGACGTTCCTTGAATTTGTTGATGATAACTTCCTTTTCCAAGTGCCAGAAGAGCGCACAAGGAGAGGTGCCATGGGGGACAGTGTCTAGCAAGGAGCAGCTGGTGGGGAATGTGAAGCTTAAGGGCAGCCTTGGCTGCAGTGACCATGAAATTGTGGAGTTGAAGATCCTTTAGGAGGACACACAGCAAGGTCATGACCCTGGACTTTCAGGGCAGACTGAGAGGGAAGGGACGCCATCCAGAGGCACCTGGACAGGCTTGAGAGGTGGGCCTGTGCAAACCTCATCACGTTCCACAAGGCCAAGTGCAAGGTCCTGCACGTGGGGCAGGGCGATCTACCCCGAGCACAAATACAGGCTGGGCGGAGAATGGATCATGTTATTCTACAGTGTATGTAGCCTACCGAATTTTGACAGAAAACTAGATACAGACCTGACAGGAATATAATTTTTACAGATGAGTTTTACACTAATTAGCAATCTGTGACTGCTTAACCTACATCCTCTGCCAAATTACCGTTCCCTCCCCATTGTCCTTGTATTTGACGGGCAGAGTGCTTCAAGTGGAAGAACTATGCAGGCCAAAATTGTAGTTAAAATTAATTAGTAAGCCAATAAGCAGAGAGCAATTTTTATTTTTTTTTTAAAAGGCACTTCATAAAAAAAAACAAACAACCTAATAAAGTACTTTCTTAGTATGTTTATCAGGAAACTACTTTACACATGTCTCTTATCTGCAGAGAGATAAGGAAACAGAAGCACGTGCTACATGGGTTTCCTGTCGTGTATGCGGGCAGCTGGGAACAAATCTAGACTGTACTGCTTTGATGCATAACTTGAAGAAATAGAGTATGGAGAGCTATTCCTTTCTTTGCTATATCTGTGTTGTGTTTGGTTTTCGTTTTGTTTTTTTTTAAAAAGGCAAATGAATGCTATATTTTATAAATTAACTATAAGTGGGATAAAATTTGGTTCCTTCAGGACAAGTACCACTTGATGTCTGACCACTCGCCACTGTTTCGGTATAAGCTGAAGGAAGCACTGCAACAGGTAATTCCTCAATTTTGTATTTTTGCTTGGAGACAGGAATGTCTTTAGAAACCCATAGCAATCAGGATATAGATTTTTCACAGTATCTGCGTATTTGCCTAAAGTCTTGTGTGAACGTACCTGGTGAATGTTGTATCTTCAAAATGGTTAGCTAAAGCTATGTATTCAGACCTAGAAAAGCCTGTCTGTAATTAAATATGTGGAAAAAATATAAGGAAATAAGAAGAATTGGTCTGTGTTTTTTATTTTATCTAAAATCAGAAAAAGTAAAAGGGATCAAATTAGAGCATGTATTAATATTTTAATTCATAAATACTTGGCAGGTAATTTGGACGTGACTGTAGTATTGATATAAATGTATAACAAACTTGAGGAATAAATACCAAAATCTCACGAGGCAATCTGAAAGACTGAAATAAAACAAACCAGCCCTACTGCTCCTGTATGGTGGTGCTTGTGAAAATGAATTAAGGTTTCCTGTAGCTGATAAAAGGAAAATTTTAAAACATTTCTTCTAATGAAATTAGATCATATCGTCGTCTTCCACTAGAGAGCAGCGTTTTGTTTTGGGAAAAGCGGTGTTTTTCTATTAAAATTGGGGTTTGTAACATCAGGGCTGAAATACAACTATGGGAAGGAAGGTTACCTGTTAAAATCATATGGGTGAGGAAGGAGATTAGGGGCATTAATTTTCCTAAGAAGGAGAAAACAGACTTCAGGCGTGCTTCTTCCTGAATTAGTAAGGACTTAT
>VXAK01020000.1:242-18309 GCA_013399435.1 Arenaria interpres
CCCTGAGGGGCGACACCGGGGGCGCAGCCGCGGGCACAAGCGCCCCTGGGCACAAGCAGGCCGCGGGGAGGGACGGGCCGCCCCCGGCCCCTGGGCAGGCGTTTCCCCACCGGTGTCAGAGCAGGGGAAGGGCTGGTCGGGGTGAGGTGGCAGGGGGGAGCCTGAGCCCGTCCCTTCCTGCCCGCCTGTTGAAATGGTGACGGCCGCAGCGAAGCTCCTGGGGACAGCTCGTAGCGGTTGCCACTCTGTAACCTGCAGACAGAGGCTTTGTTGGAGTCACAGAAGTAGGTTTTAAGGCAGGTCTGACTCCTGTGCAAGCGTTTGGGGAAACTTATTAATGAGGGAGCGTATTGAGACGGCTTCAGGACGAGGTGAGAATGCGCAGGGCGCTCCTCTGAAGTGAGATCTGCTCCTCGTTGAGCTTTGCCCCAGATGCCCTGGAGCGCCTTGGTCTTGTCTTCTCTTCCTGCTGCCACCCAGGCTGGTGGGTGGGGGGTGGTACCGGGTGCTGTAATTTATTGAACGGACACAACTTTGGATGTGTTTTTGAGGCCTGGCTTTCTGAATTTGATGATATGACTATTATATCTTAGTTTAATAAAGTTCCTAAATAATTGGTACTGTTGAAATATTCAATACTAAATTTCATGTAGAGACCTTCTCAGATGTGTTTTGTGTGTTTCTTTGTGTTGTAGTTGTTTAGGGTTTTGTTTGTGGTTTGCTTTTTTTTTTTTTAATTTTGAGTGATAGACACTCACAGTCATTATAAAACCAACTGTTGAGACGAGAGGCTGTTTTCCGAAGCATAACTTTTGGTCACTGCCTCTGAAACGGATCAAACTTGGCTGTTTACAGCAAGTGGGTTGTAAGTTTTCATCTCTTACTGTCAGGCTGAAGCTCTTCAGTTGGACAGTTTTATCTCCTTCCAGGGTTTCTGCTTTTCCCAGAGGTAAGGAGCATAAGATGACTTTCTCTGCTTCTGTAGTTTGATACCTGTTGCTCAACTAAACAAATAAATGTATGTGTACAAGCAGCACAGTGCTGTTATTACCTCTCTGGGCCAGTGTGTGCAGTTTATTTTTTTTAAAAAATATGTGAAAATCTTCCTAAATAAAGGTTATGTTTTTAGAAATACGGTAATTTTACAGGCAAGGTATTAATTTAGAAGCTTCTTGAACAGTTTCTAAAACAAGGCCCAGACCATTCAGTGCATCATAGCATTTAACAACTTGTACTATGTAATGTGAAGTATTTCCACTTTTCACTCTTCTGAAATTCTTCTATTTCCAGCCTATACTTACTGTACTTCGATTATAGAAGCATGACTTTTTTTTTTTCTCAATAAATGACCTGGTGGTTTTATCAAATGAAATTCTGTTTTCTCTAAAATTAGTGGGTTCAGTGCTTGACTCAAATGGGGTTAGTTCTTGCTTGTTACATCATTTGCTGCTGTACACAGAGAGGTAACACAATGTAAACACTTTGAACTCTTTTGTCATAAATTGATCTCTTTGGCTAACTGGATTGACGTCCCTGTTCTTCTGAACAGGGGTGATAAATCCTTCTGAAGTTATCACCCGCTTTCTACTAGTTTCCCAGAGCTGTGTGCAGTATTTCATACAATTGTTTAGCTTGGGAAAGATCTTTAAGATCATTGAGTCCAACTGCAAACCTAACACTGCCAAATCCATCACTAAACCATGTCCCTAAGTGCCATGTCTACGTGTCTTTTAAATGCCTCCAGGGATGGTGACTGAGCCACTTCCCCAGGCAGCCTGTTTCAATGCTGAACAACCTGTTCAGTGACAAAATTTTGCCTAATATCCAATCTAAATCTCCCTTGGCACAACTTGAGGCCATTTCCTCTTGCCTTATCACTTGTTCTTTGGGAGAAGAGACCGACCCCCACCTCCAACCCTTCCAAGTAGTTGTAGAGAGCGATAAGGTCTCCCCTCAGCCTCTTCTTCTCCAGGCTAAACAACTCCAGTTCCCTCAGCCGCTCCTCAGAGGACCTGTGCTCCAGACCTGTCACCAGCTTCATTGCCCTTCTTTGGATGTGCTCCAGCACTTCAGTGTCTGTCTTGGAGCCCAAAACTGAACACGGTATTTGAGTTGGGGCCTCACCAGTACCGGTTACAGGGGCACAATCACTTCCCTAATGCTGCTTGCCACAACATTTCTGATACAGGCCAGGATGCTGTTGGCCTTCTTGGCCACCTGGGCCTGCTGCTGGCTCATATTCAGCCAGCTGTTGCCCAACATCCCCAGGTCTTTTTCCACTGTGTAGCTTTCCAGCCACTCTTCCCCAAGCCTGCATTGCTGCATGGGGTGGTTGTGGCTTAAGCGCAGGGCCTGACACTTGGCCCTGTTGAACCTCTCGTACCATTGGCCTCGGCCCATGGATCCAGCCTGTCCAGATCCCTCTGTAGAGCCTACCCTCAAGCAGATCAACACTCCCACCCAACTTGGTGCTGTCTGCACACTTACAGAGAGTGCCCTCAATCCCCTTGTCCAGATCATTGATAAAGGTGTTAAACAGAGCTGCCCCAGTACCGAGCGCTGGGGAACACCACTTGTGACCGGTCGCCAGCTGGATTTCACTCCATTCACCACAACTCCTTGGGCCCAGCCAGTTTTTACCATTTCAGGCATAGATGCACTGAACTTGGGCTGAGAAGCACTACAGTCTTGTGAGACCTAATGTTTCTGTAGATGCAGGCTGACAGGTCTCTTCAAGGGAAAGAGTTGTGCCTTCTGTATTCTGTCTGGCTGCCTCCCCAGCATGGCTGAGAAAAACTTAGAAAACAGCAAAGGATGTGTTGGCAAATTTTTCATCTTCTCTAGTACGATATTCTGATAGGGCAATCTTCAGAATAGAATTGGAAAAGAAACGGGCTTTCTTCCCACTGTGTGTAGCTACACTCAGCAGTACTCTTGTTTTTGATTAGGATTGAATTCTACCTGAGAGAATCGCAGGTAGCGGTTTGCTGGGAGCGCTGCCTTGCAGGCCAAACTTTTTAGTTTACTTTGAATAGGCCATATCCTGAAAACTATGAATTATTTCACAGAACAGCTATTAACAGACACTTTTATGCTGGGCAGTGGAACTTCTAATCAATAATTCATAGTTTAATAGTAACTTGTATGAGTGTTTTTACAGAGGTAAGAAAAAGACTGAAGTTATGCACAGCCCTTGTCTGCAGCTTGAAAGCAAACTACCTTTATTGTCAGCTGTCTTCATAAATAACTAGATGTCAGGAGTTCATATTTATTTGTTGAAGTGTTGTTGGAGGCCAAACATCTCGGATAGCTTGTGGTTAGTGAATGCAATGAAGAGAACTCCAGTGTTGTTAAATGATGCGCAGTTGCATTTCATAGGCTATTTTTAGTTTGGGACATAATAGGGTTTTTTTTATACGTCAGAAGAACGTTGTATATGCACGTAGGATTTAAGTGTGGAGTTAGCAGGGGAAATCAGTAACGCTGTCTGCAGACAGACTGAGAAGGACATAACCATGGAATATCCTTTTATGATCCAGATGCTTGGTACAGCATGTCCTGTGTCTGATACAAAACAAGGTAAAATGTCTGTCTTTAATTAAAACCAAAAAAACTAACTGCTTTTTTTTGCCTGAATATTGGATTGATTGACCATGTAAGAGAGTTACTTTGCTTAATTTTACTCCTTGATTTTTTAAGGATGAATCCAAGTTAGGGACTTCAGTCTTGCTTTTTAGGACTCTTAACAGAAAATACAGTAACTTTGGGCAAACTATCTAAGAAATCATTAGAACTGTGCTATGACTGATTAGAATTGCATTTCTGACCAGATAATTTTTTTAAAGTTAAAAAATTAATACTTAGTTTAAATTTCAGAATGTTGGCATTCTTGTGACTGCAGGTGAAGCTTAAGTTTATCCTCTTTCAGGAAATTTACTGCAGATGCTTCCTGTAAAATTCAAAGTCAAGGATGGAAGGAATCTGGTTTGCACAACATTTGCTTTGGGCATAATAAAGGATTTCAGCAGTGTGGATTGCTTGCATTAGATAAAAATAAATCATAGAGGTGTATGAGACTTAGAAAAACTACATTAGACAGGGTCTACTTTACTTTGATCCAGTAGCAGTGTTGAGGTCTCTGTGTTTGCGTTTCAGGGAATGACTCAGCTTTTTGTGTTTGTACCATCAACGATAGTTGAAGACTAAAGGCATCTTCCCAGCTAAAAAGCAGCAGTTAATTTGAAAGCTTCACTTCTACCCTGATTATTGGTGTTATAACATGTAAACTAGCACTTTCGTTTCTTTTGACAGCTCAAGGGAAGTAATGAAATTAGTATATTTGTGATACATGAAACTATATAAAGATTCTATGAGAATATATAAATGTTTTAAGAGGCTGATAACAGTTTTTAAATTCTGAAGATTGTTTCTTTTAAATTATGTCATTAATTCATTTTTTAAAAGAGTATGCTTGCATTTGCATATGTATTTGTGTAATAATTCCACTGTGTATGAGAATAGCAATGTGGCACTTTTGAAGCACGTCAGTGTCCTTTCTCTAACACACACAATCCTCTAGTTGACTTTGATGAAAGCTCTCATAGGAGTTCTTTGGCAGATCTCTCCCAGCTCCGGCACCATCCAGTATCTTCACAAAAACATTAGGCTCTTGTCAGGGTCATTCTGCGTCCTGAGACCTAGTGCTCTTTTAAGAGCAGCTATTCTAAATGCCATTAAGAACCTAAAATACCTTTTTTACCTCCCGAATGTTAGTTTAGCATCCTGTTTGATTTATTTAATCACTACATACTATGCTGGGTTAGCAGCCCATATTCTTCTATGTAGCAGGTCAATAGTGCCTCCTAAATTGCAAAGTATGTAGTCATCTTAATTTGTGGAAGGTGCAGAGAGAGTATTAAATTAGCAATACAAGCACTACATGACTCATTTCAAGAACTATGATTTGATTTATTTTTTAATGTAGCCTATTGTTGGCCTACAATGCCAGTCTCTGAATCCTGAAAGACATTATGCTTAATAGCAAGTGAATTCCAAATGCAAGAGAATACAGCAGGAGATATTAAAATAAATGTGTACTTTGGGGTATTTGCTTATAACGTGAACTGGATATTCCTTTATCCATGTCTCCCCCAGGGACTTGTAGTCTGATTTCAATAAGGCTAAATGATGGATATGTTTCTGTTTCCCTAGAACCAACAGCCAACATGTCTAGCAAAAGGGCAAAGACGAAGACCACCAAGAAGCGGCCCCAGCGTGCCACTTCCAATGTATTTGCAATGTTTGATCAGTCGCAGATTCAAGAGTTCAAGGAGGCCTTCAACATGATTGACCAGAACAGGGACGGCTTCATTGACAAAGAGGACTTGCACGATATGCTCGCCTCCCTTGGTGAGGTCACTTTTCTGTTGGCGGCTGCCAAGCAAATTTGTGCTACTAGAATTAAAATAGTGAGCTTGGGCTAGCTTACGAGAGGTGTCTCAATTTGTATTACACTGTTGAGAGTCCTTTCTCTTTTAGTTTGAAAGTTAAGCCAAATATGATGCCTTTATTTGTAGGCAAGAATCCAACGGATGAGTACCTAGATGCCATGATGAATGAGGCTCCAGGCCCCATAAACTTCACCATGTTCCTCACAATGTTTGGTGAGAAGTTAAATGGCACCGATCCAGAAGATGTAATCAGGAATGCTTTTGCTTGCTTTGATGAAGAAGCAACAGGTACGTGGGTACAATAACCATGTACATGTATTATTTTTACTTACTTTTGTAACAGTAAATACTGGCATACATAGAAGTGGTGATGAATTTTTTTAACTCTGAAAATTCTGATTTCTGCAAACTTAAAATCATGCCATGTATCCTCAGCAGCTGAAATTACCTTTTCAAAAACTACAAAACATCAAGCCCCAAACTTCTGGCACTTTGGTTCTGTTTTTCAAGACAGGAGAAATGGGGGAGGGGGGGAGGAAATATTTTGATTGGGAACCAGGGTCCTAAATTATTCTAAACTTAAAATTTGGCTTTGGGGCCACTTTTGTAATGGGCATCCTTGACTTCAAAGTTATGCTGTTATGAAGAACTCATTTTCTGTCAGCAGCTTCTCTCCACCCTCTGTATGTTAAGCTGCACTTAAAGGAGAAGGAAATTAACACAAGAAGAGCCTTGTGTGACTCATGAGAGTGGTGATAGAAATTATATATAAGGCTGCTTGTTTAATAACCAAGGCCAACGCTGTATTCTTTGCAACCAGTTTAGTAAATCTGAGTTTTGTCACTGATTAAAGATCAATTTAAAATCTTTGAAATATTTCAAACTTCCCTGTGTTTCATGTGCTTGTTGGATATTGGTGGTCAATTTCCATCATTGTTTGTTTTAGTGGTTTTCATTAGGAATGTTCTATACAAATGGATCCCCTTTGTGCCAAATGTTGAGTTGTGAGTTAGGAGGCACCCAGTACTACTGGGAGTACAGCCCCGCTGTTGGGAAGAAAGTCCAATATGTATACTGGCAAATCCATATATTCTTTGAAACAACACAGGCAAACCATAGAACGGCCTTTACTTGAAGTAGTGAGACCATGTAAATCGGCTAAGAGGCTTGACTTAATTGAATGCTTGCAATTATTTGGCAATTATAGTAATAGGCTTTAATGGCTTTTCATTTGGCAACAAGGACTGTAGGTGGTCTTAATTGAAACAAGTAATTCAAATAAATTATCATCCATCTATTAGCAGATAAATGTAAGAACTCCTTTATCTTATGTCATCCTCTTATATTGTGTCCTAGGGTTCATTCAGGAGGACTACCTGCGGGAGCTGCTGACCACGATGGGAGACAGGTTCACAGACGAAGAGGTAGATGAGCTGTACAGAGAGGCACCCATCGACAAAAAGGGGAATTTCAACTACATTGAATTCACGCGCATCCTGAAACATGGGGCGAAAGACAAGGATGACTGAGCAAATCCCTGGATACCTGCAGATTATCTCTACTTTACACTTATGTTTACTTTTGAGGGTTTCTTCCTGATAGAACTTCTTGCATGCATTTAGCTTTACAGCTTTTGCCTTTTGTCAATGTATTTATCTATTCCAGGCCATTTAGGCACATTTTGCACCTGTGTAATCAGACTGGAAGTGGGGAAAATATTGTGAGGAAAAGGATACGGGGACAAAGATCCATGGACTTGATAGTCCAGGAAAATAATCTCAATGTTTCTGATCTAGCTGGATTTTTACATTTTTGTAATAAATGCCATTTTGAAATAAAGATTGCTATATAGAAAAAAATACCTCAAATTATTTTGTGAAGAATGACACTTCTATTACACATTTACAAATGCAGGTGTATTAATTGTGTTTTACTTTTAATTGGAATTCAAGCTGGAAAACTTATTTTCATACTGATTTGTGCAGTGTCACAGTTCTGAAATGCTCCTAGCAGTATGTGCTGTTGTCTTTTAAAATGCAGCTGTACAAGTCTCTTATCTCAGGTTTTTGAAGTGGGATCTGACTGGTGTAAGCAGTTAGCCAAAGAAACGGTTAGGGAAGACTCTTAAAATTGCCTAATGGGCAGCAGAGAACAGTTATGATTCTTAAGCAGATGCCATGCCCAGCTTTTATTTCTTTTTAAAAGTGATAGTTTTTTAGCAATATTTTAATCTCAAAGTTTGCATCCCTGTTTGTGAAGTTTTTATGCTGGCAGTAAGTGGGAATTAAGTGTATTTTTCCCTTCTGCTGAAGGCAGCTTGTGCAAAGGAATCTGTCTCTGAGCTACAGTGTTTGTGCTGGTACTAATTAACAGTGGCCAGAAAACCTGCATACCTTTACTGTTCTGCAGCTTTTAATTTGCATGTGAGAATGTGAGCAGAGTAATTCTGAGAATTAACTTGGTAAAACCCTATTATGTGCTAAAGCCCCCCTCGCTTTTAAAAAGATCATACATTGTCCTCAGCTCCATTGCTAAGATGACTTTTAAGCAAGCAAGACTCATTCATTCAGGAACAGCTGTGCTGATGCTGTTGTCTCAAATACCAGGAAAAGACAAAGGGTGTTCTCATAGCTCTTAGCTAAGAGGACACATGTCCTTTCACGTGTCTCATTCTCTTGGGTACTGCAAGCTGAAAAGCATGAAGGGGATTTATCTTACCTACGTATTTATCAATTGAAGTGATGACCTATTATCCAGAAACCATGCCCTGAGCTATTTCACATGACTTAAGACCCCAAGGAACAGGAATTTTGCTTCAGCTAAAGGGTTTGTAAAGGCTGGGACAGCTTATGCTGTAAGGAGAGTTCATCTCACTTCCCATGGGGTGGCATAAAGGCCTGGGTACTTAATCTTGCTTGTGCTCCCAGTATGGCAGTTCTTGAAGATATTCTGCATTTAGCTTCCTTAAATAAGATAACCTGACCAAGTATACTCAGTTTTATTATTTTTTACTTTTTTCTTTTTTTTTTTATTCTTCAGTGGTTTCTTCCATTGCTAGGCTTAATTAAAATGAGTTTTCAGTGTTTTAATCTGCTAACTGAAACTAAGCTTCAATTTTTCTTTTTGTCCTATCTGGACTATGTTCTTTGCTATACTACTTCGGATTGCCACATCTGCTCCTATTCTCAAAGCTTTGTTTTTAACCTCTCAGTGCTCTCCAGTGTAGTTGCGGAGGTATTTCTTCATGGGATGCCTGCAAGGTTCCAGCAACAGCTGATTTCTTTAATTTTTTTTATTTTTTTATTTTTTTTAGAATGTAGTTTACGAGCATGTATGGAAGTTGTCACCTACACTGCCCATGTGACAAAGAGAACAGTGTGGATATCTAGGAAACACAGTCTTGTTGAAGTGTTGCTAGGTAACAGTAACCATTATGCTGTCACTTCTTTAGACTGATCTTGACACATCTGTGCAATTCAATATTGTGTGCGTATATGGAAGCAGCCTGTGCTAAGGACAGATGTTAGACTATCTTGATTATTTTTTTCCTTTTGAATATTTAAATGGCGTAAGATTCAGAGGATCAGTTTTCTTCTGTTAGGAATACTGGGTCCCCAAACCATTCTTTTCCTGATCCTGCCTTCTCAGTAAATTCCAGGTGCTGCTATGTTAGTTATACTCTGTAACCAGCAGCCAAGCCAGCTGTGGTTTTCTTGCTGGGAATAAGATTTGAAGTAGCGACTTTAAAATCATAAATATGAGTTACATAAAAAAAGAATCTGGCATCCTCCTTGAGAGGAAATTGTCCACTTCAAAATCTTCGGTACTGATCCTCCTCATTTCTGAACAGCCAGCTGAAGCGTGGGCTGTAGCTTTGTTCCTCATCAGGCTGTGTGGGTGCTGTGCTCTCTGGTCAGGGCATAGGGACAGGACGCTGTTTGAATGTAAAGATACCTACTCAGGGAGGCATGTTACTGAGGAAGAATTTCCAAGGATATCTGAGTCTGACAATGACCTTCCAAGTTCAGGTTTCCCCAGTATCTGTATTGTAACATAGGAGACCAGTTAACCTGTGAGTGGGGACAAACCCCTTCACTGCTGGAAAGCTATGAGAGCCACAGACGCAGCCAAGAGACCATATAAGAGCATCAGATGCGTTCTGTAGCCAGGCAGCGGGGAATGTCCAGACAGCTGAGGTTGCATGCCGAGGGCTGTAGGGATGTGTCACCAATAATCTACTTCCAAAAATAAAAATAACTTCGGTCACTGAAGCAGCTTGAGATTCTGATGACTTAGACTTAGCATTTTGCAGTCAAAATCTTGGAAGCTAATTTTTTCTCCCTTGGGATTCATATATAATGGTCTCTAAGCTCCACACCAGATGAAGCTTATGATGAAAAACTATTTTCATAGCCTGATGCACTCATTTAATAGTCTTACATCTACGGCAATATATAATGCCCTGTGAAGCACTACTGAAAAGCGGTGATTTATTTTATATGACCCATTTACCCTGTTCTAAGGCTACATCCGCAAAGGTCAAATTGAAGCCAAAGAGCTATTGCAGCTGCCTGTGAAACCTCCAACAAGGACATGTGTGTGAAGTGCAGCCAGTATAAGCTTGCCTGCTTTTTTTTTCCCCTCCTCTAACTGTTGCTGGAGATAATTGTGACATGCAGCTTTTTAACCAACTCTGGATACACTTGTTCATTACGATGCATTTAAGCAAATCATCTTTTATCACAGTGATAAGCATTTCACAACATGAAGTCAGCTTAATATACTAGTAACTAACTGACGTCACAGAGGTGGTGTTCGTACACTCTGAGGTAAGGATCCATTTCACCACTGACCTAAGAACTATCTTTAGATCGCTTGTTTCTAGGATCGCTGTCTTGTGTTGAGAAATGAAATGTAACACAGGGGCCCCATCCTGGCACAGGACATCCATCAGCAACCGTTTGCCTTTGTGTCCTGCCCAGCACATAGCTTCTGAAAGCTGGAAAATACCTGAAATCTTGTCATCACGTTTCTCATGGCTGTGGCCTTTTCTTGTCAGGAACTAAGCTATTATTTGGTATGTTCCTGCAGAACTTCAAATGGCAACAAATAGCTCTTTTACCATACTGAAGGCATTCAGACAACGTAAGTCCAAATAACGGGTGAGTAATAATTAGAGTCAGGAACATTTTGGATATCAGCAGTTAATCTGCCATTGGTATTGCCCATGTACCCATGCTCCTATTTTGGTTTGCTTACTTAATTTTTCAAACTCTACTATCATTTTTAGATAACCTCCTCCTTTGGAAAAATTATTTAGGATGACAGTAACTCAAAAACAGTATTATAGAAGCCACGAGCAATAGAGACACAAAGAGAAATCAGTAAATATCTCTGAAAATGCGGCTTAAAAATAAGTTATCATGAAATGTTGAAAAGTAATACTGGAAAAAAAATAAATTCCACACGGCTCATTTTTGTTGTACTCTGAGCAGCAGCTCCATAGAGATCACTGTTTCCTAAACTTTTGATATATTAGATAGGAAACTTTTAAGAAAAAAAGTTAAAAAGAAGCTGATCCTCCCATTTTCCTCTGCAGTCTGTGGGCCTGTACACATACTGTTCCCTGGGACCGCTCATTTTGGGTTGGAGCAAACTCAGTTGCTGTGAGCAAAGCGCACAGACTCCTGTGGCAGCACATCCTTCGGGAATCCCTGCACTAGATCTTTAAAAAAATAACTTGTATTGCAAATTTCAACCATACAGAAATAAATACTGCCAAGGAATCTTTTCGGACCAAATGTGTGATATTCCCTAGTGAACAGATCATACATAATAGACGTTGCATCACAGGGCTTAAGGGGTCATGCAGTTTGCATGAGTGTAATATATCTAAGGGAAGATGTTTACATGTTTCTCGGAAGCATGTAATTAACAGCAGAGCAGGAAATCAAACTACCTCCTGGAAAATTCCAACCGCTTGCTGTGTGCAGACTCCTCTGCCACACAGCTGTGATTCGGTCCCTTAGCAAACCAGCCTTGCACCGTGATAAAGCTTGGAAGTCAGTTACAAATACTGCAGGATTAGACAGGTCAAGGCTATCTTTAATATGTGTGCCTAAAGGAGCAGATGGTGTGTGACAGCAGCATTCATTTTAACATTCCTGTAAACTGCCACTGCTCAATTTTGCAAGGTTTATTTAATCCTTAATTGGTCATTTTCTCACTTTGACTGTTTTAGGGTATCAGTGAGTACAACCTCACTAAATTAAATATTGAACTGTGTTTTGGTTTTTTCCTTATGAATGTTGCAGGCATAGCTCCTTGGGAGTTAAAAGACAGCATTTCACAATAATTTCCAGCCTGTCTCACATATTCAAGTGAGTGGGTGTAAAATGAGGTCTGCAAGCCCTGCCTCAGCATTTGCTAAAATAGAGTCGGCGTCAAAGACAAGTAACTTGAGCCTTGACTTAGCACTGTATCTAACAGACACTGGGTTTTTTTCTTCTATCAAATTCTTCTTCTTAATTGTGAGTTAATCATCTCTAATGCAATAGGTTTTATACTGGCAACATATTACCACCCCACAAGCAGCATGTTGATTTTGAAATTGCTCCACCAGCCAACTGAACTTGCATAGACATTACCTAGTAAGAAAACCGATAACTGCTTGCTTCTTATGTCAAACACCTGACTAAATATGCTCCTTCTTGTTTTCTGGGTATGTTTTAAAATATCATTTTAGGCCTTTGGCCAAGCACTGAGCACATTTCATTTCCTTCCTTATTTGTACATACACACTGTCAGACAGATACAAACACTAATTTAACATGTGGGGAGAGGGCACATACCTACGTCCCTAGATTTAGCAGAATTAATTACATGTGTTTAAAAGACTGGAGGACTCACTCTCTTCTTACTAAGAATGCCTTATCAACAATTAATTTTGCATTTCACTTATAAATATTGTGCAATCATGGTGTCTGGACAATATTTCTGTTGAAAACTAGTGCAAAAAGGGAAGAAAAGCCCACAAAGATTTCGCTAAAATTATTGCAATGTACCAGCTGGGATGAAAAACAAGTGACGGACATACAGCACAAGTGGCAGTATGGTGACTTCTTTATCATAGAGAACAGGCAGAAAGGGACAAAAACCTGGCAGAAATCAACAGCCCAAGATGTACTTTTCGACTTTTTCATGTTTGGTTTTTGGTTGGTTGGTTGGTTTGGTTTTTTTTTTTAATTTGTGTTCTTCTATATAAAGGACTTTGGACTAGGGAACTCAAGGAGCACCTTGTCTGCTGAGTCTAGTCCCTTGATACTCTGTCAAATATGTTTTAGTGCCCATTCATACAGTGATCAAGCTGCAGATTTAAAAAAAATATAATGGGGTTTTCATTTTCTCCTGTTTCACAATACTTTAGAGACCGACTTCATTTTATTTATGTTCCATTACATTTCTCTGCTATGTCCTTAGCCCTGGCATATCATTGTCATATGATGCTCTGGAGAAGTTAGATTCTCGCCTTTTCCTCAGCTATGAACACTGCATGTTACTAGAAAGTCAAAACAGATCTATTTCTCATTTTCAATGCGGAGAAAGAACATATCTTTCTTCTATAGGCTCCAGTACATTCTCTGAGAGCCTTTATTTTTCATGCTTCAGCATCTACCTTGTGGCAGGCACCACCTGGGAAAGCAGTAACTTCCTATTCTTATTCATGAGGTCTTTGAATGAAAACAGCAGCTCGATAGAAGTCTTGCTCTGAAGCCCTCCGAGACACCCCAGTGAAGACATGCATTCAGAATCCCTTCTTTCACTTGTGACTTCTCAAAGGTTTTCCCTTCGGATCACAGCGCTGGAGTTATTTTTGGAGAAATTCCAGAACAATTCTGGGACACTCCCAGCATCACTGAAAGACTGTCACTCTGACTGATACAGCACTGCACTAGGACAGCGTGACAGAGACAACAGACACCAGCTGGAATCAGGGAAGAAGGGATGGAAAGGCAGAGGGATGAGCCAAAATATTAGGTGAAGCAACTGACAGTCAAAATGCTTTTGTTAAATTAAATGGCGGTTTTGACCCAGAAGTGACTTAGAACAAAATTTGGAAATATTTGATTGTGCTGTCAATACTTAATCTTTGCAAGCAGCATTTGCTACTTTTGTTGAACAGTAGTAATACGCTCAGAAAAATCTCTTAACTGGCAAAACCATCCAACTTTCACACATTTTTAATTCTTAATTCAATGTGAAAATCACAAATATGCTTTTTCATCTAGTCTCCTTGCTCATACTCTTGTGTGTATTTCCTATGCTTATCCCCAGTCCTACTTCTATGACGATCAAGGGTATGGAATAGCCTCCGTACAAGAAAAATTACTTAAGCAGGACTCTTCGCTATAGCTGACAAAACATGCAAGAGCTCTCTAGAAGCAAAAGTAACACGGAGGAGATGGACACACAACTCAGTTTTAGCATTTCTTCCAATACAAAGTCTAGAGCATTGACTAAAAATAGGAATAGGTAGGTTCAAAATTAGTACAGTTAAGTTCTTCAAGAAACAAATAGCAACCTTGCAAAGGAATCAAAAAACACCTGCAAAGGATGTTGTGGATGCTAAGTTTACATCAATTCAAAGACTACCTATTAGGCAAGTTCATGAAAGTAGTTCATCATGGGCTACTAAATACCACATCTGGCTCAGGGTGGCTTCCTCCCTCCATGAGTTAAACATAGAAGAGGTTGGGAGAGGATTCTGGGAGGATATCACAGGCTTTCCTGATTCTTATTCTTCCCTCAATACCTGCATATGGTCATTGCTGCTTCTCTCTCCTTAAAAATAGGCTAAAAGCACCCAGTGCTCTTTCTCCTCAAAAAAGAAGAGGAAGTATAGAGAAAGAGATTTTCAAAATACCTTGTGATTCCAAGTTTCAAGAGTGAAAAAAATAAAACAACCCCAAAAAACCTGTAAGACCCTCCTGGGACCTGGCAAGGTAGACCTCACAGCATCTATTATTTGTTGAAGGCACCCAAGGAGCTAGTAGACACATCCCAATGGTGCTCCACCTAGAAATGCAAGAGACAAGAAGACACAGCTGCTGGACTTCCCCTTCCCCACTTTATGGGCCAATTCTGACTTGCTGAAAAATCCAGGTGAGACTTGGACAATCTCATTTAACCCCAGCTTTGTGATTCTCACCTTCTTAGGAAGCACCGAGTTCTGAACGTTGAGGGAACTCCAGCCTGAGTACACAACTCCTCACTGTTGTGTACGGCCAAATGCAGGTGCTGGGAACGATCTTGGTATTTTTTCTGGCCTTGCAGTGAGCAAGTGGTACAATGTGATGGGTCCCCTGGCCCCGACCTGTTCAGTGCAGTTGCCTTTGAGGAGCAGACACTGCAGATACAGTCCATGGGAACGGCAGCTCACCCAAGGATGAACAAGGCTTTGCTCCCTCATGTCCACATCCAGAATACACATCTCTTTACAGCTAGGGCACACTGGACTAGGCAGACTTATACTGTGAGCCACTGCAGCTGTTCCTGTAAGATTAGTAAGATTCATAAAGAAACATCGTATGATGCAGACTGATTCTGCTTCATTAAGCAACTATGTTAATCACAAATATTTGCACTGTCATCATAACTCTGCAGAGGTGAGGGAATTGAGAGAATTCAATGAAAGAAGGGAAAAGGTTTACTGTAAATTGTTTGCTGTCTATTGCCTTAGAACTTATGTATGAAACAGATAGTTTTGAAGGTTTTTAGACAGTCCAAAGAAAACAAACCTAGGAAAACATTTCAACAGCACTGAAGTATTTGAGAATTTTAGATGGAAAGGACAGGAAAATTTTATACATTTTGTTTAAAAGGGTTTTTTCTTAAACAAAACTGACATAAATGAGAAAGAAGGTGGGAGCACTGATGGAAAAATTAGTAGAAAGGAGAAAACTGAAGGAGTTAAGAGCTCAGCATTTAAAAAACAATACCATGTTTTCAGAACGGATAAATTAATTCCTATTCTCTACGGTTTATGCAGGAAATTATGCGGTACTGAGAAATAAACAATTTTTGGGGCGTACATTCTTGGATGCGGTAGCGCAAGCATTTTTCTGCAGCCCACAAAGCAAACGGTGTGTAAAACCGAAGCTCACCGCTAGGCGGCACTATTTCTCGGTGCGGTTACCGCTCCGACAGCGCGGCTGGGAACCCCCCGGCCCGAAGCGCCCCCGCAGAGCCCCGCAGAGCCCGGGCCGCGCTCTCTGCAGAGCGGCTGGAGAAACGCTCCACTCTGGACACACCTGGCACTGCGTGGTGGCAAAAGTTTGGATGAACCACTTAGCAGCCGAGCTACCCATTTCAACCTCGGGCTTCCCAGAACACGCTCTCCCTAGGATGTGGCTGGACTGTTCTTCTAGAAGAGCCCGAAGGCCGCCTTCAAGACCAGACCTGCTGTCCCATCAGATAGGGATCTGCAAGCACAGCTCTCTGCGCAGTCAGGGAGCACCATCAGAGGAGCCTGCGTACTCGGGAAACAGCCCATGGCTTCACTGAACGTGCAGACACGATCTGTAAGGCGTCTGGAAATGGGATTAGAGGCACGCTCTTCTCTAGCATCAGCCAGGGATGCACGGCCACAGGCAACTGAGCAGTGCTCAAGGCTGGGGGCAGCTCACAGGTACCATCCTCAAGCACCATCCTCTCCACAGGGAGGTTTAAGCAGCAGAAACAAAGTCCTGTTCACCCGAGAGATCATCACAACACATCTCCTTAATTAAGCGCTGAAGCAGAAGCTAGTGCAGTCACAGAAAAGACCCTTCTTTTTTTTTCACCTTTTTAAGATTTACGTCAATGAGTGAAAAAATATTCTCTCAATACTGTAAGAGGCAAAACAAATCCCATTTTCCCCTTTTAGATTTCTTCAGTGGTCTCATGAATGCTGGAATCAAGTAAAATGGAACCATTTGTAAAAGTGTTATACAGATCTACATCACACAGAAAATGGTCTGCATTTAACAACTGCTTCTCATTCCATTATGACGTGACAAATTGGAGACAGACACCCAGACAGACAGACAGGATTTCGTCACTGATCTCATACTGGGTGAGTAATGTTGCTGTACCTCTTCTCACATCTTTGAAAGTTAAACACTGGGAACAACATATGTGGTGACAGGTTTCATGTAACACCTCTTTAATAGCATGAAAAACAATACGAGTAGCATGTTTGCAGCAGTGGTTCAATTTAAAGTAACTGATGAAAATATTTTAAATTAAGATATCAAATAACTAATTTCATAATTAAATTTCAACACACAATTGAGTTGTTCAAGATTATCACAGAGTATTTTAATAACTCTATTGCTGTCTTGGTGTTTCTACTGCTTTTCTGCCCACTCATACTTTACACATAATTATCCTGAAACTATGTGCCGTGTCTAGTAAGTACAGAGGATTTTTCCCCAAAACATTTTCCACGAAAAAGCTCCTGCTCTCAATTCAGCAAAGTTTAGTATTTTTTCCATTGCGTTTTGAAGCAAATTTTAGAAAAGCTATGTTAAAATTAATCGGGAAAATATTCTTACAAGCTAATTAGGCCACATTCTCAGATCTCATGAAATAACTCTTCTGGGTTGAGAGGAGGGCTGGGAAAGAGAGTTGGGCCTTTTAGCAATTAAAGTGTCTCCCTTCAAATTTGGTACTGCAGCTTCTAGATTATATTAAATTCTGTATGTGCCATGGCTAAACGTAACCCATTTACATTTGTAGATTTAATTGGTGATTTCAGCAAAAGCCTGGTAATTTATTTTTTCCTTTCCTCCTTAGGAGTTACTGTTTACCAAGGTACTGATTGTGTACCAACAAAACTGGTAACAGGTAGGAAAGGAGTTGAAAGAGATCAACTGACAGTGCAGCTTTCCCATCTGACAACGCTTCAGAATCTTTTTGTGTGCTAAACAACAGCTTCTTGAAGCTCAAATAATTTATATGGGACTTATATGCAAAATGTGAATAAACATTTGGTTCAGAAAAATGCCAAAAATGCAGAAGTGGTCACGGGCTAAAACCAAAATGCTTCTTCTGAAGTCATTTCAGACCCTCAGGGAATCACTAACAAGAGCTTGCACTGTTTTCATGAAGAAAATATAAGTAAGAATACACCTTCCAGGGGGTCTCATGAAGAAAATGTAAAGCAAGAATACACCTTCCAGGGGGTCTCATAATCCATGGCTGTGACAAGTATTAAGTCTTGTTCGTGTAGGAGTGCTTATTTAGAAGACTTAAAGATGCAAACTAGAATTTTTCTGATCCTTTAAGCGCAACATGAGGAAAGACTGTCAGGAAAACACCTTACACTTACTTCGGGCAGCACAGTTACCAAACGCTCAGGCTTCATTTACCTCACTGCCACGACACCACGAACCCCTTTAACTCCGCGGTGGCCGGCTGAGGCGTCGGGGACACGGGGCCGAAGCTCCGTCTTCAACCTGATACGTTAAAAAATAACAAAAAAAAATAATACTGATTAAAAAAATAAGCTCCCTCCATCCCTTCCCCGCTGAACTTCACCTGACTTCCCCCGGGCTGCGCCACCGCTGCCGGAGATG
>VXAK01020000.1:18612-62572 GCA_013399435.1 Arenaria interpres
GAGGGCCTTCCTCCCGGGGCCAAAATAATAAATAAGTAAATAAATATATTTTTATTTTTTAATTTTATTTTTTTTTTAAAATATCCTCAGTGCTGCCTGTTGAGCGTCGTCACTGAGCTTGATTCTCTCCAAGCTTTAGCGTAAAAGGGTGGCTGCCAGGTCGGTTGCAGGTCGCAGCTGCCTGCGGTCCCTCCATCCCTTCCCACCGACCCTAAAGGAGAAATACATTCTCTCCTCCGCCCCCCCGCCCCATTTCTTTTTATAAAGTCTTAAAGCTTGCTGTGCAGCACCGTACGATGAAACCCTAAGGCTGCGGCTGCCTTAGCAGCAGGTAAATTCAGTGACAGTGGGAGCCGTGAAAGGGCTCTGCGTTGTTCAAACCCAAGCTCGGTTAGTCTGAGTGCTACAGGTAAAGAAACCTACTTCTGAGTGGGTTTTTCCTAGGGAGATGAGCAAAAGCAGTGTGAGTTGGTGGCTTTCCCCTTTTTTTGCTTAAAGGAGCAGACAGCAGAAGTCAGCTTTCAGGTATGGCAGACCCGTAGTACGTTTCAGGTAAAAGTAGATGGATAAAAGTAATTGGAGATCAGGCAAAACTTACTGGTATGAGCAGAAACGTTTTTCTCCTAGTTTCAATGTGCTTTAAATAAAGGAAGGCAAAGCAAGGACAGAGGCATTGTACAAAATAGCAACTCCTTACTGCTGTCAGGTGTCAAGTATAGGCGCTTCAGAGTACAGGTGAACTGAGTTTCCTCCTATTGCACACAGTTATTGTATAACCCTGTCCATACAGAACTTTTTCACAAGCTTAATGAGAGCTCTCAACACCTTGCTTTGCTCTTTTAGACTTGAGACCAGTCCAAGTTCCTTTCTTGCAGGTACAAGAAGGGATCCTGGACAAAAGCTGTCCCTTTGAAGACTGAAATTCAAATTTAACTTATGTACTTTTTTAGTGACTTCTTTTAGTTTGGAGTCTGTCTTTCATTTGTTCATGTTTTCTGTTTCTCTTTTTCCTTTCTTGATGAGGAAAATAGGCTCTGATGAGAGGAAATGGAAGTGTGTTAGAGGTGTTTTCTATCTGTGAATTTAAACGTAAAACCTTAGTACAGTGTGTTTTTTTTAAGTCCTAACTCTGACCTTAACTGTATTTACTTCTCTCCCTAGTGTCCAAAAATCAACATGTCTAGCAAAAAGGCAAAGACGAAGACCACCAAGAAGCGGCCCCAGCGTGCCACTTCCAATGTATTTGCAATGTTTGATCAGTCGCAGATTCAAGAGTTCAAGGAGGCCTTCAACATGATTGACCAGAACAGGGACGGCTTCATTGACAAAGAGGACTTGCACGATATGCTCGCCTCCCTTGGTGAGGTCACTCTTCTGTTGGCGGCTGCCAAGCAAATTTGTGCTATTAGAATTAAAATAGTGAGCTTGGGCTAGCTTACGAGAGGTGTCTCAATTTGTATTATGCTGTTGAGATTCCTTTCTCTTTTAGTTTGAAAGTTAAGCCAAATATGATGCCTTTATTTGTAGGCAAGAATCCAACGGATGAGTACCTAGATGCCATGATGAATGAGGCTCCAGGCCCCATAAACTTCACCATGTTCCTGACAATGTTTGGTGAGAAGTTAAATGGCACCGATCCGGAAGATGTAATCAGGAATGCTTTTGCTTGCTTTGATGAAGAAGCAACAGGTACGTGGGTGAAACTCAGTTGCTTGGTGGCGTGGAAGGCTATTTTCATGTTGTTTATTTGGGTTTCTAAACAGTATGCTGGGTTTTGGACCTTTATAAATGAAGTATGACACAGTAATCCTTCTAGATGCCATATTCTACCAAGTAATGAGAATTTGATTATTGCTGAGTGAGAATAAAATCTGTCTGGTTGTTCTGTGTGAGTACTTAGGGCTAGAAGTAATGGTCTTTTGTGAGGCTTTGAAGAAGAGTGCTTTAGCTAGGCAGTGTGTACTTCCTCAAAGTGCAAAATAAGATGCATTTTCTCTAAGGAGATGAGGAATTCAGATTGGTAATACGTGATTTTCTGTGGCATTGAAAAGGTAATGGATTTGAAATCTATAATACAACTGGGTTTGTCCTTCCCCTACAGCAGATCTAAGATGCATCTGAGTTCTTTGATGTTTTTTAATGACGGGCTGCCCAGAGTACGTAAACTCTTTTTAAACCCTCATCTTGCTCAGTGTAGGTTACGGTTGTAATGACAAATGCTGTGTGTCATGCCCTCACCCGCAGCTCAGTTTGTTTTCAGGTTGCAGGAAGGGCTGTAGACTTCATGGTCTAAAGATAAAAAGCAGGTGGGGTCTAGAAGAGAGAAATGACAGATTGTACTGATTTGCATGGCAAGGTGGGGTGGAGGAGGAAAACGCAGAGCTCATTTTTACTACATCAGACTTTCAAGGTTGCCCCTGTAATCTTGAGGTTAGAGTTTATGCTTTTATTTATTCACCTAGTCTCAGATTCCGGAGAAGTGTGTAGCCACCGGGGGTGAATCCTGAGGGCAATTCTGTGGAATTACAGACTGTCAGCGCTGTGACATGTTGTGAACACGTCTTACTAGCGCGTGCTGAAATTATGTAGCCTCTGTACTGGAGATGTCACTGCACCTTTAACTTTCCTCACAACTGTCCACTGCAGTGTTTCAGTCTAACCTGTGGATATGTGCTATGAACCTTTCAAAGGATATTATTCCATTTCAAACAGCTATTTTCAGTCTGTGTATTTTTAGCACCTTTTGCCTTTTCAAAGAGCATCCCCTTCCTGCTGAGGTGTAGGTAAACAGACTTTCTGTTGGTAAGGCCTTTTCAAATGTTAATTGACTTCCTCCCTCTCAAGGGAAATCTCTTTACCATCTCCTAGAGAAGGAAGTTTTGTTAGTAGGTTAATTATTTTCTCTCCACAGGTAGTCTGACTCACTGTGCTACGGGGGTTTTTGTGTGCTCCAAAACAAGAGCCTGTGAATTAGGATATAAAGAAAATGATTGTGCTACCACTTGTTTTGAACAGTAACCTTCTACATCTATATAAACAATAAGTTACTAGTTCAGGCCCCCATGTACTGATAAGATTGATTTTATTATCTTTCAGCTCTGTGTGGTAAATGTTTTAGTCTAGTCCTACGATGACTTGAGGATAATGGTTCCACAGTCTTTATTGTGTCTTATGCCATCCTCAAATTTTAACCAGGAAACATGTTAGATAGTTACCCTGTTTTATTGATTTTTGATTCATAATAGTCAAAATGCAGTCTTCAAAATAACATGTGATGTATTTGTAGAACCCATGTTATGTTTGCCTTTCATTCATTTTATTCTCAGATCTGGCTTCTGATCAGTTTGTTTCTTTTAAAAATGAAGAAAAGCATTTTCAGCTATGTCAAACCTGTCGAACCTTTTTTTTTTTTTTTTCCCCACTTCATACTCTCCATATGCATGTGTGTTACGGGCCTGATTTTCTAGCTCTACCTCAGTGTAGTTCTCTTGAAAAAGAGTAATACAAATCAGATTCTCTTAATGAAGATAAGTCAGTCGTACTTGTTGGTTTCTACTTTTCCTATATTGGCAATCTAATTGGGTATATTGCTTCAGCATTACTGTCGTATGTAGTACTGTGAAATTAGGATAAAAGTTGTATCTGGCTGCATTTAGTACATCTTTTGTCTGCTCTTTGATCTTGCATTGTCATCTGCTCTGTGCTGTCTGCCAAAGGCTGGATGAATCTTAAATTTTGCGTCATTAATGTGCTGCTCCCCATCTACCTCGAAGCTGTGTGCTGGGGAGAGTTGGGGGTGCTGTTTGCTTCACAGTTCCGTGCTGCTAAAACTTTTAGTGTGTTCCTGGTCTGGAGACCTAGTTTAAGCTGGCTAGTTTAAGCACCTGGTTGTTCAGACAGAAGCAATTAAGTCCTTGAGGCTAAACTTGCAGCACCAAAGGCCTTGCATTCTTTGAATTCTAATCCTTATGTCATCTCTCATCACTACTAGGTCTCTGTAGGACTGCAGAAATAGAGAGCCTGATCTGTTTTAGCTATTTTCTTCTTTCTTTACGCACATCTGCAAAGAGACAACTCCAAAATTTGACCCCATTAAGATGGGCCTGGCTAACTGAACATTCTCCCCTTTTTTAAAGTAGAACATTGCTGTTAGCCTTCTTCACTTGGAGTCAGTAGTCAAGGGCTTGTCTACACTGGGATATGATGCTGTTTTAATTAGCATATGTTGAAACATGTTTTTTTCCCTTCCCTGCAGCATACACCAACCCCATGATAATTTGTCATGCTCATTGACTGCCTTTTGGTCCCCTGATTCCCTGTTTGGTTTTGTCTCTCTAATGAACTGTTTGCTTAAGTTATTCAACTCTCTTTCCAAAGCAGAAGTTATTTTTTTTTAAATGACATTCTAATTGAATCTCCATCAGTTAATGTGGGTGTCTACTTATGATTTCCAGCTGTTCTGCACAGTTTATATATCTTTTTTTTTTTGGAACATACTTATACATCCTCTGTTCTGTTATTTCTATTTATCCAACTAAAGTTCGACAACCAATTTCTTTGTCAAATGAAGCAACTATTGTGCATTTTAAGAGAAGAGTTGTCTTATTTCAACGTTAAGCAGTTTCTGCATTCTTTTGTCTACCATTTCATAGAATCATAGAAGAGTTTGTGTTGGAAGGTACCTTCACTCATCCAGTTCCAACCCCCCTGCCATGGGCAGGGACACCTCCCACCAGACCAGGTTGCTCAAAGCCCCATCCAGCCTGGCCTTGAACACTTCCAGGGACGGGGCATCCACAACTTCTTTGGGCATTTGTTATGTGCATTCCTTTTTTAATCTCTAATCTTTCTTGGGATTATTTGGCAACTGGTGGTTCTGCCCATCTATTGAAATTGAGTGAACAGAACATACTTAGCAACTGCTCGTTTTTATATCTTTGTTAAATTCTTCCAAACTTTTCTGCTAAAATTTTAGCAGAAAGTAAATAATATATCCTGTCTTTTTTGACTAGCTTCTCAGCCTCTACCTCTCCACAGCAAACATTCTTCCTCTCTCCTGAGTTAACTTTCAATCCTGCCCGAAAGTCTTTTCTGCTACAGACTCTTTCCCTGGATTCTTGCCAGCAGTCTGCTGTATCCATGTAAACTGCCTCCAGCAACAGTATTGTGCAGCACTGAAGAGCCAACCAGTGGTTGTTTAGTCCCCAGAGGAAACAAGTTTATAGAGGACACACAAATATATCTAATTAAGTCAAAAAAAATAGAATTCAATTAAGAAACAACTTGTGTAATTAAGACTAGCAATGACAGGAACTTGTTTTTCCACTTTGAGCTGTTGAAGAGCAGTAGATAAAAGTAGGTATTATTAGATCACAGCAGATCAGGGCCTCTTTTCAAAAATCTGTACAAAATTCATCTAACTTCCCCTCCCTTTCCTTTGCATTCAAGGAATTTCTTTAGAATTCAATTAAGAAAGTATTTTGGGCTCTTGGTGCAAATGCATGTATTACATGCTGTATTAGTGAATTGCATGTTTGTCAATATATCTGTCATACTGCTTTTGAAGACACGGCTAAGAAACGGCTTCCCTTTTGTGTTTCTCTCTGTACATCTCGTCCTAGGGTTCATTCAGGAGGACTACCTGCGGGAGCTGCTGACCACGATGGGAGACAGGTTCACAGACGAAGAGGTAGATGAGCTGTACAGAGAGGCACCCATCGACAAAAAGGGGAATTTCAACTACATTGAATTCACGCGCATCCTGAAACATGGGGCGAAAGACAAGGATGACTGAGCAAATCCCTGGATACCTGCAGACAGCGCTTTTCCCACCCCCTCAGTAATTTTATTTCTCACGATCTGTATTTTCTTTTCCGTTTCTTGTTGGGACCTTTTGCATACGTTTTTAACATTCCAGCTTTTTCACCTGTGGACTCTGGGGCTGCTCAGGCACCCCTGCACCTGTGTAATAAGACTGGGAACAGGCAGGGAGGGAGGACAGCGTACAGTGACAGAGGTTTAGGGACAAAGATCTGTGAGTGTGGAGGCCCAGGTAAGAATGTCAGCACTACTCATCCTAGCTAGATTTTTACATTTTTAATGGTAATTTTCAAGTAAAACTCTGCTATATTACGTATGTCATTACAATTTTAATGCTAGAAGTGACCTGTTTAATCATATCTGTAAATATTTTTGCAACTGTATGCAGTTCTGTTGTTACCTATTTTTGCCTTAAAAATGAAGCATAAGTCACTTAAGCATACTGATTTTTGTACTTCAGCAACTGAGTACTTCGCTTACTACGGTGAGCACGTACAGTTAAGAAGATCCCATCCTTCAAATTTTAGTGCATTGTAAATTAATTATTTCTGTCCTAGACTTGCACATTAAACATTTTAAGTCTTATGGATGTAATTGAGGGGGTATTTTACCACCTTAGCGCCTCCATTTCTTGACTCTGAGTACAGTGTTAACACTGCTTTTTAAAAGCTTAGATGCTAAATCCTAGTGTTTTCTTCAAAAAAATACCATTTGTGATTAGAATGGTTGAGTGATGCTTCTTACCGCATCTGCAGGACTGACAATACAGAATTCATTCCAGTTCATTGCAACCATGTATTTTTTTTCTTTCTTTCCTCTTCCCATCTTTTTTTCAAAGCCCAGTGAGAATGGGGCTGGATGAAGAAGGAAGGCGTGTTGTCTCTGTCCTTTTTGTTTCCTTTCTGAAAATGTTTTTCTTGCTTTCCAAATGAAACAATATACAGTATATTTTTAAGAGCGTCGGCTGAGAGTGGTACTTTGGGTGTGTGAGTAGGAGGCATTCCTTTTTGTTCCTTTTCTCCTAATTATATCCTCTCATTCTTGTGGTGTGGAACGCACAGCAGATTTGCTACAGTCTTCTGAAGCCACTTTGCCATAATCTGAATACTTGTGGTTCTGGCTTTTTGGTCTTGAGAGAAAGGGTGATCGGAGTTGCTTCTGTCACTTCTAGGAATTACATTGTTATCCCTTAAGTATTCGGGTTACAAAAAAATGTCATTGGGCTGAGAGAGTTTTGCTGTTTCCTGGTAGGCTGCTACTGCGAACTGAACTTCTAATTATTTGCCTTAGAGGACAGTGATTATCTGGTTTAGAAATATACTGTTCTTTCATGAACAACCTGTTAGGACTGTCATCTTTTGAAAAGAGCAATGCCTGAAAAATCATTCACTGGTACCTGTAAGAAAAAGCTCTGAAGCTTCTGCTCTACCTGAGTCCCAGTTAGGTTTGCAGAAGAACGGGGCCTGCCCAGACACATCAGGGAGCGCAGGATGGTAACAGTAGGACTGTCAGAAGAGTATGGAAGATGCTGAAAAACAGAGGGAAAAGCGTTCAAAACGCTTTCAGAGAAGACAGAAATCCAAATGCATCAAAAATGAGTATTCTCTCAGTTGCTGCCTTTTTGCTGAAAATATTTACATTTAGAGGGGGTAGGGATAACAAACTCGAAAACGAGCTTGTGTAGACTATCAGTGAAAGCAGTTTTGCGGTGTCTGAAGGAGGAGAGGTCGGCCGGGTCCTCACCAGCCCCCAGCTGGGGACAGCCTCCCTCCTTCCCTCCCTGCCGCAGGCATGTCCGCGGGGGCCGCCGGGCTTTCCTTTGAAGGAAGCGGGCTGAGAACTTGAGGCCACTCTCCAGAGCCATCAGTAGGTGGCATTACAGCTCCTAGCGCTGAGCTGAAGGGCAAATGCCTCACAACACAATTTTTTATTGTTTTGAGTCCCGCGGAGCTTGTTTGGTGCGGCATACAGAGGGAAATAGGGGCAGTCCCCACAGAAGCTCTGCTCCTACCGCAACGAGGACTAATGCTGTCAGGATTGCTCAAAGTGCAGCTTTGGCAGGCACTGAATTTTTGGCTCTTTAATCAAATTAATTTGTTGCGAAAAGAGGTATCTGCAAGCCGTTGTTACAGTTACGTATGTACAAACACACGTGTGGTGTATGTCCCAAAAAGACTGGTTTTCAAAAGGATTTAAGGCCACTTCTGTAACTCTAACCAGTGTAACTCACTGCTTGTTTCTCAGTGTCTCAGTAAGGGCTCCTGCTGTTGTTTAAGATCAGCTTTGAAAAACTACCCAAAATTCAAATTTATATCTTTGTATAACTCTGTTTACATATGCAGGGCTAAAACCGGTGATATAAATTAACCTGTGGAGTGAGGCAGCTGGTATTTATCTCTAGCAATAAATGCCAGTTGTTAAACCCCAGTTGTTGCTCGGGGGCCAGGGCTCTGTCGCTGTATAGCAACCCCTGTAGGATACGCCATTGGGTCTTGCGATGACCAACTGTAATTCACTAGTGCTATTGTTCTTAGCCTTCCCTTTGGGGGCATCTTTGTTTTACCCTCTGGAGTTTAACGGCATTTAAAGCTCTGATACAAACATGTCAGGGAGACTGATAAAAGCGGACTTTTGGTGGGTAATTCAGAGGCCTGAGATTTCTCTTGCACAGAAGTTTTAAACCCACCCCCGCTCACCTCTGATGCAGAGGGTGCTGTAAAGCCTGTGTCTGTCTGCAACCAGCAACGCTGGTTTTACAGAGCAACGGCAGTTCCCAGTCTCAGTGAGAAGCCACTCAGAGTCTCTGAGTGTTCTTACTGAAGTGGGTCAGCAGAACATGAAGGCATTTATGGTGGGATGTCCTTCTCCTTTTTTTTTTNTTGCCTTGGCACCCTTTTTTCCTTTTTTTTTTTTTTTTTTATTTATTCAGTTGTTTTGTAGCTAGGTCACTTGAGTGGAGGGCTGGAACAATGTGGCCTTGAATCCTCTCAGCTAGAAGAGAGAATTAAAAGTAGGTCTGCAACATTCAGGCTGAACGTTAAACTGCTGAACAATTGAATAAGGGAGGGTGGAACCATCACAAGCAGCTGTGTGTGTTATTGTGCTACTTTTTCTTCTTTTTTTTTCCTTTTTTCAACGAATGAAGGAGCCTAGGCAGTGATCCCAGCAGAACGGATTAAGGAGATCAATTCTACCTGAAGAAAGACTCTTTCCTGCTCTTCGAGGTGAAGTTCCCAAAAGCTGTAATTCACAAGCAGAGCTGGTGTGCTTGTTTTCTGGGGTTGCAGAGGCAACAGAGCTGAACCCGGAATGGGCTTTAGCTTATGAAGTGTTTCCTCTCCAGGCCTGTGGGTGAGAAGCGGTGCCTCGCCAGGGAACTCTCTCGCACACCCTGTACCTGGCCCAACGCCCCCCAACACACGCTCCACATCAGTGTAGGTAATAACTTGTAAAGGTTGTCACCGCCCTGACTCTGCTTTACTGTGGGGGAGCCACATCCTTGAGCCACCCGGCTGGCTCTGTAGGGGGACAGTCATTTTGTCAGCTGCGCTGTCCCTGCTTGTGAATTACAGCCCTAACTCCCGTAGAAACAGCAGTGGTGACTCCTTCCTCTCCAGTTATTTCTCGTGGGTGAGATTCAGCAGATCCTCACTCAGTACGCTTGTTCTAATAGTTACTAATTTTAGTGCCTAACTCCCCTAGGCGGGGGGAGAGCAGCATCTGTCAATCTGGCAGGCACTGCCTCGCTGTGAATAGTACCAAGGATGTCAAGCATTCTTCCCTGTCATCCAGATACCAAGCAGCGGGGCTTTAATATGACCACGTCCAAACGTCAAAAAGAATGATGCTCAGTCTAAAAACCGTGAGATACTTAACAGAATTCATATCGCCAGGGCGGTAGCATCTCAACACGAGGCACTTGGTATGACCTTTGCAGAGAATTTCCCCGTGGCAGGCATGGTTCGTATTGCTATTCAAATAACCTTACCTAACTGCTGACTCATCTCCAGTTCCACTCTGCGCATCCCACTGCTTAAGTATAAAAATTGTTTCAGTAGCACTCATTAGCTGTGAAAGGCAAAGCTAACTAGAATTTCTATGTAATCATGGCGAGATCAGAAGCGTCATGTAAACTCAGTATTTAAAAATATAAAAGAAGCGTTCACGCACAACTTTTAATAGGGATGCATACCAATCCCAGCAGGCTTCTTTCAGTGAGTAGATAAGAGTTGCAAATTAAAGATATTTGCAGCTGGAAACTTCCTTCCCAAATAACTGCAGGTCACTGTGACATTGGAAATGTTTGCAGAAAGCTACAGTGAGACCACAATCACTGCACGCTGCCCCCACGCACACGTACCCAAGATTTCCTTGAGAAACCTGCTGGGCTCTCTGCCCCACAGCCCCAGCAAGCTTCAAAGCTATAGGGCTGGAGGCAGCTCGAAGGGGAGTTGACAAGTTTCATGTCAGCAAGATAAGCTCATGACCTTTGTGATACATTTTTGGGAAAGAATTAAATGGAACAAAATTACTTGTAGTTAGTACTTGCCTGTTTGGTTTTTTTTACTGATTTAGGAGATAAGTTACTGTGTATTTATTAGAACCTGAGACACATGTCGTGCAAAACACAAGTTATAATACTGTTATTGCTATCCTGTTGGCAAACGGGAATTTGGCCATGAATCTAAACCCCCCTACTTTGCCTGCCCTCCTTCCCCTGCTAATTACAAAAAAATAAAAAGGTAGCAGTGCTATTTTCAGTTGTCAAAAGACGTTTCTTTCAGACTTTCTTTGATATTTCTTTTTGTAACCAACTGAGTATCATAATTCAACCAATAGCTAGTTTCTCTGCTGGAAGGTGTAGGTGCACAAACTGCATCGGCCTTGCTGCTGTCCGTTACTGCCCGCAGCTGCCTTTGGGGCTGTCCTGCCACACGCAGACCTGCGAGGAAGGAGGTGTCATCGAACTTGTGCTCAAGGATGAGTGAGGAATACACTGCAAAAAGGCAGAACTCTGATTCAGTTCCTGGAAGATGACTGTGGGCTACTTGAACCTCCAAAGAGGAGCATATACTCTTGCCGTGAAGTGCTAATTATTAGCAGAAAGCTACAGCTGAATTTGGAGGTGCGGTGAGATGGGATGGGACAGTAATCAGCAGACAGTGATGAGGCTTGCTGGAAATACTTGGTTGGTTTTACTCTGTTCCTGTTGCAATGCATGCAGCCTGCTGCCCCTGAAATTTTCTGCCCCAAGCTCTGCACACAGCATTTGGGTAACTGAGTGAGTAGCCATCTAAACTAATCAAGATTAAAACACCAGAAAGAGGAGAGAAGATAAAGGCTGAGGCACTGAAGTATTTCCTAATGCAGCTGATCAGAGAGATGACTCTCTAGTTGAGATCTGAGTAGTCAGCCTCCTCCAGAAGAGGGACATCAATGCCTAGTCAACTCTTTAGGTAGCACCTTTGGCAACCCACAGCAGCTCTTCCAGGGTTCTGTTTCATATTTGGTGTTTCAGTCCCTCCCTCCCTCCTCACCTTCTGTCCTTTATGCAGCACTTAAATGCTTTCCACATGTCAGTGGTCTGCATCTGCCCCTTCTGTTGCAAGCTTTACACACGCCTAAGGGTTGAGGCCCTCAAGCAAGAAAGGCATTCCCTTCCCTGCTGTGTGTACCACACCTTGGGCCTCACCTTCAGATAAGATTCAGAGCAGCTAATAAGCTCTAAGGCAGGCTTTGCAAATTTTGAAGAGTAGAAATTCAAGCGCCCCCAGGATTAAGGAGTAATTCAGTGGCAGCTTTGAAAGGGCTGGCAGTGTCTAAATGGGATGTCAGTACCTCAGACATTTCAGGCTCTTGGCTGAAAAGGCAAATGGGATTCTTGTGCATGTCTCTGGCTGCACAGCAACAGGGCGACACACCACCAACCTGCCATCCGAGGGCAGTAGGTAAGTGTGCTAGGAGAACAGGAGACTCGTAATTAGTAGCGATGCCTGGAAGATCTTACCCTATGCCAGGTTTTCAGGGCAGGAATTTATGCCTCTTCCACCACTGATCTCAAGTATTGCTACGAAAGAGCAAATATCAAACAAAGGGGTGCTGGCTGCTTATTTTCACAGCCTCTTTCCAGACTCCAGGGTACTTTACACCTATGTAACTGATTCTGGATTATTTTTACCTATGACAGATTTAGTGCTCACACACACCCTTCGCAGGAATGTTTTTGTTACCTACTGGTGGTTTTTAAAGTGACGATAAAAGCAAGGAAAGCATTTGGGAGATGCTGTTATTATGAACAGGTTAGGGTGTGTTTATTTTAGTTATTTCTTCTCCTTCCAATCCCTCCATGCCTCTCTTAAGCCTATTCACAGGCTTTCCTTCTACAGGGAAATTGTACTAAATTCAGCGAGGCACACCTAAAAAGGCCAATTCAGCAACATTATGCGAATTTCCAATATTTATCTTTACATACCAATACGTAATTCTGGCTCGTTTCCTGACTCTGCTATTTTTAGGCAATTTTTTTGACAATATATTTTTTTTTTAAGGTACAGTTTGCCTAAGTTTCTGACTCTAAACAATATTACATTAATGACTTTCATATAAAGTTTGCCCCATTTTATCTCTGTGGCTGTTGAAATTTTCGTTTGGTGAATCTCCCTGCCTTTTTCTGCTATATGCAGTTGCTGTCAGACACCTGTGTTACCTGGGCATGTTCTTACACAGTCCACAAAGGTTTGTTCCAAGCTTTTGTTCCCAGAATCTATGGAGAAAAGGACTGTATAAAATCCATTTAGAACAGAAGTTGGCTGGGGGCAGGGGGCAAGAAGTTTTATCCCTGGAAATAAAAGCAATGTGGCATGAAAGTATTCATAATATGAGTTCCTTTTAATGAATCTTAGCCACTTAGTTGACTGAAGACATTAAATTGGCCTTTCCCTAAAGTAAGTAATTAACTTTCAACACAGAAAATTAAATTGCTTAAGATTATTACACAGCTATCTGAACAATACTTCTAGTGTCTTGTTGCTTTTATTGCTTTTTTGCCCCTGGCATTTTGTATGTAATCATCCAGACACCGTGAGACATATTGGTTAAATAAATTGGGGCCCTTTGCACAGTACAATCTTGGTTTATATAATCTTATACAACATGCCATTACTGTAGCTAGGTAATAAATAAGAGCAGAGTTAAGACAGAAACTTTGGGCAAAGCTAGTCTGGCCTGTAATCCACAGTCAAAAGCAGTTTGGACTTCTGAAATAAGCTACGTCTTTACTGGGGGGAAAAGAGAGAGATTCCTGCATTGACTTCAGTAGATATTTTGCCATTAGGCTGAGTATATTTCCTCTTACTACAGTGAAAAAAAAAAGCTGGCTGAAGAGCAGCTTCCGTGCCAATGCTCACAGTGCTCTCAGAGCTCCAGACAGGTGAGTAGGTCTCCCTCTGTGTTTGCGCAGTGTCTAGCAAAACAGAGGGAGGAGGGGTTGAAAATACAATGTCTTAAGGCCTTTCCATAATAAAAGTAATAAGCACTTTTTCAGTAGAGGTGACAAAAGCTGTCTGAACAGCTTCTGCAGGGCCCTCTCTAATTCATCAGAACATCATTTCCACCTCTGGCTTTGGCGAGGCTGATTTAGCAGTGTTGTGCTAGCAGTGCTCTAGATAACAAGTGGTAACCAAAATATGCCAAGGCTGCCTCATCCTTTCTTATCCTACAGCCTAATGACAAAAGGAGACAATTGTACCTTGTTTGCTAACTACATGCTGTGCTTTATCTTGTATTTTGGCTTATGTTGTCATCAAGTTGCTAATCATCAGCCTGTGACACTGTCTGCATGGCTCCTCCACGCAGCTCTTGGCTGCGTTACATGGGCTTGGTATCACAAAAGAGCAAACGGCAGCGCTGGCACCTGTCAATAACTGTTCTTTAGAGGGAAGTTGTTCCTTTTGCCAGCCTTTGGAACCTCAGATCTCCAGGCCACTAAATAAATGCTATTATACGTCATCTGGGCACCATATGGTCGGCGTGCTTCTGACTATGAGCCACAGCCCTCCAAGCAGCCAGGTGAGAGAGCTGGCTTCCAGCCTCAGTAGCTATCTGCTTTAAGCAGTAAGGCTTCCACATGGGTGCACTGTGAAGAGGATCAGGGAAAGCCTCTCATAAAGTAGTAGAAGGGGTTTTTTTTCCCTTGTGGAAGTGCTGAAGTTTTTGCTGACCCTTCCAGGCATGGATGAATGTAATCTGGCTGTTTAACGTCAATTGTGCCGCAGAGCCTACAGGTCTGCACCCTGGTGCATCTGCAGCTCTAATGTCCCCTCAGAGACCTCACGCTGTGTTTGGATGTGTGGCTTAAATGAGCTCATCTCATCTTATGTAGATTTTATTATGTTCTGCAACTGCAGCTGCAAAAGAAGTCCGTTTTACGCGGGCATCTCGCTTTGGCACCATGCCTGAACGGACAGAACCCACGCCTGCGTGAAGCTGGAGGTGACTGGGTTAAATGTGTCAGTAGGCTAAGACCTTCCACCCAGAGAAAGAGGAAATGAGGTCTGAATCAATTCCTAGAGTAGCACAAATTAGCGAGCTACTGAGAGCCCTCAGAGAGGTTCCCGGAGAGCCTCACACTTAAGCCAGGTAATTACAGCTGCAGGTGGCTACGTAACCATGAATCACATAGGTGAAAGTAGCGCCGAAGCCTCAGCAAGATTGCTTTTATAAGCCCAGGAACTGAGTCAACTACATTTTATTGACCTTACTGCCAAGACGCTCTCAATCCTCGCACTAACGGCTAGCAGAGGCACAGCACGGCGTGTTATTGCCATTTGAAACACCTGGGACTGGGACAGGCTGTAAGACAAATCCTAGTCTACATCCATACAAGTAAAGCCAGTACTCATACAAGTCTGACAGGCAAATTTTGGCTCCGTGCCTGCAACTCACTTCATAACAAGTGAAGATCTGTTTCCATCTTAAAGTGCCTGAAAGGAACTTCTGTTTTTGAGAACATGAGACCACTAAGGTAACAAATGACTTAATCATCCACCAATGTCCCATAAGCATGGACACACAGGTTTTGCAAAGGAACTTAACACTTCCAGGTTTCAAGCCATAATGAACTTAGGCTTTGAACTGTACTTTTCATGTCCTAATTGCTTACATGCCTAATTGTCAGGAGTGGCCTTTTTTATTTTCTTTCTGGAATACTCCTAACATATCTAATGTTCTGGGCTGAGCTGAACAGCTTCACTGTTATTTCCAACCTAAAGCCACATGCAGTCTACAGTGTGGCGATGTCTTTGAGCCTAACTCGCGTCCCACTTCTTCATGGGCTGAGTCCAGCAGTCACACGCTGTTTTGCAAGGATGGACAGCGTTGAGTCAAGTGCAAGCACAGTGGCAGGGGCCTCCAGGGTGCTGGAGAACCTCTCCCATGAGGACAGGCTGAGGAAGCTGGAGTTGTTCAGCCCGGAGAGGAGAAGGGACCTTAGAGAGAGACCTTAGAGTAGCCTTCCAGTGCGTAAAGGGGGCCTACAGGTAAGATGAGGAGGGACTCTTTATCAAGGAGTGTAGTGATAGGATGAGGGGTAATGGTTTCAAACTGAAAGAGGGGAGATTTAGAGTAGATATTAGGAGGAAATTCTGTACTGTGGGAGACACTGGAACAGGTTGCCCAGAGAAGCTGTGTATGCCCCATCCTTGGAGGTGTTCAAGGCCAGGCTGGATGGGGCTTTGAGCAACCTGGTCTAGTGGGAGGCATCCCTGCCCATGGCAGGGAGGTTGGAACTAGATGATCCTTAAGGTCCCTTCCAACTCAAACCATTCTGTGATTCTATGTTCTCATGCAAAGTCACAACTTTTAATATTCATTCCTTTTCCATTCTAGTTTAGCATCTAGAGCTTACAAACAGCAAGTAGAGACCTGAGTGCAATTTCCTTCTGGACCTGAGAAGGCTCAAGGCTCTTATACCAGAAGGTGTTCTAGAATGAGACCTTTTTCTACTCTTCCTGTTGAAGCTGGACTATTAAAGGAGGACAAGAATCATGGGAGGACAATGGGGGATAGACAGGGACAGTATATGTGCCTGGCTCTGTAACTCAGAAGTTCCTGAAGAGTGTGACATTGGGCCTCTTCAGTGTGAAGCCCAACACACTTTGTGCATTTTATTCAAAGTAAAGGATTCCTTAGAAGCAGCCAGGCCTGCCTTCTTCCCTAGGAAGCATCCTTCTTATTGAACTGTAAAAGTGAGTTCAAAATTATTTTCTTTTTTCTACCTCCTTTTCTACTTTGTACATACCCTTATTATTGACATTTCCTCTTGTTCAATTAAGAGGTGTCCCTTCTCATATGATGGTTGACATCAGTCTCATTTTTACATACAAAATGTTATCTTTTTACTGGGCATAGTACTAGTAAACTGCAGACACAAACTGGGTGATGGACCGTCATATACTGCATTGTTCGTTATGGCAATTCCTAGCGTAGGGTTTGAGTTATTAAGGATTATATATCCTACTTCAAGGAATACATTATTCTCATTTGTGCAGGTCTGGTGTACAAATAAATGTTATGACTCTGTGGACAGAAAATCCTTCTTAAGGATAAAGTCTCAAGGTGGCAGCATGATCTCTGGCTGTTCAGAGGTCATTGCAAATAAGTGCAAGTTAAATGGGGCTACCTAGAGAGGGGATGTGAATGCAAAAATTGATGTATTGATATCAAATTATCCCAGCCATAAAGAACCTTTTTAATTTTTTTTTTTTTTTAACACTGAGAAACTGTTCTGTCTGGATTTAATGGAGAGGCAGGATTAAGGTGCTGGTTTCCTGATTTTCTGTCAATTAGGTTTGGATACTGTGTTCTGCAAGGATATAAGTAACAGAAAGGCTTTTTACACTCTCCACTTCCACTTGGGTCTAGACTTCTAGCTGGTGAATTTCTCTAGGTTTTAAGAATGCACAGGTAATGGGGGCTTGACTGAAAGATGCTATTTTCTGCCCTTCACCTACAGTCTCTTCCACACTGGAGCATCAGTGTAACCTCCATCACAGCTATAACTAATTGCTGATGAGGCTGAGGTATATGCAGGCAAGGGATGAACTCCTTCACGGCATAACTCAGGACACACCACCACATCAAAAATTCCCCCAGCTGGGGAAAGGCCACAGGGCAAATCTGGATCTGGCAAAGCAACTGTAAGGTACAGATCATATACATTCTTTCTCCCTCTTGACTTGTTCCCTTTTCAAACAGTCCTTAAATATTCAACAGAAGGATGGCCACAGCTGTATACAGAGGGTACAGCCTAGGCCTAAAATGTGGAAAACTCTGGAGGAGCTCCTCAGACGCCTGGAATGGTCTTCAGTGCCAAAGCACCTGAAGCAATGAATCAAGATTTAAGCCCAATTTAGAGGATTAGCATCTGTCAAGCCTAAATAACTTTAAAAGGTGGAGGGGTGAAGCAGGGGGGTGGAGGGGTGAGGGGGGATGGGGGTGTACGTAGGAACACACCAAGTCTGTGCTACATGTTATGCTTGTTTCTGCTCAGGTTCCTGCCCAACCCCACCCTCAGACACCAATCTTGCCAATTTTTAGCTCCCTCTCAGCAGAGCTGTTATGCCACAGCCCAAGCATGCCAACAGACATGACTCCATGCCTTTGAATCACCCTGCTTTTCCATGCATGGATTTTCCCTGCCCCCAGCTCCTCAGCCAGAGTGTCTCACCAGTACAGGATTAGTTTGAGAGAAGGAGACCTTCAATACACTCCTATTGTATCCGCTTACCATAACGGAGAACAACAGGATAATGGGCAAGCACTGAGGGAAAGGGGGTGTACAAGTGTCAGCATGAGCCAAGTCATGCGTTCACCCTGTTCCATTTTTCCAGATGTGGTGCTTAGGGTTTGTAACGTTGCAGTGTTTTTACAGCGCACTGTGGGAGAATTCATCTGTCCCTACCCCAGATGCTGGCAGAAGTACCATGGGTATGGCAAGTCATGAAAGTGAACTAGTTCTGGCTCCACATCTGTGGTTCCACTGGTGGCAAGGCACTGATCCAGTGGTTTATTCTCTGGTGCATGTCTATGTTATGCAACAAGCCTGCTTGTTCTCAACTCTCCCTCTTTTAAATTGTCTGGAATCAGTACTCTGAGCTTATTGCACACTCCAGATAGGTCAATTTTCAGCTGTTTGACCCAGGCAGCCCTTTGCATATCTTCTGCATCCCAAGACATCCTGCTCTTAGCTTTGGTGCTACGCAGGTCAGAGCATTCCCCTTCTCCTGGCACATTTCCGTACAAGCCTGCCTCTTCTCAGCTTTCTAAGGCAATTTCAGCGATGTCAGTCTGTGCCACATTCCGTGCCTTTCTAGTCCCAGTTTCTGACTACGCTCAGTGAACCCACAGAACAGCACAAGATAATCTATTCACAGCTCCTGATCCAGCCCAAGCAGTCAGACTATACCTAACTGAAACACATTTTGGTGCAAACCAATACGATTGCGGAGGAGAAAGAATTAAGACCAAGCATCACAGTCTGATACATCCTTTCTGGGATGCCATGGCAGAGAAGTTATGGTACTAAACGGGAATCATTACAGACTAAGGGAAGCAGGTATCCTAACAGGGAATATGCCTGCATAACTAGTATATAAGCAATAATTAGTATACAAGGTGGTACCAAGTTCAAGAACACATAAAAACTGTCAAGAGAAAGGAAAGCATTAGTAATACTGTTATTAATTACCCACTGTGAAACATTAATAAAGGTTAAAATTAGTTTCAGCTGTACTTGGTGAAAAACCTCGAAAGATGAAACAAAGGTGCTTTCATGATTTGCTCGCTGAAAAGGGAGCTTTTGAGATTCAACAGGAAGCAGTCGGACTGTCAACATGAAAGGAGCGATTGATCAGAGGAGAGCGCAGAGAGGCTCCCACTACGGAGCGAGGGCAGGAAATCTGTGTGATGGGCAATAATAGCGATGACGGAGAGTCCAGACCAAACACTACAGGGGAGTTTCTTAAGTGATGGGAAGGCATAAGAGCCTACTGGTATGAGTCAGAAGGAGGCAAACTAGTAGAAGTTGGTTGGGGGTTTTGAAGGAAGGAGAGAATTTAGCTTAATACAAAGATCAAAATTGCTTACATGTGGCTCAGGAAAAAGGCCAAATAGGGAAGACAAGCTGAGTAGAGAGATGAAAGTTACTGGTATTGAAAAGGGAACCGGGATTATTAGTGTCTTCTGATAGCAGTGAATAGCAGAAATTAGTGTGCTGCTGAGAGCACTGTAGAATAGTGTGGCATCAGTATATCTGACAGATGAGGAAAGCTATTATCTTCATCTTTTCTACTTGAGAAGCTGAAATTACTTTGTGCTGCGATATCTTGAAGCATGGAGAAAGGTCCTGGTCTTGAAAGGAGATACCAATAGGCCAAATATAACCGTTCATGTTTATAATGGCTAGAGGAGAAAGCTTAGCAAGAGATAGAACAAGATGGTGAAATCTGGCTGAAATAGGAACAGAAAGGCACTGGCAGGTCATTTTCTGAGTGGTGAAATGACAGAAAAACATACAGAACAAAGCATTGGGTAGGTGAGCCCATGAGCAGTTTTGGGAGAAAAGCAAGAGAATCATTCCCAGCGAGGGCAAGAACCACACTGACTGTATGGAGCACAATCAGTCAGAGACAAAAGAAACCACAAGGGAAAATTTAGATCAAACCACATGTCAGTTCTGCTGATTTGCTTCATTGAGAAGTTTACTTAATATTTCATGCAGAAATCAAGAATTTGCATTTATTCTATTCCTCTGTGGTCAGTTTAACAATGTAACCCCAGAACTCTGACAGCCATTTTAAAGCAGAAGTAGGAAACTTCCCAGAAACCAGAAGTTTTGCTACCCATACGGCTGGCACAATCCATTCAGACGTGCATACAACTAACACTCAGGGGAAAAAAAAAAAAAAAAAAGTAACATCATCAAGTTAAAATTTTATTGTCTTCTGTGCCCCCCTGCTTCTTCTACCCAGGTGATTAGATCAAGCCTCTTCTTTTCCCTCTAATGAGTACTATCCTTTGTGTGCTGCCTCCCGGGAGAGAGGATGGGGGCTGGGAAAGCGAAAGGCAAAGGTTTGTGGGGAAGGAGGTTGTTATCAACTGAAGGGTGCCAGCAGATGAGGGGAGAGAGGGATGGATGGAAGAACATCCTTACTCATGCAGATTCATTCTTCCCTGGAAGTGACCCTACAGATTTCCATTCAGACGTTAACTGCACAGGCACAAATGTGTAATACAGAACATTTAAAGGTAAAATTGTGACCTAGAAGTAATACACAGGATAAATACTTGCTACACAAAATAGTTTTTCATGTATAGGTTTTCTTGTCAAAGGCTGTGTTGCAATGTCATTACATGACTAAGACCAGGACTTTGGTCTGGTTAGGACAGTTTGGCTGTCCTGCATGGGCTTTCAGAGACAGAGAGGTGTTGTCCTGGTTTGAGGTGGATTTGAGGTGGGGGAGAGCATCTGTCTTCTCATCATCGGCCAGTCTGGCCCAAACCACAACAGACCTGTACTACCGGTAAGGTCCTACAGCAGCGGATGTATACAGCTACTGAGTGAACCAGCTGACCTCAGGAGAGGACAAATACTGCCATCAAGGAAGAAAAGGTGGCTGAGGGCCTAGGTGACAAGTAGATTCAGTGGAGACATTGGGGTAAAAGTCTTCCCATATTGACAAAATATATAAGAAATTCCAGAAAACAGTAATACTGAGGTGGCACCCAGATCTGAATCAGGTACTGCCTGACACCATTCATGTGCAGAGGACCTGGCACAGTGGGGCTTCAGTAGAACACCTCCTCTTCCCCCCTCAGTGGCTGACCAAATATTGGACCTGATGGGCTCCACTGGCTCCTCGCTCCCTTCCACATTCCAGACATGCATGAGGGCTCATCCTGAGAGATGATGAATTATGTAGGCAGCTATTGCAGCCCTTCAGAGAAGGGAAACAAGCTAAAAATCCACACAGGAGCTGAGATGATTAAAACTGAAGAGTTTCTGGATGGGTGTCCTCTGGAAGTCACAGCATTCTCTTTCGGATTAGAAAGAAAAACTTGTGATTTACATAGAAATATTTCTGACAAGAACAGGGAAAAGACATGCTATATGATGGATATGGTTTTGATGACACTTTGAAAGCTTGCCTGAATGGAACAGTAGCAACAAAATAGTTTGTCCTTTAAGTTATCCCCCTCCAAACTTAAAAGAAAGCTTTCCTGCTTAGCCAAGTATTAAAATGACACGTCACTATAAGTTCAGTCACCTGCCAAAGCTGCTCTCTCTTTACTAAGAAAACTTTTGACTTCCACATTGAAACAATGAGGGGTGAAAATAACCTTGACCAATCACTCATGGATCATCTCCTCCTGTTTATTCAGATGTCAACCAGTATCTTTTCCTTTTCTCATTACAACCATCACTTTAACAGCAGACTTGCATTTAACGTTACAAGAGCCCTTTAATGATGACTGATGAATATGAACAGAGAAAGAAGTTATTTTTGCAATTATTGCACAGCACTATTGCTGCAGCAAGCTCTCTGTGTTAGAAAGTGCACTGTGAAAGCCATATAGCTGAAATTATTTGCAGATCTCCATTTTAAACTCTAACTTCATGTACTTGAAATGTCCCATTTGTGGTCTGAGTCCAAAGGAGAAATATTTCTCCTCCTTTTATTTAAAAGTTATTTCTATCTCAGACTGGAAGTACTTTGTTGCTGTCAGTGTTCCTGCTGTTCTTTTAATCTATGGACGTTGTGGATGACAGCATGGAACAGAAACCTATAATACAATTTACTTTGGTGGCAATCTTTGAATATTTGAAAAGAGGCTGGCAAACTGGGGATCCAAATACTCACCTGAACTGTTCCCATTTGGTCAGGATATGACCAAGAGCTTTATTTGCATACTCATACTGGGGTTTGGGTTTCTTAGTCATTCTCTTATACAGGCACCATGAAAAACATGTCACTTACCACATCACTCTGACTCACTAAGTCTCTTCAGTTCAAGGCCTCATCTATTATATATTTAACCAGTCTCACTGGAGTCCTATTTCATGGCATAGCCAAAATCTCCTCTTGATTATAAGTCATGACCATGGCAATAGTCCAGCTGCAAGATTTGGTGAACTGGATCTCCTGATAAAATCATAAACATGAGCTTATAGCTACAAGTACATATTTACATTTTCAAACCAGAGAAAATCATGTACAAGGGAAATATTAATGTTGCTGGATGCATTGTAAGCAAAGGCCACGGTACTAAACACAGAATTTTCTTCCTTTTCCACAGACACCTAGTTTAACAACTTAGAGTACCAAGGTAATCTTTAAGGTATCAAGCATTCCTGGGCAAAACTACTTTTGTTTTATAACATAAAACATAATAAACATAAAATATTATGTTGCCATTCTTCTAAACTACCATTCTGATCCTAGGCAAACACTTCTTCCACAGCCTTTATTTAAAAGTTTTCCATCAAAATCCTGGTGGTGGAGGGAAGCTAATTATCTTTTTTAATAGACTAGGGTTCTTTAATGAAAACAAAGTTTTTCATATAGAACTGGAATTTAAAACAGCCCCATCACATCTGATACCCGGGAGGCACATCTGATTAAACAGGAATCTGTATTTTGTGAGTGCCACTTTTTGATCTGAGAACAGCCTGCACCTATTACGTCAGGACATGCTAAATCAGAGCGCTCTTCTCCCTTGGTGCTGCCTCACAGGCTTGCTGGCATAGTCCTCATATTGCCAAAGCCACCCTCCCTTCCATAGCCAGGTGAGGCACAGTGGTGACAAGCTTCACCTTGCACCCTGAAGGCTGCTGCCTCAAATATAGGGGAAGATCAAAGTACAGAACAGGGAGCTCAAGGGAGCTGAGGTCTTGAATCTGTTGCAATGCCACAGGACTGGACTCATCTCACAAACTGAACTACTGACAAGGGTGCTTTCACTGGTGGAGCTGGGTGTGCTGGGTAAAGGGGACACACAACTCAAATGGGGTGCTGCTGGATTTGTTGCTTTGGCTGTTCTGGTAGAACCTCCTACATCACCACTGCAGGCAAAGCATCCCGCCAGGGAAGGTAAGGCCTTTCACACTCACCAGGCCAAACATCCAGTGTAGGTCTGTAGAGCAGAGCCATGCCTGTGAAACCTGTCTGGCTCACATGGAGTCAACAGTTCAAGCCCCTGTTTTTCTCTCTCCCCTCTGGCAGGTGAAGAAAATTCCCCCTGATGAGATGCTGCTGTGCTTTGCCTTTCTCGCAGAGGAGGAACAAAAGAGAAGACCGCTACTTCTGGTGGAAGAGAGCTCAGTGTGCCAGACTGTCGTGGTTTGGGCTAGGCTGGCCACTAAAACAAATGACAGATGCTCTTTTATCTCTCTCCCCTTCAGAGAGGAGAGAACATAAGAGAAAGAGAGAGACTTATGAGTTGAAAAGAAACTAAACTACTTTAATGATACATTAATAATAAAATCCAAATAAGTGAAAGATAGTAAAAAGAAAATAATGAAATATATTCAATAAACACAAAGCCATATCAAGCTCCCAGGGTGATGATCACGTCACCAGCAGCCACTGGGAAAATCCCACACTGGACCCAGTTATGGACAAGAACTGGATTCTGGAACACACAGATTGGGGTCAAAGGCAGACGAACAGAGCCCTCCTTGGCCACCTGCCATTGAGGAAAGAGGCTGATCCCTTTGACCCCACCTTTATACCAAGTGTGGTGCAGATGGGATGGAATATTCTGCTGGTCAGTTTTGGGTCACCCGTCCTGTCCGCTCCTCCCCACAGGTGTGACCACTCTACATTTCTCCACTTCCGACCCTCCAATGGGGCATATAACAAGGTTAGCTTGTTGTTATAGCAATATTGTTATATTGTTATAGCAATAAGTATAAGCAGGAGCCTCTCTGCATACCCTTTCTTGGTATTCACTATAAATATCAGAACTTATCTGCTAGAAGTGGACATTGTCTGAAAAATATGCCGTTAATTTCAGAGAGTTAAATGAGGCTTAACTGAAAAGTAAAATTACTGAAAAGAAAATTGGTTCTGTTTTACCTCAAACCAGGACATAGATGAAGGGGAAGCCCTGCCTAGGAAGGTTTCTTCCAGACCTGCTCCCTCCACCAGGAGGTACAGACCTGCCTTCAGCCAGGCTGCGTGCGAGGTGTTCCCACGTGGCTGTCCTGGCTCCAGCCGAGACCTCTCACCAGTTCTGCAGAGCAGGGGTGGCACACTGCTTGTAAGGTTTTGTCTTGCATGCAAAAGGCATGGTGTTAGTCCGTGACAGTTACAGCCTCTCTTCCCTAAACATCTTCCCCAGAAACACCCAACCTCGCGGCTTACCCCCAGGAAAACTGCCCCTGCTCAGAGGCAGCAATATTGAGACTCTTCCCAAAGACTGCAACTGCAGACATGACCCCTACCTGCACATAGCGCAAATCGAGGATGCTGCAGGGCCCTCTGAAGGTTTACCTGAAAGCTGTGTTGGCTTTGCCTTGCAACGGAGATGACTGATATACTAGAACAGCTTGGCTGCGCAGTCCCACTGTTCGCGTGCCATCAGCAGGAAGGCATGGATGTGGAGACTGCTTGAGAGTCTTCATGTTATAAACTGTGATAAATCAATATGTATAAACATGTAAAGGAGCAGCACGCAGTGCCTTCCCGCAAGAGTGACTGAACTAATTTATTTTTACATGAAACTATGTATTCCAGTCCTGTCCTAACTCTATCCTGCTGTTGCTGAGACAAAGGAAAAAACCCCTCAAACTCGAATAATTAAGTCAGGCCTAAACATCAACCATACTTTTTTCAAAACAACTGTGCAAAAAGACAAGTAGAGAAAGCATTCAAAATTTGTCAGCAAAAACTGAAAGAAGCACTGAAAAGAGAACTGTGGAAAAATATGTTGTACTTGCTCTGGTTTAGGCCACATCCTGATTTCACATCCTGATTTAATTCAGCACAAGTCCGAAACAATGTCACTAAATCCACTTTGCATCTACCCCAGGTAACTAAGCAAACGAAGACCTGGAATGAAATTAAGCTTGATGTTAAATTAACAGTTAGGCTTAGTAGCATGGATTAAAGTATAACTCTGAAAACTGTTCGTCCCCTTCCTTCACATCACTGCATTTTAAACATACCCAGACACTGAAACTACTGCAGAGGAGGGCAGTTCCTTAGTTACAGGAATGTAGTTTTCACAGGCATCAAAGGTTTGTGCTTTGAATCTGCACGGGTTACTTATTTCGTAGCAGACTGAATACAAGCAGTTGGTTTTGCTCTAGAGAGCTCTGCGCAGCCCTCGGATCTATCAGGTTGTACTGCTCTGTGCAGTGAGCAAGTTCAGCCTGACGCCTTTCTCCAAAAAGGTTGCTCAGCTTCCCGCTGCCTACCAAGACCGAAATAAAGCAATTGCTATACTGATCTTCTGTCCATGCTGCATTCCAGTTCATGAAGCATTCCTGGCTTCCAGAGTCTATGAAAATGCTCATGAGAAGTAAAAAACAGGCTGTTAAATGCCTCCTTTCAGAGGGGAAGGGGCGGGTTGTGTTCTCTCGAGCTTACTATTACGTCTTCAGTCAAAACACACTCAGTCTTTCTTCGAGTCACATTTTCAAAAGGGTCAAGAAGCATATAGGAACAAAAATAAGTGTTTCTTTCTTGGAAACATCAACCTGAAAATTTACAACTACTTCTTTAGATCTTTCTACTACCTAAGAAACTGAGATACTTTCATGAATGCTTCAAGGACCATTTCAATGTTTTTGTTTTTCATTCTAAAATGGCAATATTGGGACACATACAGCTAATCCCTTCCTCTATCAGTAACTCCAACCTAAATAACAGATAAACAGAAGAAAATCTCCAACATGAAGTGATACTAGATGACTAAGGCCACTAAAAGCACTACTGATTTCTGCAAAAGCTGCTTTCTAACCCCGCAGGTAGGTAAGCTTTCATGATTTGATGTCCTCAAACCCATCCTAGCATCACTTGATAGGTATGTCACTGACTGAAGTAAAACCCTGAAGTCTCAAAGCAGAAGCCTTCAAGCAGGCTCTTCTTCCAGCACATTCACTGGGACAGCTGGAGCCTGTAGGTCAGCTCTGAACATCCCTAGTACTTAGTGCTTGCAAAAACCAGAACAAGACTGTTTCTCCCTGTATGTTTAGCACCTATCTTCTCATGTTAGCTTAGTGGTTAGAGTATTTATAGCTACCATGGAAGATCTTGTTTCAGGCCCTTGAACTGGACTTTAACCCAGGGGTCTGTAACTCTGTGTAACACAGGCTGTTCTTGGGTAAGTCTCTATTAGGTAAGCTGTTTAAATAACTTTATATAGCTTTGTATAAATAACTACACATCCATTAAAGTGAAGATATGAACCATACTCAGTGACAACGCAGCTGAGTGAGAGAAGAAGTCATTCTCTCTCTCTGACTTGATAAATATTTAGTTACAAGAGACTGGAAGATTTCTCTTACAGAGCACGCAGGAATCTGGGAGCTGGAACATTCCCTTGGGATGTGTGTCACTTCATGACTAAGCAGCATATGCTTGTTCTAGCTAATGACTGGCATTACCTTTGAATGACTTGCCAGATTTAAAGATCACGGCTTTAAAAAAAAAAGTTTCCACAGTGCAGTGGGGAAAGAGCTCCGGGAGAGGATGATGACAGAGAGAGAAAGATTACAACTTTAAGTCTTAAGGAGGACTTGAATAGTCCTCGTGATACTGGAAAATCACAGCTATTTTGGTTCACTCTCCTGTTTGCACAGCCAGCTGAATATAGCGACTTGGAAAAACAGCAGTCCTTCCAAAAGGGGATTTAAATGCAAGCGCAAGAGAGCAAGACTAGCTACTTACTCACAGGTGGAGTGACCCAATGGTCTGAATTGAAACTTAAAAAAAGGTATAGCGGACTGAAGAAAAAGACAAAGAACATGTCCCTTAACAGTCACGAGACAAACATGTGAAACTGAATCCCTGACAGAGAGTTAACAAAGTGTCAGGGCAAGGGTGGGAGGGGAAACTTCAAAAATGAAACTCCCTAGAATCTTATGGTGTTTAAATTCAAGCAGAGGAAACCAGCAAGATGGTCTGAAAACGTAACAGTTTCTAACAACCATCTTATTGCCTTTTCTTCTCTCCTGCCATGTTGGATATAAACTCCTGAAACAGTGAATTCTTCCCCGGGAAAATATCAAAATCAATTTAGCCCAATTTTAATTCATGTAAATTATGGCTTTTTCAATATGATCTCTAGGTCACAGATCAAGGAGAAAATGATGTGCTGCACAAAGGCACGTTTGACCCAGACCTCTGGATCACTGATTTTTATCAAATGACCTGTGGGTGAGAGTTGATCACAAGGCATCCAAAATGGTACTAAGTACAATGTAAACAGCGTTCTGTAAACAAACACATGCGGATACAAACAAACACGAGGGGCAGAGGGGGATATTAACAGTCAGTTTAGGTGTATTTTTAATTTGGTTGTAAAGGGGTAAACCATTCCAGCAACATCACACAAAACCTGTGTCCCGCCAGGGTGAGATCTGACATGACTCAGCATTCCCTATGCCGTTCCTTCCACGTGGGACAGCCAGGCAGGAGCTGGTGTACACGCTGTCCGGTTTCCCGCTTGGTATGAATGAAGGAACGGGACGTAGAGTAAAAGCATATCATCGTGCGTATTCATTCCTTAAAGTAAATTCAGCCCAAGCCTTCCTTGGACAGAGTCAGTGTTAGGGATTAAGCCAGGGCTGACTGCCCAGTCAAACAAATGCCATTTACAAAGCTAGACTTTGCACTTTAGTGAATGCAGGGATGGCCAGCGCTAAGAACTCAGGTCACTGGTCCCAAAATACTTTTAAAATTGCATAATCACTCTTTCTAGCGGGATAATGAGATCTAACTGAAACCTTCCTCATTTAATCCACTGTTTTGGAAACAAATGATACTGGCACCAAAGATGAAACATTGCAGATCCAGGTTTTAGTAACTTCAGCAGGGCAGTTCCACCTCAGGACCCTCATGTATGGCTAAATTATGACACTTTACAGGGTGCTATATAGGAACACAGTATGTGGCTGCTTTTTTAACTTATCGAAAGGAGACAGAATGATTTAGCTTAGACCTTTTTCCTGGAGGTTCATGCTAACACATTTTACCTTAGGCTTCCTATAGCCTAGCAGCACAGACGCAATGGCAGTTGCCATAACACTGTTGCCATACAGTAACTCTATGTGTCACCTTTACCAAGACCTTCAGTCCCGGTTTCTTACACAGAACACGTCTCAGAAAAGCTAATGTAATTATTTTCAGTAAAGATTTTCCCCTCTTGTCCTCTCCTCCCACCTTTTTCACTTTTTTTTTTTTTAAATGGTGACATAAAAGTTCATGAAGGAAGTAAGCATCTGTTGCAAACTGGTGCATGATCATTATAGCCTTATCGTAATGCTTTAGCACTGAGTTTGTGTGTCTGGCTGTGCCTGTGAAAGCATTCTGTTAATTACAGAAAAAGGGAGTGATTCTTAACAAACATGAACTTTGGCAGCTAATTCACTGTCTTAGTAGCAGATACTGAGAAAGCTGTGTTATAATTAAGTGCCACAAGTATCTCAGTGCTATCGCCGAGAGGTAAAGCCACACAGAGCAAGGAAAGACTACAACCGATGTCAAGGTCTCCCCACACTTAGAGAAAATATAAGAACCTAATTCTTTTGCTTCAAATGATAAAAACTGTGAGTAATAATTTCACTAGTATCAAAGTTAAAATAATGATAAAATAGTATCAGATTGGGAACAGGTCCAATGTGTTCTCAGTGTTCATTATGCAGGACACATGTCACACCATAGTAAGGCATTAAGTAAGAACATACCGTACCTAAATATAGGCACTGTAACGTTAACATTTGGATCCAACTCCCCCATTAGCATCTCTATCTTCCATTCTTAAAGGGGGATCATGACTTGCCCACAACAACATGACAAATGAGGACTCACAAAGACCCACAGTATCACAGCGTTCCCATTCCACGAATGTAGTCAGGATAGAAGTGCCCAAAAGCTGCCGTAGAAAACAACAGCAGCAATTTCTGCAACTTCTCTTCTGAAAAGCAAGATCATTTGCAGCATTAAGAGCTGCAGGATCAAAGATTACTACAACTCTTCACTGAAATCTAAGGCTGTGTCCCCAGGCCTGGGTTAACAGCTAACCTGCCAGAAGAGTCAGCGGAATCCAAAGCTAACTATCTTTAAACTGACTCGGTTGCTGCTTCTACCTCTGGATCAGCATTGCTCTCACCGAGGCCATGATTTCTTGTGTAAACCCTTCCCTGAGACACAGTGCTTCCTGACCCGGCTATCACAGAGCTTTGAACTGCAGCCTTGTATGTCCAAGAGTCCCCTTTCCCTTTCAGTAATCTTATATTTTCTCAGAACTACTCCTCAGTGTTGTAATTCTAGTTTGACACCTCCAGGCACTCTCTCTCACACACACACACACACACACAAAAAAAACCCAACCCAAGAAAAAAGGTACTTAGGCTCAGCAAAGGAGTTTCTCAACCAGTTGCTTTATTATTAAGAAGTGTTGCAGAGTCCCAGAATTTGGTAAAGGTTAGCCTTGTCTCCACAGCAGTCCAAATTTTGTCCATCTTTCAAGCCAAAGATTTTCCTGCTTCCTCACTCTCCAAGCACTCCAGATTATAGAGAATCCAAGTTTGCCTCCTACCTGTCTCTTCAGCCAAGCAGGATCTCTCTCTGCTTGTTCTGCATTCCTGTTGGGAAGCAGCAGGTCTATCAGCCATGCTGGTTCCCTTCTGTAAAAACAAAGCAAAAAATAAAAATAAAAAATAAAATAAAATAAAATAAAATCGAGAGCCCTCCGCTTCAAGGGCCTAGTCCAGCAGTTCTGAGGTCAAACCAAAAATTGTCCTACCATGGCTATTCTCTAAGATGTCTAAACATTTTTTCTGGGAAGACAACTCATATTCAAAATGGATGCCCTAATGCGGTCTCTATTTTTGAGAGAGAAGAAATCTCCAGCAGAATGATGGTAGAAATCTGTCAGACAGATTGTGATGCTGATGCAGAAAATGTAAATTTTTATAAAGTATATAAAGATAATCTTATAAAGTATCTATGACACTTTTTTACCCCAGTGCATATAACATATGTGGAGACACAGACATGTTATAGAGGTTAGACTCTGGGGCCAAAAAGGAAATTCCAGGATATAAGTTTATATTGCTCATAATCACAAGTGAAGAAGTGCTAATTAATGAATTGTTCTCATTGGACAGGCAGCTTTCAAGGGTTCTGTTTTCATGTCCATAAATCAGAATTTGTTAGAAAGTAAACTGACTGGTGTTTTTGCAACCAGTTGCAGCAAAATCCAAAAGCTTTTTTCCTATGATACACTTTTGCAAAGTCTGTGCCCGATGCATGACTCTTATTTTTCATTTAAAATAAATCACTCAATTCCTCTAATAATTCCAGTACAGGCCATGAAGAGCCAAATTAAAGTTGAACAGAAATGTAAGCTTTTAGGATCTAAAGGACAAATGGAGGTTATCTCTTCAGATGCTTTAAAAGATGAATGTACAATTTGACCTGAACCAAACTTCAAAGTCAGTGAAGGCCAAGTGAAGATAAAGAGAAAAATGAAAAAGAATTCAGCAATTACTTAGCACTGATATTTCAGTAGCAGAGAAACAACATGTACTTAGGTTAGAAGAAGCCTCTAAGCCTGTGACAGATAACTTAAAACCAAAACCCAGAACAAACATGAAAACTGTAAAATACAATATTATTTTGCACACTAATTAATTTTTTCATGCTACTGTATAAATAACAGTAATTACTATGTTTCTTATAACACAGATGTTCTTCAAATAAATAATAGCAAGAGGGAAAATAGTAGCAAGGAGGGAAATAGTAGCAAGGGGTGAAAGGTGGAATATAATGATTTCGACTGGAATAGAGTTGCCTTTCTTACTAGCAGCTGGCATGGTGCTATGTTTTGGATTCAGGATGGGAGCACACTGATGTTTTTCATTGTTGCTAAGCAGTCAAGACCTTTTCTGCTCTTCACACTGCCCCACCAACAAGCAGGCTGGGAATGCACAAGCTGGGAGGAGACACAGCCAGGACAGCTGACCAGAGGGATATTCTATACCATATGATATCATGCTCAGTATATAAAGCTGGGGAAAGAAGAAGGAAGGGGGGTTGGACACAGTCAGAGTGATGGCGTTTGTCTTCCCAAGTAACCATTATATGTGATGGAGCTAGCCAGGCTAGGAGCAAGGGGAGGAGTTCATTGGAAAGTTAAAACCTATAACCTGACTGAAAGGGACCAGGGGTGGAGATTGTAATGGATATACCTTTTATATTGTTGTAAGCCATGATTTGAGTTGCGTGTTATAGGCATTACTATAGCAGGAACCACCTGAACCAATGGAGAACAAGCCTTACAAGAATCAGTGCAAGTGCAGCAGTGAGCCGACCTGAGCTGGCTTTGGTGCCCAGTAACTCCACACAACACACCACCTCTCCTGTCCTAAGTGACCACCATAAGAGATGGAGATCAAGGTCATGGATTAAATGAACTCAGTGGATGTTTTGGAGACATTTATGGACATTTTAGAGGGTATGGAACATCCCTTTGGTCAGTTGGGGTCGGCTGTGTCTCCTCCCGACTGGCCAAAGGGACACCCCATACCATGTGACATCATGCTCAGCATATAAAGCTGAGTGAAGAAGGAAGGGGGATGTTCAGAGTTATGGCGTTTGTCCTTGCAAGTAACCATTATGCACAATGGAGCCCCTGAACACCTGCCTGACGATGGAAAGTGGTGAATGAATTCCTTGTTTGGCTTTGCTTGCATGCATGGCTTTTGCTTTACCTATTAAACTACCTTTATCTTAACCCATGAGTTTTCTCACTTTTACCCTTCTGATTCTCTTCTCCCATCCCACGGGGCGGGAGTGAGCGAGCAGCTGCATGGGGCTTAGTTGTTGACTGGTGTTAAACCATGACACGTGTTCAGTTGACTTCCTTTTCTATTTAATTACAGTATTTATACAATGGGTAACTGATGACAAGGCTTTTATTTCAATTGCTGATAATATAATGATGCCTTCAACTATTTTGTTGGAAATATTGCTTTTTAATTTTGAATAAGTAATGTAAATCAGTTCCCTCTTAAACTAGCTTGAAGGAGTGGCCTTCCTATAAATTCAAAGCACAGAACTGCCTATGTAAAGACTTGCAGATGAAGGAGGATATGGTTATGAAACATTATAACAAACCATAATATCCAAGTCAAAGATTATCCATGAACCTCTGGTACTGGCAACCTGGGAGCTCCCAGAGCTGTGTGGGTTTGCCTCTTGCTTTGGTGCTGAGAATGGGAGATATCCCCTTTCTCCCGAGAGTGCCATGGAGAAAATTTTTACATACTTCAAAATTAACATGAGTGAATATTTGTAAGGAAGTTAGGACATTCAGCTTCTCATGTTGCTTCACAAAACCCAAGAGGGTTATTTTAGATGTCCTTACTTAATTGAGTGATGTCACAATTTCCACATACTTAGTCTGAGGGCAGAACAAGTTCTGATCTCTGACTCCCACTTTACTAAATCGTGCTTTGATGGCTATCAAAGCTTGTAGAGTTGGTGACCCTATTTTGTAACTTGCAATGATCACAGCAGTTAACAGCTTGAAGAAAACTACGTCCAGCCATGAAGATAACACAACCACTAGTGATGAGACTTCAGATTTTAACCTGGTTCTAAGCTTGAAATTGAAAACATCCAGTGACTGCTCCCACAAGGTGCCAGGACTGAAAGCTGTTGCTGAACCCCACCTTCCCTTGGTAGCCCTTTCACAGCCCCACCAACACTGAGGCTCTGCACTTACCTGGCTACTTAAGGGTCCCAGCACTCTCCTTGACTCTCACCAGCTCTGAAGTGGAAAATGTGTGTGGCATGTCTCATTCTCCAGTCTCCAATATATGTCTTCCATATCTCCCTCTGGTTTTGTCAAAGCAAGTTACACTTTACTAATTTGCTGATCAGGTCGCTTCTTATGGCAGAAATTAAATTAATGAGAAGTGCAGCATCTTTGAATGCTAGCAGAACTAGAAGTTATAGCACCTTGCCTCATTTAAGTCCGTCGAAGGTTTCCCATAAATCTGAACTAGGCCAGTCTCACTTCCAAACTGTAAGACCATCTAAACACTGAGTTTGGCAGCTTGAGTAACGCTGAGCCCCCCTTTCAAAGAAGCTTACTTGGCCATTCAGTTTGCAGTCCCATGTGGTCTTGTGTTTATCTCCACCAACACCTGTTTGCATTTTCTGCTGCCTTAAGCTATTTCTGACACTGGGCCACCAATAGGCCTTATCTTAATTGTACTGAATGTTACACTTTTGAAGTATAATGGACATTTCTGACAGGGCCACTGTATTTCTGAAACAGTGGTTACCAAGCTGTTTGGCCACTTCAGGGAAAGTGTATTGCTGAAAATAATCACCAGCGTGACTTTCTTCGCAGCTGTCATGCACAACACCGTGTTATGCGGACAGGAAAGTCTGAAGCTGGCTTTGAGAGTGAAAACTAGCATGGCTACATTAGTGTGGTGTTTCATCAACACTAAGCCTTACATCGCAGCCAATTAGTGAAGAAGGAATGCCACAATGACAAGATCATGCTGTTATCAGTGCTCAAAAATTAATTTAGCATGACATGTGTCACTTGGGCAAGACTTAAATTTTGGCCAGTCTACAGAGGCGCCTCATTTCCCAGCAGACGTCAGCACAACACGCACACCAGAATGATCACTTCTGCTAGGCATTCCATTCTGCTAAGCCTTCCAAAAATAATATTGTTACCAAATTTGCAAAATAGTATCTTCCATCTGCACATGTATTATTATTATTATTAGTGTAGTGAGACAACAAGGAACATGGATACAATGCCATTGTCAAGAATCAGAGTCATATAACTAAGAGCATTGTGTGCACACTTACACACGCAGAAATATATACAGACACTTGCAAGCAGTGCTTAATGTTGTCTGCTTTGAGTTTTCTTCCAAGATTTACACCAACAGTGAAGGTCAGGACAGGTTACTACATTGTATATACATGTTCGTAAGTTCAGGACATACCTATACAGATAGAACAGAACATCAGTCTGAAGTGCTCTGTAATACTAACGTGAGGCAGCAAACAAGGATAAGTGCACCCTGTGCCATTATTCTTCTCCTCTTACATTGGTAGGATCTACCTATGAAACCAATTTTTGTTTTATTAGCAATGTTCATCCTTTCATACCAAGACTGTAGATACATTAACTGCATTATTATGAAACAAAGCAAGAAAGAGTACAGCACTGTAAGAAAGAAGCAGTTTTATCTGTGTTTTATCTCCACAGCATAGAACAAGCTTTGTTTAAACTTCTGCATTTAACAAAATACTGTGTAATACAGTGTCATTTAACACTGTCATTTGGAGTGAATAATAGCTGTCAGAGTTTTAACCTTCATACAATGTAAAGCTTTTCCCCTTCTAAACACCAATTTGAGAAATCATGTTTTGGAAGATGACACTTGCTACCACCAGATTAATTACTAAGCAATGAGTACTGTCTCTTACGTAATCCTTATCTCTGTCTCTCAAATATGTGGTTCAGTGTCTGCATTAAAGAATCAGATAAAAACTTCACTTTAAGGGGGGAAATGGAAAAAAAAAAAAGAAGACAGAAAACCAAAACACAAAACAAAACAAAGTGGGGGGGACTAAATTTATTTCAGAATTTCCATCTTCTGTAACTGAAAACAGATTGTAAACCTATGCATTGCATAAACTTCCCATTTTCCCCAAAAGTTTTCCAAACTCTCAGCAAGGGTAAGTACTTAATGACACTTTGGCCCTAGATTTCATGTCTGTTTCAGCGTTGCACATCACAGGCAATGTAGTGTCTGTCCAGTTACCTATCACTGTTGACTAAAAGGCTTTTTATTCTAGAAGGAGAAATGAGATTCACCAGAAGCAGCTATTGCTCTACTGCCCTCCCGACCAGCACTGCTCATGGGAAGGTGGCTCCTGCTAACCACAACATAATCACACATGGCTGGGCACTTCCATATTTTAGCATGAGTTAGGCATGTCATGTTAACTATGAATAGGTATAGAGTAAGAATTTGACAGTACAGAGTTACAGAGAGCTGTGTGTCCCCTAGAGTTTACTACAGGTATACATGATTCATCTATTATTAAACCTGGCAGCAGTTTCTTTCCAAACAAGTGAGTGAGAACACATTCATTGGTTCAATATCACAGAATCACAGAATCTTCATGATTGGAAGGGACCTTTGAGATCACAAAGTCCAACCCTACACACACACAAAAAAAAAAACCCCAAACCCAAATAAAAACCCCCACAAAACACCCAACCCAACAATCTCAGGCACTAGAGCATGCCCTGAAGTGCCACATCTACATGTTTCTTAAATACCTCCAGGGATGGTGACTCCACCACCTCCCTGGGCAGGCTGTTCCAGTGCCTGACCACCCTCTCAGTAAAGTAATTCTTCTTAATATCTAATCTAAACCTCCCCTGACAGAACTTCATACCGTTTCTTCTGGTCCTGTCATTATTCACTTGGGAGAAGAGGCCAACCCCCACCTCTCTACAACCTCCTTCCAGGTAGTTGAAGAGGGCAATGAGGTCTCCATTCAGCCTCCTCTTCTCCAAACTAAACATACCCAGTTCGCTCAGCCTCTCCTCGTAGGACTTGTTCTCTAGACCAGCTTGGTGGCTCTCCTCTGGACATGCTCCAGCACTTCAATGTCCTTCCTGTAGTGAGGGGCCCGAAACTGAACACAGTACTCAAGGTGAGGCCTCACCATAGCTGAGTATAGAGGCACGATGACTTCCCTACTCCTGCTGGCCACACTATTCCTGATACAGGCCAGGATGCTGTTGGCCTTCTTGGTCACCTGGGCACACTGCTGGCTCATGTTAAGCCGGCTAGCTAGCTGTTCACCAATACCACCAGATCCTTTTCTGCTGGGCAGCTTTCCAGCCACTCTTCCCGGATCTTGTAGCATTGCCTGGGGTTGTTGTGACCGAAATGCAGAAACAGGCACTTGGCCCTATTAAACCTCATCCCGTTGGCCTTGGTCCATTGATCCAACCTGTCCAGGTCCCTCTGTAGAGCTTTCCTACCCTCAAGAAGATCAACACTCCCACCTAGTTTGGTGTCATCTGCAAATTTACTGAGGGTGCATTCAATCCCTTTATCCAGATCATCAATAAAGATATTAAACAAGACTGGCCCCAGAACTCAGCCCTGAGGGACACCACTCATGACCAGCCGCCAACTGGATTTCACCCCATTAATCACAACTCTCTGGGCATGGCCATCCAGCCAGTTTTTTACCCAGTGAAGAGTACACTTGTCTATGCCATGATTCGCCAGCTTCTCCAGGAGAATGCCTTACCGAAGTCCACGTAGACAATGTCCACATCCTTCTCCGCATTGAGAAGGCGGGTCACATGGTCACAGAAAGAGATCAAGTTGGTTAAGCAGGATCAATTAGCAAGACTAAAATAAGTATGGGATTTTTGAAACTTTAGGTGCTTTCATTTCTCATTTACGGCTAAAATGTTCTATCTTCAAAGGGGAAGATACTCAATCTTCAGCTAATGTGATTTAAGAATAGAAATGTTAGTCTGGACCTAGCTATATGCAGCTTGCTTAGATTTTGAGACTGCAAGCACACTTGCAAGAGATTGACACAGATGTCAATCATCTGCCTTAACTGCACGCGGGTTAAACAGACAATTAGCACCTTGTAAGGTTGTAAACAATTCAACATGAAGACTGAAAGTCATTTGAACTTGCTGTTACGCTTTTCAGGACTAACCGGTTAATCAAAAAGCTCCACACCTGAGGTTTATCGCTGACCAGCTGAAGTCAGATCCTCCAGTCATTTGAAGATCCTACATAAGACTGTTAGCATCCAGGTGATTCAATTCCAGCTCCTCAGGAGACTAATGACCTTACTTAGACTTGTCAGGTTTTGTTACACCTCATAAGGAGTTCAGAGGTGGGGTAAGTATAAGAGATTCTGATATTTACCAGTATTAGGATGTATAGCTCTTACTATGCCTCTTAACTGCAAGGGAAGGAGGAAACACATATTTTAGCATTTTAATAATTAATGGATCAACACATGATCTGCTACATAAAGACTTATTTTGCTCCATAAGGATACACAGTTTGATCATGGAGATTAATTTCTTTCTTAACTGTCCTGAGACTCCCTCTTTTCAAGACATGAAATCTCCACACTTTAATTTTAGCATTCAATCCAAGTTTGCTTTCAGTCTGGCTGCTAATGTGCTCACTTTACACTGAGGATCCAAGCTCAACTGCTTGTACCTTCAGTGTCTCCTAATGCATTACCACAATATCCCTGAGCTCCCAGGGCAGTTATCCCCTACTTCTCTGAAAGAACAATGTGGCTCTGCCTACCGCAGGACAAAGAACAATTAGTGAAGACTCTTAATCACCCAGCTAATTATGCAAGCCACAGAGCACCCATGAAGTACTGAGAATGTCCCTGTGATTTCTGGCATTTGAGGCGACTGTTTAAAGACTCCGGAAGAAGATCAAAATCATAACGACTGACAAAAATATTTATGTGAACCATTTACTCTAAAAACACCCGAATGGCCGCCCAAATCTTACACAAGCAAATGCTTAGAATACACAGTTTTAGGGACTGAGTGCCATAATGCTGTTTGCATAAGTTAAGGCTTCTCAAACTATTTAAAGTTAAGTGTTGCCACAGGTCCCATACCATCCCCAAGATGGATACATTGGGCCACCGTGTTTTGAGATCCATGAATGCTCATGTTCATTTTCTGACATTGTGAAAGATTACTGGGTGACAGGTTGCCTTAGGCCATCACAAAACAAACTAGTTGTCTCTTGCTGCTTATTGACTATCAGGAATATCTTTAAGTACCATGTTTCAAAAATCCAGTCCTGAGGATGCTGCCGAGTTAGTTTACCCTTCACCAACGCATTGTAGTTTACAAAAAAAAAATACCTGAAAATTACAGTTCTGTAGGCTGCATCATTTGACTTCAGCATTCACAAGAAATATCCTGATGTAAACAAAAGAATTTTATATAAAATTATGTCTCACTTTTCTCATGGGATCTACGTTTTTTGTTTGGTTTTTTTTTTTTTTGGCTAAATGGTCTATTTCTTTCAGTGAGCAGTAGTCCTTTCCCTCCAACAAGCTGGATTCCATACACCTAAAAGAAGGCTGTCCTAAGAAGTGCTGGATTTAATGATCATGGTAGGAAGGGCACACTCTACAGAGAGCAGAAAGCCTCATGCAGACTCAGAAACGTCAGCGTTACTGAGCAGGCATTCCTGTTTTTCTCCCCTGATCAATCCTCCTTTATCTGCAAACCTTCAAGATTTGGATTTTAAAAATCAAGCACCAACACCTGACTTATTTTTCCTAGTACAAAAGTACTGATGCTGACAGAGCAGAACCCCCACCCAATTCTGTGATCCTCCCCAAAAAACAACAAAACCTTGGTGAAATTAATTTCCTTAGACTGTAGCTCTCTCATTGTCTCCTAATATTCACATTTGGGCCACACACAGGTTTAGTGATCTTTCTTGGTGCCCTAAATCATAACTGCTGATAGGCACAGTCCCAAATCCTCAGACCATGTGTTTGCCTTCAGAAGACTAGGACCTCGGGCTATATCTAGGATTTTATAGAAAGTTAGACAACACCCATTACCTGACACTTTAGAAAGCTTACCTTTTTCAGCAGTGAAAAAACTCCCAGCATATATTCAGAGCAGGTACAGCATAGACAGCAGCAACAGCTTTTCTAAATTCAGAAGATAGTGTTTAATTGTGGCCTGTCAGAAAATCGCACTGTTTTTTAACTAGTCTGCATCCCTTTCAATCTTTGTTGAACATGAGGTTATATAGCTGAATAGTTTTTTGTATACTATTATACCCAATAAATAGCGTCCACATTTAGATTCTGAAAAAAAACCCCATAGAAGATCTGCTGTCTCAGAAGGCATTCTTGTTTCCTATATAAGCCTTCCACCCTCATGACAGGGAACGGCGACAGTGCATCTTTAGCAAGAACTTTCTATTTCCCGAAGTATTAAGATGCAGTGCCCTCACCTCCTTAGTTCACAGACACAACCAGTATGCCAAGTTAGCTTTTTCTTACAAAGAAAACTAATTTTTTGCTAGACTGAAAAATATTTGGTGTAATATTAACTAGTATATTTCACTCGTTATGATTGCATTTTTTTGTCCATCTGCAAGTGAAACTTAACCTTGTCTCCTAAAGACAGAAATAACTTTAGAGACAATGTTCCTGAAATATAATTATTAAAAAACAAAACAAACTTTTAGTGTAGACTCAACCAAGCAAATACTTGGCTGGCCATTAAATTGTTTTGTTTAGGTAGAATACACTAAACAGGATAAATGAGCCTAGATACAGTTATCAAGAAAGAGTTACTTCATTTTAAATTAACATTCTACCCCGAAAAAAATACCAGTTAACAAGCGTAGACATCTCTTAGGCTTTGTTTTTGTTGCTTTATACGGTGATTTTTGGTACAGTTAGATATAGTTTGCTGATGCGAAACCTTAAGTGGAGATAGGCATTCTAGTATTTGGTTAGACAAGGTCAGCTAAGCGAGGTCACTCTTGCTTAGGGCGCCTCACAGTAAACCTCCTGCCTTCTCTTTGGTATGCGCTAACCAGTCTGTGGTAAAAGCAACTTAGTCGGCCCACAATTAAGAAAACCAAACCAAATCAAACCAAAACCCCTTAAAACCACTTTTTTTTTTTTTTTTGTCAGCTGTACCCGCTTTACTTGCTTAACTTCTTACCGATAAGCAAAACCTGATTACATAAACTGCAAAATTGCACCCACAGTTTCAAATTTCAGGAAAGAGGGATCTCTTTCCTTGCATGCCCCAAGTTCCTAAGCTAAGCTGAGACTGTCAACAATCATGTCATTTGTCATCCTGATTTTGATACGCTCACTTGTGCGCCACAAAAGAAAGCACAGCCAGAGCCTCCCCTCTTAGACAAGAGGGCAAAGCAGTTTGTGCCTGTGGTGGACAAAAACTATGATTTCTGCATAAGTGGAAGGAACAGATGAGGTCTGTTCCTTGTCAAACTTTTAAGTTAAAACCTGAAAGTGAACACTATTACTCCAAGCAAGATTAAACCTATAATTCACTTTTTTTTTTTTTTAAATTTTAATTTTACACAGTGGTCTGACTCCAAACTATGGAGGAGAAATTGCTTTTACATTAATGCAAGTTTCATAAACCACTCCCCAGAGTAGCTGCACAGCTTTTAGTCTTGCGGCATAAGTGATTATGTCACTTAGGAAGTTTCTGCATTGTCCTATAATCATAACTAACATTACTGCATATGCTTAAGTTGTCCCTACAGTAATCATAATATTCTACTTCCATACACTTATATACTGAGGCACAGACACGAGGGAGGACCATGTGGAGATGAGGGAGCAAGGGCTGGCACAGGAAAGAGCTGAAGGAGGCCCCAGAGAGAGATGCAGCCCTAGAAGCTGCTAGGCTCGAGAAGCCATTGCTCCCCTTTGCCAGTAAATGTCTGGAAACCCCAGTGGCAAGCATAGATCATTCCAGCAGCTGGTCCTCATCAAGAATGGTTACTCCTGCCTGCTACCTTGCGTCTGTACTAAAGCCCATGCTGAGAACCAAAAGGTTGCAAACCTAATGCTTGCCAATGTCTGGTAAGACAGGAGTCAGTGTGAGTCTACATAAGGAATTCCTGTGGCTTTTGTTCTTGTTTGATCTTCAATAACCACAAGAATGCCCACATTAAAAAAAAAAAAAAAGAAAGTGAAATGCATGTTCTAGTTGCAGAGTCTATTATACAGAAGTTCTGAAATCTTATGATTGTCTTCACAAGTTCAATTTACCCTTTTTGCCCTTGCACAAAGGTGGCAAAGTGAGCTCTAATTATGGGAGCACAGCTGGTTGGCATAATTTATTTAGATTTCTAAAAGGTTTTTGACAAGGTTCCATGCAAGGAGCTATTGGAGAAACTAAGATGATGGTAGGGTAAAAAGGCAAATGATTGTCATGATTGAGTATCTGGTTGGAGCAAGAGAATCAAAGTGTAAGATTAAATGGTTGTTTTTTATTATGACAGAAGGTTAACAGCAGAGTGCTGCCAGGTTCTATGCTCAGTTCAGTGTTCTTTGATGTATTAACTCAGACCTGTGAGAGAGGGAGAAATAGGGACAGGGAAAAGATAGTGAGATACCAGAGTCTGCAGCTATCAAAAATATGTTTGGGAAAAGGGAGATTTGTGAGTAACTTCAGTGTGACTTCTGTTACATAAATGAATGATGCAATGACAAGAGAAGTTCAGCACCAAGAAGAGGATGAAACTGTGCACAAGTGAAACTTCAAACAAGCCACATAACCTCCAAAGTTCATAGAGCCCTGTACTCAGTATGTAGCAGCAGCCAAAGAGAAAGCCTAACATGCTGGATTCCATAAGAAATAGGTCAGGGATTAATATCAAATACATATATATTGTAATCAGAGGCATAACCTTGCTTAGAATAGTGCATGCAGCAAAAGTCACCTTTATTGAAAAATGGAATACTGCAGGACTAAACAGACTTGGGAGAAAACCAAGGCAATGATCAAAAGCTGGGAGTAATTCTCTCAGGAAAAGAGACTGAGAAGAGTGAAAAATTTCATCTCAGAAAGCAGACATGGTGAAAGTATACAAAATAATGAGCTGTACACCGAAGGCAAAACCCAGGAACTTCTGTTTCTATTGTCTCAAAGCACAAGAGGATATTCAATGAAATAAACAGGTAAGAAAAAAAGAAATGCGTTTTTATGTAATTCACAACTCAACATGCCACTCTGTCGCCAACTGCCATTACAGAGCTCTAATGCTACAGGGATATTAAACTTTTATACCGGTATAAAGACCATCCAGCTATCTCAGTAACAAAATCTGAAGTTATATTGAACTATTGCTCCAGTGCTTGTATCGAACTGTTAAAGATTTGGATGGGACATTTGTGGGAAAATACTACCTCACATCCGCCTTCTGTAGCCTCTCCTTTTCCTCTGACACATCTGAGACGAGTCAAAGTCATGGATAAGAAAAGGTGAAGAGTGGGTGTGACCCACAGCAGCAATTCCTGTTTTCCTGTGCATGGGACAGATTTATTCACTGGAAGAAGAGTTCTTTGTTAACGCTTCTTTATTCTCATTATCGAAGGTATGACCTGCTTGACTTAATGTGCACTACTTACATTTTGTTCTGAATATAAAGGGATAAATTTTCTCACAAACATTTCAATGGCATCTGAGCACTCCATAAAGATCAAAGGGGCATTCTGTAAAGTGGGAAAAAAAACAACCCACCATATTCTCCTATTTATGAATGGGAAACTGGAACAAACTGACTAAGATATCAAACATCCACAAGCCTGAGATACATAGGTCCCAACTTTCCAGTGTACTTCCTTTAAGACTTTCTATGCCCAAAACATGTCCTTGGAGACTTCAGTAGTAGTTAGGCACTGGTAAGGTAAGAAATACACAGTTGGTCGTGCAAGATATATCACATGTGGTACTGCGGCAGGATAGAAACACACATGCATCACCACAGAACATTGATAAACCCATGATATATGGACAATCATAGAGCAATTAAAAAACTAGCCCCTCCAGTTTTATTTCTCTCCTTGGAATCCAGTTTCATAAACACTTGTAGCATGTCTATGCAGATGGGTCCAGGCAGAGCTGAACTTGCTCTGACTAAACGAGGCTGTTCAAACCTGTTGGCATAGATGTATCTTGATGCACGTGTGTACCTCTACTTACCCAAGGAGCTGCACAGATGCCAAAGGTGCTTAGCGAGCAGCATGAATTGCTCGTGAGATGTGATTATTAGTGCTGATGCAGCTCCAACAGATTAAGTAATACTAAAAAACACAGCCTCACCAGCATGAAAAACTGTGGAAAGTTACACGTTGTTTTACATACCATCTACTTCTGCCTGCACGCAGCAGCCAATACCAACACCCATCATCAACCTACAGGCCACTGGGTTACTGCATTAATTGTAAAATCAAGTTGTTCTGTTCCTTGGATTTGAGCTCAGGACAGATAAGAAAAATCACCCGCTCCCTCTTTGTTTCAGGTGTGTTGAGGCTTTACTGGTAAAGAAGGCTGCAGGGCTTTTTCTTCCACCCATCCTACTTTTTATGGAAACTTTATCCACCCTACCACCTCGAACACATTCCCAGAGCCTTCAAGTGGTAAAGGAAGCCAGAACTTGTAGAGAGACCCGAGCTATTGCCTCAGCCAACAACTGCAAGGCGAATTGCAAATACCCACTTTCTGTCTTTCCCTGTCGTCCCAACTATGGATACACCCTCCATACTCACACCCATGGAGTAACTTGGTTAAAAACAAACTAACAAAAAAGCCTCTCTCTGCATTTTGTACCAGGGAACTAGGAATGAACACCCACCAGTACACTGCCTGCTCCTACTGGACTGCCACGCGAAGTCAAAATAAATCCTAGCGTCCTTTGAGAAAATTCCTAGGAACCAATGTTTCCAGCAGATAGGAAGGCTGTTTCTAACACTCTTAAAAGTAAGCCTGAGCTCAGCGTGAAAATGAAAGGGGAGAAAGGGGAGCAGGAAGGGAGGAAAGGGGAAAAAGGAGGAGGAGAAAAAGAAAGAAAAAAAGAGGAAAAAGGAGGAAAAAAAGAAAGAAAAAAGAGGAAAAGGGAGAAAAAAAGGGAGAAAGAGGAAAAAAGGGAGAAAGAGGAAAAAAGGGAGAAAGAGGAAAAAAGGGAGAAAGAGGAAAAAGGGAGAAAGAGGAAAAAGGGAGAAAGAGGAAAAAGGGAGAAAGAGAAAAAAGGGAGAAAGAGGAAAAA